>CM065589.1:561987003-562175084 GCA_033119425.1 Bufotes viridis | reverse complement strand
GATAAAAATGGGAGAGCTTTGGCCTATCTAGCAAGAACCGATAGCCCCCAAACAGTAGTTTCTCGCATTACCAACGCAGAGGGTATTCAAATATCTCAACCAGGAGACATATGCGATCAGTTTGCCAGATATTACTCCGATCTCTATGAATCTAAAACACTCTTTACAGCTAGGGACATGCAGGAATTCTTAAAGAATATCCCACTTACGCACTTTCCAAAACAAACAGGAATTACTTGGACTCCCCCAATTGAGGTAGGGGAAATCAAGGCAGTGTGGGGAGTCGCTCTGGTAGACAGCGGTGCGGGTGCAGTTTAGAGGCAAAACAAGGAGTCCAGATTGTGCAACAAACAGTGTTTTATTCACACTTGCACACAAAATGAAAAACAGTCTCTTGGTGACAGTTCACACACAACGGAAATAACGTAGCCAAACAAAAACAGTCCAACACAGGTTCAGTCACCTGGGAGGTGTAGGTGCAGGTTCGCACCACGCTGTCGGCCCAGCCGCAGGAGAATCCAGCTTCAGGTAGCCAGGAACAAAATACCTCCTTACTGAGCTCTTTCCTCCTGGACAGAGAACTCCCAGCCCTGTTAGCAGCTCCAGGATAATCACACTCCCCAGACACAGCTGCTGGCTGCGTTTTATATCCAGCCCAAAACATGGACTGGACCGTGGGAGCAGCCACCCACCCTACTCTTTAGCTGCTCCCAGTAAGAGCCGGCCCGGATCGGCTTTGCAGCCATGCTATTTAACAAAGTCAAACAGCACTAGCTGCTGCAGACAAAAACCCGGCTCTCACCTCACCGAGGCCAGCAACCTCGGTGACACGTACCTGCCATCACATATGACACCTTGCACCTTACCACATACCCCCCTTTGTTCAACCCTGAGGGGTGAACACACGTGAGGCAGTGGACGCGGGACAGGGCATCTGCGTTGCCCTGCAAGCGGCCTGCCCTGTGTTCCACGGAAAACTTGAAATTTTGAAGAGATAGGAACCACCTAGTGACCCGAGCATTCCTCTCCTTGGCCTGACTCATCCATTTGAGGGGGAATGGTCGGTCACCAGACGGAACCTCCTCCCTAACAGGTAGTAGCGGAGAGATTCGAGTGCCCACTTGATAGCCAGGCACTCCCTCTCCACTATACTATACCTGGACTCGGCGGGACTGAGCTTACGGCTCAGGAAGACAACGGGATGTTCTTCCCCGTTGACCTCCTGCGACAGTACCGCACCGAGGCCTACCTCCGAGGCGTCGGTCTGTACGACAAACTCCTTGTTGAAGTCGGGTGTCACCAAAACCGGGGACCCACACAGGGCCGACTTCAACGCGGAGAAAGCCTCCTCCGCCTTCTCACTCCAGCTAACCCTCCCAGACTTTCGCCCCTTCAACAGGTCTGTCAATGGCGCTGCTATTGTGGCAAAGTGGGGCACAAACCTCATGTAGTAACCTACAATCCCCAGGAACGACTTTACCTGCCTGGTGGTGACCGGTCGGGGCCAGTTACGAATGGCCTCTACCTTAGTTACCTGAGGTTTGATGACTCCCCGCCCAATTACATATCCCAGATATTTTGTCTCCTCTAACCCTATGGAGCACTTCTTTGGGTTAGCGGTCAGTCCGGCTTTCCTCAGGGCATCCACTACCGCCTGCACCTTGGGTAAATGGCTTTCCCAGTCGGTGCTGTGGATGACTACATCATCCAAGTAGGCCGAGGCGTACCGACGATGTGGTCGCAGCACTATGTCCATTAACCTTTGGAAAGTGGCGGGGCGCCATGCAGGCCAAAGGGTAACACCTTGTAGTGATACAGGCCCTGCGGGGTAACAAATGCGGTTTTTCCTTAGCCGACTCCGTTAAGGGTACCTGCCAGTACCCTTTAGTGAGGTCCAGCACAGAAAAATAACGGGCTTGTCCTAAACTTTCAACCAGCTCGTCTACTCGGGGCATGGGATACGCGTCAAACTTGGATACTTCATTTAACTTGCGAAAGTCGTTGCAGAACCGCAACGTCCCATCCGGCTTGGGTATTAGGACTATGGGACTGGCCCACTCACTTTTCGACTCCTCAATGACGTCGAGCTTCAACATTAACTGTACTTCCTCCGCGATGGCCCGTCGCAGAGCCTCGGGTACCCGGTATGGTTTTAACCGGATCTTGGCTTGAGGCTCAGTGACGATGTCATGTTGGATGAGAGACGTGCGGCCAGGGAGGTCCGAGAACACATCCGTGTTCCGACTGATGAACTCCCTGACTTCCTGAACTTGTTTGGAAGACAGGCTGTCTGCAATTTTTACCGTGGTTACTGCTTCACAGGCCTCGAACTGTGGGGCTGGACCCTTTCACCTAGAAGCCCTGGCCGGGGGCTGTGGTCGTCGGCCGTGTCCCTATCTTTCCACGGCTTAAGTAAATTCACGTGGTACACCTGCTCCGGCTTGCGCCGCCCTGGCTGGTGTACTTTGTAATTTACTTCCCCTACTTCTCGATCACCTCATAGGGGCCCTGCCACCTAGCTAGGAATTTGCTGTCAAGGGTGGGTACCAGAACCAAAACCCGATCTCCCGGATTGAAGCCCCGTACCCGAGCCTGACGATTATACACCCTACTCTGGGCTTGTTGTGCTGCCTCCATATGCTCCCGGACCAGCGGCAACACCCTTTCTATCCGTTCCTGCATCTGGGTGACATACTCAATGACACTTTTGTGGGGGACAGGCTGTTGTTCCCATGCTTCCTTGGCGATATCCAACAGGCCCCGAGGGTGTCTGCCATAAAGCAGTTCGAAGGGCGAGAACCCAGTAGAGGCCTGGGGTACCTCTCGCACTGCGAACATGAGATAGGGCAGAAGCAGGTCCCAGTCCTTCCCATCTCTAGACACCACCCTTTTTAACATATTTTTTAGAGTTTGGTTAAACCTCTCAACAAGACCGTCTGTTTGCGGATGGTAAACGGACGTCCGTAACTGCTTTATACGCAACAATTTACACAGTTCCTTCATTACTTTGGACATAAAAGGGGTCCCTTGGTCTGTCAGAACCTCTTTTGGCAGGCCCACACGGGAAAACATCTCCATTAACTCTTTGGCAATGAGCCTAGCTGAGGTATGTCGCAGGGGCACCGCCTCCGGATACCGAGTGGCATAGTCGAGAACTACCAGAATGTTTTGGTGGCCCCTGGCAGACTTTGGTACAGGCCCAATTAAATCCATCGCGATTCGCTCAAACGGTACTTCAATAATTGGCAGAGGTACCAGGGGACTACGGAAATGTGGCTGGGGGCTAGTTATCTGACAGGTCGGACAGGACTTACAATAATTCTCTACCTCCTTGAACACACTGGGCCAATAAAATCGCTGCAGTATGCGGTCCTGGGTTTTCTGCCACCCCAGGTGTCCCCAAGAACATGTTGGTGGGCAAGCTCCATGACAAGCTTGCGATACGCTGTGGGCACCACCAACTGTTCAACAGGTTCGCCTCGGATTTGGTTCACCCGATACAACATATCCTGCAGAACAATAAACCGTGGGAACATTAATTCAGCCCCTGGTTTCTGGGGTTTCCCATCAATTTCCAGCACATTCTCCCAGGCCCTGGTTAGGGTTTGGTCCCGTGTTGTGCGGTCCCAAAATTTTCCCGGAGACATTGAGGTCTGCCAACTCAGGTCCCGGTGGCAAGTCCTCCGTGTCTCCCACCATTACACTCAGTGGGGTTGTCTCCCCTCTACCGCTGGAGCAGTGGTCACCCCTACCGCCGGCCCTTCAGACTCGGGCTCCCAGGGTTCTGGCCTTCCAGCGGTATCAGGCCACTCTACTAGGGTCACCCCTGTCTCGGGTCCCTCAGATACCTTTATTGCCGGCCACAGCGCCGGAAAACCGGGAAGTCCCTCCCAAGTATTAGTTCATGTGGGAGTTTAGTAGCGACAGCCACCTCGTGGGTCCACCTACCAGCCGCTGTGGACAAAGTCACTAGTGCAGTGGGGTAGTCTTTCAGGTCTCCGTGGATGCACAGGACCCGACTTTACGGCCAGTATACTCCACAGGCCGTACAAGGGCAGCCCTTACCAGGGAGACTAAACTCCCGGAGTCCAGCAGAGCCACCGCCAGCGAATCTCCCACCTCTACCTGACACAGGTGGTTATGGTCTTGCACCTCACGGGTGCCAGTTGCGCACAGCTTCCGTGCATACAAGGAGTGGCGACCCCATAGTTCACCTCCATCGGCTCATCCCGATGCGGACAGTCGGCCCTGATGTGGCCTGGCTCCTGACACCTCCAGCATACCACGGGAGGCGGACTCGCAGGGGTATCTTCCGTACAGGCCGCTCTGTCGCCGGACGTCGGAACTGGGGCAGAGGCCTCCGGGGTTTGACTGACCCCTTCCCAGCAAGACTCCCCTGCAGGTTTCTGGTGGCCTCGTGCACGCTCCACCAGGTCGACCATCTCCAGGGCATTGGTGGGCGATACCTGGCCGACCCAGTGCTGGAGAGGGTAAGGCAAAGCCCTCCAGAAGACATCGGCTAACAGACGGTCGAGCATAGCAGTGGGAGTCAGTATGTCTGGCTGCAGCCATTTTTGCAACCGTTGTAGCAAGTCATAGTATTGTGGCCTGGCGGGTTCAGCCACGTTAAAGTCCCACTGGTGGACACGCTGAGCCCGGACCAAAACATTCACCCCCAGTCTTGCCAGGATCTCACCTTTCACAGTTGGGTAGTCAGCTGCTTGGTCATCTGGGAGGTCAAAAATACTTGCTGGGGTCCAGACGCCAGGAACGGAGCGACGACCTCTGCCCACTGTTCTCGGGGTAATTTCTCCCTCACGGCCACCTTCTCGAACACCGCCAGATAGGTCTCCACATCATCCGAGGGGGTCATCTTAGGGATCGCGGCACGGACAGCTTTCCGGGCATCATGGACGCGGTGGGACGCTCCTGCCGCTTGCAACGCCATCACGTGCTGTAGCAGTAGCTGGTTGGTCTCCCGCTGCTGCACGTTAGCCTCTATGAGGGCTTTCACAGCCGCCTCCATTTTGTCGGGGATCACAGGCTGCAACTTTGCCGGCTTAATATAGGACATTCACTTTTTCTCAGCAAAAACAAAGTTCGGGCGTTCACGCCAGCCTCACTGCGCATGCCCGCATCCGACACCAAATGTGGGAGTCGCTCTGGTAGACAGCGGTGCGGGTGCAGTTTAGAGGCAAAACAAGGAGTCCAGATTGTGCAACAAACAGTGTTTTATTCACACTTGCACACAAAATGAAAAACAGTCTCTTGGTGACAGTTCACACACAACGGAAATAACGTAGCCAAACAAAAACAGTCCAACACAGGTTCAGTCACCTGGGAGGTGTAGGTGCAGGTTCGCACCACGCTGTCGGCCCAGCCGCAGGAGAATCCAGCTTCAGGTAGCCAGGAACAAAATACCTCCTTACTGAGCTCTTTCCTCCTGGACAGAGAACTCCCAGCCCTGTTAGCAGCTCCAGGATAATCACACTCCCCAGACACAGCTGCTGGCTGCGTTTTATATCCAGCCCAAAACATGGACTGGACCGTGGGGAGCAGCCACCCACCCTACTCTTTAGCTGCTCCCAGTAAGAGCCGGCCCGGATCGGCTTTGCAGCCATGCTATTTAACAAAGTCAAACAGCACTAGCTGCTGCAGACAAAAAACCCGGCTCTCACCTCACCGAGGCCAGCAACCTCGGTGACACGTACCTGCCATCACATATGACACCTTGCACCTTACCACAGCAGCGATAGAGAGCATGTCCGTTGGCAAGTCCCCTGGTCCGGATAGTTTCCCTCTGGAGTGGTACAAGTCAGATGTGGATAAACATTGTACATGGTTCTTTAAGCTCTTTAACTATGCTTTTGAATGCAACAGATTGCCCCCATCTTTTATGGAGGCGATAATTGTAGCAATCCACAAACCTGGGAAACCTCCGGACCAGTGTGGTTCATATAGACCGATCTCTCTTCTGAACGTCGACGCAAAATTTTTAGCTAAAATCCTGCCAGACGTCTTAGTGATGTCATATTATCAGTAATTGACCCTGACCAATCTGGCTTCATGCCAGGCAAGACTACTGATATCAATCTCAGAAGCAGAAGATTGTTTACCAACTTGCAGGTTAGATATGACAATGCGGGATCACGATCGATTGCGTCTCTCGATAATGAAAAAGCTTTCGACTTCGTTGAATGGAATTTCATGTGGGAGACGTTACGCCGCCTAAAGTTCCCCCTGTCTTTTGTACGGTGGGTGCAATTACTATATCAGGCCCCTACGGCACAAGTAAGGGTAAATGGTTATCTATCACACCCGTTTAACTTGCATAGAGGTACCAGACAAGGGTGCCCCCTGTCACCCATGCTGTTTGCCCTTGTTATGGAACCTCTTACCCAATTGGTCAATAATACCAGGCTGATAGAAGGATGGTTGATAGCGGGAATACAAGAGAAGTTATCATTACATGCTGACACGATAACATATCGATAACACGATAGATGGCTTTGGGAAATACTCAGGTCTTCGGGTGAACTGGACTAAGTCCAATCTATGCCTAGTGGATGATGTGGGATGCTCAGATATATCACCGCTCTCGCGATTGAAAGTGGTCGATTGCTTTGTTTATTCGGGGATCAGGATTCACAGAGACCCCAGGCAGTTTTATCAACTGAATGTGGTTCCTACCATGGAATATATTACCTGCAAATTGGAGGCTTGGGAAAATCTGCCACTGACTCTGGTAGGTAGAATAAACATCGTAAAAATGGTATTATTGCCAAAACTTTCATATATCTATATAACAGCTCCAACAAAAATTCCTCAATTGAACTTTGAATCCCCAGATAGGCTACTATCACCATTTTTGTGGAGATACCAGACCCCTCGACTGGCTAAGAAATACTTAAAGGCCCTATATACACGGGGGACTGAGATTGCCAGATATGTATACCTATTACATTGCTGCCCAACTGGTTTATGCATCTTGGTGGATTAGGGCAGACGCAAGAAACCCAGCTGTGGTACTCGAAGCAGCGTTAGTGGGCTCATACGAGGCTTTGGCCAATTTCGTGTATCGGGGGGAGGTAAATTACTACATAAAAGCTATGGCCAATGTGGTAGCTGCCTGGAGACAGCTTGTAGAAACTCATACCGTGAGTACAGACGGTGAGACCTGGTTCCCATATATTCCCCTGTGGCGAAATAAACAGCTCAAAGAACTCCTCCACTTACCTGACTATGAATTTTGGCCTCAAAAGGGACTTAAGTATCTTACCCAATTATACGAGGACAATATCTTCTGTGCTTTTGACAGCCTCCAAAGAGAGTACAAATTGCCCTGTACAAGTTTCTATCGATACTTCCAGTTGAGGCATGCCTTCGAGGCCCAATTTAAATCCTTATCTCTGCAACTGAAATGTGGTCCCCTTGAATCTGTAGCCCGGCGGACACAGCCATATAAACCGGTCTCCTCATTCTACAAGAAGATAATGAAAATGCAGGACCCGCCACTCCATCATTATCCCTAACTTAGAGGTGTCTCATCTGGAGGAATTGAGCTCTGTATGGAGATTTACGGTAATAAGTGCTCGAGAACAGCTTATTCAGATCAAGTGGATACATAGGCTGTATCTCACTCCAGTACGCCTGTGCCAAATGCGTAGACTCCCAGACCCTTCATGTACCAGGTGTGGGGAGTCGAGAGGGTCCTTATACCACATAGTATGGGCGTGTCCTATTATGCAGCTGTACTGGGGGGAGATTTGTAATTTCGTTACCATGAAGCTGGTACTCCAGGGGATACATGGAAGAAAGACAGTTTTTCTAAATTGGAAACTAGCTTGGAAAGTGGATACAACTCATAAACCTCCAGATGTATAAATTAACATTTGCTGCCAGAGGGACCCCAGACAGTTTTGATAAGATTGGGGGACTTTGGCTACATGCCCAGGATACTGTTTAAGTCCTGAATGGGGGGTAACGGGGTGCCCAGGTGAGTGAATGCATGAGTGTTTGTTGTGCCGTAATCCAATGTTTGCTTCAAAGAATCTGGGAAATACTCACATTTTGATGCATAAAGATGTATTTTTGTTTTGTTGGTTTTCCCTCAATGTGATCTTATGTATGCATTCCGAAGTATCTGGACTTGCGGCCCAATTTTGTTTTCTGTCTATTAATGTTCTTGTTCCCTACGGGGAAATTGTTGTGCTGTATAAAAAGAGCTATAAATAAATACTATTTAAAAAAAAGAAGCAGTGAGGGTACTGATGGAAAAAAAAAATTAGAGTATTCGCGATTACGAATATATAACACTATATTCTAGACTTTCGCAAATTCTCGAAGTGCCGATATTCTCAATAAAAATTTGCGATTAAAATATTTGCGATCAACACTAGTTGTCAGCAGGATCTGCATAGTTTCTGCTGTGTGTCCGGGCAATAGCCATTCCTATTACTCCTCTGGCCCTTTGGGGAAATGCAACAGAGAAGTCTGATCACATACGGCATACAGAAACCTCTTCTCCTTGTCTATGGGTTTGCCGTTGTGTTCAGCTGTCAAAGTTCCTCTTCTCATTCTGGCTGCATCTGGGACCTTAAGATTTCAGGATGAAAGGGAACACAGACGCTGTAAATTTACTTCCACCGTCCTGAAATTTGCTGAATGCCAAGAAAGAACTTGGTTTGAATAGGAACCTGAAGTCAGAACATGACAGGGTTTGCTGAAAAAAACAATACTTCACAGCTTTTCCCTGGTGAAAATATGATTTTATACTGTCTATCGGGGCAGATTGGAATCTAAAAGTGGCCCTGGAAAAAAATATATAAAAGTGGCCTCATATTGTAGTTTGGCTAAACTGGCAGCAGGTAGGGTCAGCAAATCATTAAACATGACCACCTTGGGGGTGTGCAAAAATACAATGGAACACCCCATTGAGACAATAGGACAGAGCTCCCCAACCCTCATGAGCAGCTCTGGAGCCCCATGATTTTAAATATAGTCCTATATGGGGAGTCCAGTCATTAAATACATAGTACATATACATACAATAGGACACAAATCCCTTACCCTTATCTGCAGTTCTATGGCAAATATGGAGCAGTGGATGTGCCATTTGTGTTTTAAAATGTCGTCATGACCTTCACCCTATTGAGGTATGACCTGAAGAGGGCTGTGTAAGCATGGCATCTCAGAAATATTGATGAACTGAAACACATTTGCAGGGCGGAATGGTTCAAAATTCCTCCTCAACGCTGTGTAAATCTTATTTACAGCTACAGGAAACATTTGGTGGAGGTGATTAATGCTAAAGGGTGATCTAAAAGTAATTAGGATCACAGTAATTAGGATATTTACTCAATTTGCTCAATAAAAGACATGAACGCTACAACTGTTTGTGGTATTAATGTAATGGTAGATGAAGAGATCCGCGGCACTCACCACTGTCTTGAAAATACTTCAATGCTTTATTTCACGGGAAATATGAAAAAGTTTGCAGGATGGGGAGTGGAATTGCCCTTCAGTGTTGATCGGCAGTGACGGCCGTTTTGCGCGTAATCTGCGCTTCCTCGGACCGTTATATGTTTGTGGTAATAGTTTCGTTAGATTGTGTCTGTCTATAATTGTGACTTCAATAATGGCCCACATTCTATTAGTAATGAAGAAATCAAGATCATTCCAACTACATTTTCTTGAAAGTAGCTGAGAATAGTGAGTAAATACTTGTTTTTGTTATACTTGAGGAATTTGTGTCATCCTTGTGTGGGCCCCAAATCAAAGTGAGAGGTTAAAGGGGTATTCCCATCCCAGACAATGGGCGTAGGACATGCCCACATTGTCTGAATCTGTAAAATAAAGCCTAAAACAAAGTTGGCAAAATGGTGGCCGGCAGTGCAGGGTCTGGCAATCACCAATTGTTCCTATTGGCCCGCCGTAAATATCCGAGTGGCTTCCTCGCCTGTTTTTGGAATCCCCACAGAAATAAATGGGATTGTATTGTGCTTGTGCGCCCACCACTTCCATTCACTTCTATGGGGCCGACAGAAGGATAATCCAAAAACCAAGCCATAGGTCATAAAACCTCAGAAGAATATAGTAAGTCACACACGACAAAGCCTAAAAAAGACAAACGCAGTAGCAGGCAATAATGATAGGAAATGGGCATACCAGTAGTAGATCTTTCAGAATGACCAGGAAAGTAAAAGAGGAGTAAGCCAAGAGGGTCAAAAACTAGGAGAGAAACACAATGAATGCAGTATACGAGATGTTAAATCCAAAGACTAGAGTTGGTTACCAGGAGAGTAGATGAAAGCAGAATGCGCAATCACAGGCAATAATTATAGGAATCAACTGACAAAGTCAGAAACCAGATTTGCTTTGCTTCCAGCCATACTGACCGTTCAAGCAGCCGGGGCTTGTCTGGTCAGCATGGCAACCCTCCCAGTACAGCCCAGTATAGTGATGAGAGTGAACTCCTGAGAGCTGGATACTGGGTACCCCAGGTTATTACACTGTATGGACACACAGGTTGGCTGAGATGCTGTATACTGCCTATCTGTATGTAGCCTGCGTTGTGTGCCACTCATTTGGGAAATAGGGGGCTCCGGGCCCGCTCTTGCCTCCAGGGCTCACTGGGGATTCACCTGGTTCCCTGTGGGGCAGCATGAGGTGATATTTAAAGTTGCCACAGTTTCAATTTTTGGAGAAAACGGATACACTCGAACTCTGAGAACATAATAAAATAGAATACAGAATTTTTAGATCAGAATAGATTTACGGAGTAAAGACACACACTTGTGACACAGGATATCATTTTGTGCCACATACAGATCACTGTTTGGTGGCACAGGCTACTATTTCTCGAGACATTATATAATTTTGAGACACAGAATTTTGTTCTATGTTTAATCTGTTTGTGTAATTAAGGACATGTACAATAATTCACTGACTGTCCCCAAGCATCTCGCCAACACCTCCAGTCGCTGTTAGCCCCTGCCTGCCTTATGGGAGCGAGGACGATACATATTACATGAGCAGGAGATTCCAAACTCTATGGAAGATTTTAACTTTAAAGTTTTATGAATATGAAATGTTCAACAGCCCGTAATAGAAGTAAATCAAAGGCATAGTTAACAATTAATATCACCAAGAATAAGTACTGATCATCAGCCAAGAGAGATTGTACAGAGTGATACCATATGAAGGAGCACTTTGTATCATTTATAGGAAATGGATCTTCCATTTGTATCATTTATTGAATACTGGAAGCAAACTATCAGATTCTTTCATCCTTCATACATACATATAAAACTGGCAGCATGTTATTTCTGGAGCATATACCCAAGTAATAAAATTCATCTGTCATTATTAACATTGCTGATTTCTTAGTCCGCTCAGTTTTTTACTTGTTAAAGCAGTAATTTTTGCACTATAGCTGTTGCACCCCTTGGGGTCCAGGGTATTGCTTCTTTATCTTATTCAAGTGAGTGGACCAAAGCTGCACCACGCTCTACTACAAACCAAAAACCGGACCATATCGCTTGCCTGAGCACTATAGATCGGTAGAGGTGCCCAGGATAAGTCTCCCACCAATCTGATATGGTCGGCCTATCCTACGGATAAGCCATTACATTTAAAAACCTGGATAAACCTTTTAAATAAGTAGCTGCTAAGCAGGTCCAGCCTGAGGAAGTGCAGAGAGTGCATTTTCACATAAACAGTTTATATTACCGCTGACATTTTCAAGACAAATTTCTTAAAGGGGTTCCCGGGAACCCTATATTGATGACCTCTCCTCAGGGTAGTTCATCAACATCTAATTGGTGGGATCTGACACTCGTCAATGTCACCAAAGATCTGAATGAAAGGGCCATGGTACAAGTGCAGTGGTCAGGGGCAGGGGGAGCGCTAAGCCCTCCTTCAATCTTGGGTAAAATTTGAAGCTGCCCTCCCCCCCACCCCCCAATGCCAAATTCTTGACCTAACCCCTTCCGTCTAGCCAGAGGTGTAACTTGAAGATTATGGGCCCCAGTGCAAAATCTATAAAGAGCCCTCCCAGCATGCACTTTCTATAATACCGGTGTCTTCTTATGATGGTCTTTGGTTCCCCTCAAGTTCTTGGGCCCGGTTGCACCCCCTAGAGCTATGCCCCTGGCCCCTGGTGCTCAAGTGAGCATTGCAACCTCCTCACAGCTTACCAAGCACAGCGCCATATATTGTATAGTGGCTACGCTTGGTATTGCAGCTCAGCCCCATTTACTTGAACAACAACTGAGCATTACCATTATACATTACTGTTACCAATGGGGCATGCCCCATACACTGTCTGACGTCTGCACTGATTGGCACGCCCCATTGATAAGAGAAATTTTAATACCCAGCTGTCAATTTATTCATACAGTCCCAGGAGGAATAACACAGGAATATCAGAATGAAGAGATCTAAGAAAGGATGCTCCAGAATTGTTATCCCAAGGGCAGCTGACAGGTGGATTTTCACACGGTAGACATTTATGGCACATCTGCCTCTGAGACCTCCATTCATTCTCTACCTAGATGTGACTGCCCAGACTCAAGTTCTCCCAGGGATCCCACCTGTCAGACATTTATGCCGATATCCTGTAGATATATATTTAAGATCAAGAAACTCTTTTAATGAACTGGCAATGCTTGATGATCCTGTTCGGTGGATATCCTCACTGAGCATGAAAAAATAAAACACTTCTCATATATTATCTACATAACTATACTTTGAAGGGCCCCTCAAGACCCATTTTCCTCGCTTCCATAATGAGGTTTAAATTAAAAACAGAATAATGAATGTCTACAAATGTATTACAGAATCGAATGTATGTATTTGACAGCATTTTAATAGTATTTCCATGTTACCGCTTGGCATTTTCATCTCCGTACATTGTCCTGGAGGACCTCCGTGATGATCTTGACGTCGGAATAGAGTTATTTTTTTTATTGCCTATATTATTCACTAAAGATTAATAATCCATCTGAAAAAGGAATGAATCATGAGAACTGAAGTTCTGATATTATGATTCAGAACTGTACAAGTAATAGTGCATTATTCTCTTATATTAAACTGTCTGGAGGACCATGATGGAGGTCCAGGCCAACACGTAGGGATTCAGACAGTTCTTGCCCTGCAGGAGCACCTAGGGGGTAAAAGTATATCCCAGTGACACATCTTCCCATAGTGATTGCGCTTGATTGAGAAGCTGGAGCCACGAAAATAGGCTGATAGTAGGGCCCACTTCTTTTTAAAAATTGCTTATTTTTATTTTATTTTTTTAAAGAAGTGGGCCCTAACATCAGCCTATTATCGTGGCTCCAGCTTCTCAATCAAGCGCAATCACTATGGGAAGATGTGTCACTGGGATATACTTTTACCCCCTAGGTGCTCCTGCAGGGCAAAAATAGCATTCGGGCTCATTCACACGACCGCATGAATGGGTCTGTATTTGTTCCGCAATTTTACAGAACAGGTGCGGAACCATTCATTTCAATGGGCCTGCAAAAAATGTGGACAGCACACCGTGTATTGTCCTGTCCATATTTGTATGTCTATTCCACAGCCGAGCAAATATAGAGCATGTCCTATTCTTGTACACCGCCAATTCCATTCCGCAAATTGCGTGTGAATGCGCCCTTCCAAAGGGTAAACTGGATGCATTAGGACAGAGATCACTACCCATAAGAGATGAAGTGTGTACAGTGCAGTCCCTCAGCGCTGGCCATT
This sequence comes from Bufotes viridis, assembly GCA_033119425.1. Classification (NCBI taxonomy): domain Eukaryota; kingdom Metazoa; phylum Chordata; class Amphibia; order Anura; family Bufonidae; genus Bufotes; species Bufotes viridis. Next base: position 562,161,335 of record CM065589.1, on the reverse strand, counting down.
ATACAAATGATCAACAGGTCGCCCACAAATGTCTGCAAAATCGCTGTAAAACGGTAAACTCAATATTTCCTATAGGGACAAAAGTCACAAAATCTGAGATGGCTGGAGCTTTTTAGACAAAGGTCAGGGCCTTTCTTCTCAACTAGTGATGAGCGAAGTATTGGAAAATTCGATTCGCAGCTTCGCAGTTTTACAAAAAATTTTGCTTTGTGACTATTTACTTCATCACGAAGCGGGTGCAATGACAGGGAAAGGGCATTGCACCGTCATTGAACCCCTCAGATGCCGTTTCTATCGCTGAAAGCATTAAAACTGTGTAGGATTTAAAGAAATAGCCTTTTGTGGGGTGTATTAGTGGCAAAAAATCTATATTTGCCGTTCAGCTGTGCAGTTATATGTTCCAAAGCCCTTTTTTGCGTGTATTAGTGGCATAAAAAGAAAGTATTTACCATTCTGTGGGAAACTGAGAAAATTACAGCCCTTTTTGGCGTGTATTAGTGGCAAAAAAATATATATTTGCCGTTTAGCGGTGCACTTATATGTTTTAAAGCCTTTTTTTGCATGTATTACTAGTGGCACAAAAAATAGGATTTGCCGTTGTATGGTGAAGTCAGAACATTACAGCCCCTTTTTGGCGTGTATTAGTTGCACAAAAAATATATATTTGCCGTTCAGCGGTGCAGTTATATGTTCTAAAGCCCTTTTTGGTGTGTATTAGTGGGGAAAAAATATATATTATTTGCCATTCAGCAGTGCAGTTATATGTTCTAAAGACCTTTTTGGCATGTATTAGTGGGGAAAAAAGGGCTTATTAGCCGTTGTGCGGTGAAGTGACAAGATTACAGCCCTTTTTTGTGGTGCTAGGCCCTGCACAGGAAAGTGGCAGAGGCCCTAATGTTTCTGGCGCAGGCACAGGTTGCAGAAGAGTAAGGGAGCGTGGCAGCAGGAGCCGCAGCGAGAGGCCCGAGCCCCCGGCGTCTAGAGGTCGTGCCTTGACCAGCAACCCAGCGGTTTGAATGGTTGACTCGGTCATCCACTTCGTCTCATGTGACATCAGATACCCCTGCCAAGATTTGGTGGGTTCATCAGACACAACCTTTAGTTGGCATGGCCTGGAAGCAGGCCCTGTGCCCTCACCTGTCCTCAAACTTCCTCTGTCCTTTTCTGTTCCCTCAGCCAGAGAAGTATTATATGCTGTGCGCTCAGCTCCACAATACAGCGAGGATGAACTACTAGTGACGTGCAGATAGTACTCGACGATGATGTAGCTGATCGCACTTTGGAGCCGGGTGAATTAGGGGCTTCATCATCATTGGGAGAAGAGGGTGGCAGCTTGCCCGTGAGGCAGCGGCGGAGCCAGCAAGCCGCTAGGGTGGCCGGGAGTCAGCAGGTTGGCGATCGGGAGCCAAACGTGGCCGGGGTAGACCACCCGCTTTGCAGGAGCCTACCTGCACGGAAAGTAGTGGTGCAGGGGATCACGGAAGCAGCAGGGGACTTGAGATGTGGCGCCGAGATCTCACGACCACATGAGCCGTGTGGTGACTAAACTGGAGGAGGAGGAGGACATTGGAGCACAAGCAATGTGTAGTGAATTGTGTGGTTTTTCTACACAGGTGACAGGAGAGGAGGAGCAGGAGGAGCCAGAGGAGCTACAGAGCGGTGAGGAAGACAAGGCAGAGGACCCAGACACACCGTCACATTATGCATTGGAGATAGAGGCAGGGAGTCCCTCCGAGTAGCTTGCACAAATGGCCCGATTCTTGCTCACTTGCTTGCGTAGTGACAGCCAAATTGTCACCATCCAGCAGAGGGATGACTTCTGGCTCTCCACCTTGTTGGACCCTCGCTACGGGTCCAAAAGGGCTGCCTTTTTTATGGCCGCTAAAAAGGAGGACAAACTTAACTACTACATCGTCCATCCTCTCTCAGGTATGACTGGGGGGGCTCTCTGCACTCACGTTCCTCTGCCATGGCTGCTGTGGCAGGGTGGGGGGAATAGGAGCAGTTCCAGCTCCATCAGCAGCAACTTGAGTCTAGAGTCTCTGGTGAGCTGCTTTCTTCAAGCGCCTAGTGAAGAAACTACTCACCAGCAGCAGTAGCTAGACCTGGAGCAGGACCTGAACCAGCAGGTGGTGGCATACTTGGACAGCACCCTGCCACCCCACATTGAAGATCCGCAGGACTACTGGGCAGCCAAACTGAATTTGTGGCTGCAACTGGCAGAGTTTGCCCTGGAAAAGCTGTCCTGCCCAGCTAGTAGTGTGGCATCAGAGCAGATGTTTATTGCGGCGGGGGCCATAGTTACCCCAAAAAGAACTCGCCCGTCCACCCATGTGGAGAGACTGACCTTTGTCAGGTGTGGATCAGCCAGGATTTCCACACACCAATGCCTGATGCATCAGACTAGATCATCCATAGTGCCACACCAACACTTTGACAAAAGAGACGGAATTCTTCTGTCTACCTGCCTCAGCTACTTTTCTGATGCTTCCACCCGCCTGATGCCAAGTGCTCCTTATTTCACCTTCTTCAGCTGGTACAGGTATTGTCACCAGGTCACTCTGTGGTCTCCTGATCATGCTGCCATTTCCACACTATGTCACCTTGACACTCTGTGGCCTCCTGATGCTGCTGCCACCTCCACACTTTCTCAGCAATGCGGGCACATACAAACATGGGACAAACAAAGATGCCTTCAGCTGAAAGGTTATCAAAATTAGGGTTATTCACTTTAGAAAAAAGACGACTGAGGGAAGATCTAATAACTATGTATAAATATATCAGGGGTCAGTACAGAGATCTGTCCCATCATCTATTTATCCCCAGGACTGTGACTGTGACGAGGGGACATCCTCTGCGTCTGGAGGAAAGAAGGTTTGTACACAAACATAGAAGAGGATTCTTCACTGTAAGAGCAGTGAGACTATGGAACTCTCTGCCTGAGGAGGTGGTGATAGTGAGTACAATAAAGGAATTCAAGAGGGGCCTGGATGTATTTCTGGAGTGTAATAATATTACAGGCTACAGCTACTAGAGAGGGGTCGTTGATCCAGGGAGTTATTCTGATTGACTGATTGGAGTCGGGAAGGAATTTTTTTCCCCTTAAGTGGGGAAAATTGGCTTCTGCCTCACAGGGGTTTTTTGCCTTCCTCTGGATCTCTATAATAACAGGGAATGTTCCACAGGATTGGCGCATAGCAAATGTGGTGCCAATATTCAAAAAGGGTCCAAAAACAGAGCCTGGAAATTATAGGCCGGTAAGTTTAACATCTATTGTTGGTAAACTGTTTGAAGGGTTTTTAAGAGATGCTATCTTGGAGTATCTCAATGAAAATAAGCAAATAACGCCATATCAGCATGGCTTCATGAGGGATCGGTCATGCCAAACAAATTTAATCAGCTTCTATGAGGAGGTAAGTTCTAGACTTGACAGCGGCGAATCAATGGATGTCGTATATCTGGACTTCTCCAAAGCATTTGACACCGTACCTCATAAAAGGTTGGTATATAAAATGAGGATGCTCGGACTGGGAGAAAATGTCTGTATGTGGGTAAGTAACTGGCTGAGTGACAGAAAACAGAGGGTGGTTATTAACGGTAGATACTCAGATTGGGTCACTGTCAATAGTGGGGTACCTCAGGGGTCAGTATTGGGCCCTATTCTCTTCAATATATTTATTAATGATCTCGTAGAAGGCCTGCACAGTAAAATATCTATTTTTGCAGATGACACTAAACTGTGTAAAGTAATTAACACTGAAGAGGACAGTTTTCTGCTACAGAGGGATCTGGATAGATTGGAGGCTTGGGCAGAAAAATGGCAGATGAGGTTTAACACTGACAAATGTAAAGTTATGCACATGGGAAGGAATAATGCAAGTCACCCGTACATATTAAATGGTAAAACACTCGGTAACACTGACATGGAAAAGGATCTAGGAATTTTAATAAACAGCAAATTAAGCTGCAAAAACCAGTGTCAGGCAGCTACTGCCAAGGCCAATAAGATAATGGGTTGCATCAAAAGGGCATAGACGCCCGTGATGAGAACATAGTCCTACCACTTTACAAATCACTGGTTAGACCACACATGGAGTACTGTGTACAGTTCTGGGCTCCTGTGAACAAGACAGACATAGCAGAGCTGGAGAGGGTTCAGAGGAGGGCAACTAAAGTAATAACTGGAATGAGGGATCTACAGTACCCTGAAAGGTTATCAAAATTAGGGTTATTCACTTTAGAAAAAAGACGACTGAGGGGAGATCTAATAACTATGTATAAATATATCAGGGGTCAGTACAGAGATCTGTCCCATCATCTATTTATCCCCAGGACTGTGACTGTGACAAGGGGACATCCTCTGCGTCTGGAGGAAAGAAGGTTTGTACACAAACATAGGAAAGGATTCTTCACTGTAAGAGCAGTGAGACTATGGAACTCTCTGCCTGAGGAGGTGGTGATGGTGAGTACAATAAAGGAATTCAAGAGGGGACTGGATGTATTTCTGGAGTGTAATAATATTACAGGCTACAGCTAGTAGAGAGGGGTCGTTGATCCAGGGAGTTATTCTGATTGCCTGATTGGAGTCAGGAAGGAATTTTTTTTTCCCCTTAAGTGAGGAAAATTGGCTTCTGCCTCACAGGGGTTTTTTGCCTTTCTCTGGATCAACTTGTAGGAAACAGGCCGAACTGGATGGACAAATGTCTTTTTTCGGTCTTATATACTATGTTACTATGTTACTATGAAACAGGCCGAACTGGATGGACAAATGTTTTTTTTCGGTCTTATATACTATGTTACTATGTTTAAATCTGCTGACGGATGATCTTTAACAAGGATTGAACTATTTCTAAGGGCTCTTTCACACTTGCGTTCTAAGGATCCGGCGGGCACTTCCGTCCCGCCGGATCCGTCAGAACGCAAGTGGACTGACAGCATTTGAAGACTGATCAGTTTCCTGATCAGTCTTCAACATGCTTTCACTGTTACCATGGCAACCATGGCGCTACTGGAGTCCTGGCTGCCATGGTACTCAGCAGCAGTGTACTTACCTGCGCTGCGGCTGCCGGGCGCTCTTTAATGACGTCACAGGTCCAGGCAGCGCATAGATCAATGCGCCGCCCGGACCTGTGATGTCATAATGGAGCGCCCGGCGGCCGCAGTGCAGGTAAGTACACTGCTGCGTTGTACTTACCATGGCAGCCAGGACTCCAGTAGCGTCCTGGCTGCCATGGTAACCGATCGGAGCCCCAGCTTACACTGGGGCGCCGATTGGAACGGCTGCTGCGCATGCACAGCACTAAACGTCGGATCCGGCGATGCGCCGAATCGACGTTTAGCTTAATGCTGAATAATGCTCTTCAATGGGCATTAATTCCGAATCCGGCATTGCGGCATGTCTTCCGGCTTTTTGGACGGAGACAAATCCGCAGCATGCTGCGCTTTTGTCAACGTCCAAAAAACGTTCACATACTGAACGGAAGACATCCTGATGCATCCTGAACGGATTTCTCTCCATTCAGAATGCATTAGGATAATCCTGATCAGTTTCTTTCCGTCCTAGAGCCCCGAGGACGGAACTCTAGGACGGAAAGAAACAACGCTAGTGTGAAAGAGGCCTTAGTCGGCCTTTCTACGTCATAATGTAAGGAGCCACAAGACGGTGAAAGATACAGTCTACGTTCCATTTCAGCCTGACTTGTGCAGTCATTACACATATCTGTAGTTATCATCTGCATCCCAGGATTGTGTGGAGGCAGCTGACATATCATTCAATTTGTTCGGTGACCTGGGAGTGACATTCGCCTTATTGGAACTGTCACCTTTAGTCATGCAGGAGGCGCTGTATAAAATGACTGCAGGTAGGTCTGCCCGGCCTCCGGAACGCCATACCTTCATTTAATGTACTAACTTGCTTCCATAATGGGAAATGCACCTTGGGCTCTAACCCCTGAAGTAATTTCACGCAGGATCCTTCTCCGACCTCTGTCTTTTGCATGAGGTGGAAGGTTAACTGTTTTGGTGGCATATTGCCTATTTATCAGGTCTACCCAATTACATTCCACTAGCTTTGATATGGCCTTCTCCACAGGACATCATCATTATTAAACCACATTTTAGAACGCTCTCTGCACATGAACTGCCCTCACAGAGCTCTCATAATTATTGTAAAGGACGGCTAGTGCCGCTTTCATTTCCTCATTGTGAGGTCTCATCTCATCAAATTTGCTTTTTAGGGCTCATGCACAAGAAAGTATTTTCTTTCCGTGTCCGTTCCGTTTTTTTTCTGGACCGTATACGGAACCATTCATTTCATCGGGTCCGCAAAAAAACGGAAGGCACCCCGTGTGCATTCCGTTTCCGTATGTCCGTATTTCAGTTCCGCAAAAAAACTAGAACATGTCCCATTATTGTGCATGAGGCCTTAGTTAGATAATTTCAAAGGTTTTGTTCTGGTTTCATCTTTATTGTATAGAAAAGTTACACAGTCTTCTAATATACTCTGTTTTTCAACTAGTCACCATTTTCAAGCTCCTTGCTTGCTGTCAGTGAATAGAAATGTTCTTGTTTTCCTTAGTAGACATATAAAAAAAACTCTTGCGACCATGTCCAATTTCGCAGGTGCAAGGTGTTAAAGGGGTATTCTAGCTTTTAGTATAGGTCAGGGATCAGCAACCTTGGGCACTCCAGCTGCTGTGAAACTACAATTCCCAGCATGCTCCATTCATTTCTATGGGAGTTCTGAGAAGAAAAGAGCAAGTAGGGATGCTGAGAGTTGTAGTTTCACAACAGCTGGAGTGCCGGAGGTTGCCTACCCCTGGTATAGGTCATCATGACGGTTTGGGAGGGGGCGTGACACCCGGCACCTGCATTGATCAGCTACTTTAGGCAGCTGGAAGTAGGCACTGTCCACCATGTACTGCACCTCTGCTCCCATCAAGTGAAAACAGATAATAGGTGGAGGTGCCAGAGGATAGGTCAATAATATCTAAAAGCTGGACACCCTCTTTAAGGTTGCCAGATGCAGAACTCATACAAAATCTAAGACGCCATACAGAAGATAAACCTGTAAGCAGCTCTAGGAGGCACTTATTTAGACTCTGTATGATGCCCCCCATACTGCGCTGTTTTATGGAGATATTCACCACCTGAAGCTGAGAATATCTCTGCAATACAGCATCCAATTTTCAATATTTTTCTGGACTAAAAGACACTTTTTATCAAGAAAAAATCTTGCTAAAAGTGATTGCATCTTAAAGTCCGCAGTCAGGGTGGGCACACAGTGCCAGACCCCTTGACTGCTTCCTTAAACCAGACCTGTGTTTTCAAAATAAAAAGCTGGCATAATGACTGTGCTGCTTTGTACAATAATAACTGTGAAAAAACAGGTGTTTTTATGTGCTTGCTTAAAAAGTATTTTCCAGCCATATCATTCCTGTTTCAGCTGCACAGCTAGATACATATCACTCAGAAGCGGGGCATCTCCCTTCTGTGGCATTTGCCAGCACTGTACTGCTGTGACATTCTTTCCCTTACTTTCCACCATGTTTGTTTCCAGCTCTGGAGCTCACAGAACAGATAACGAGGTGGAAATAACACAGACAAACAGGAGGCTCCTACAGTATAACCTTCAAAAGCTGTTGAGAAGCAGTTTCATCAGGCCATCTTCTATGCCTCTGTTACCAGGGACGGATCTTGTCTGACAACAGGCAGTGGACTGCAACTTAGGTGGAAGTGAGACTGTGGTAGTCATGACTTTACAGCTAATTACACCATTTTCTATTAACCCTTAGGATACCAGAGGTTTTCTTGTTTTTGCGTTTTCATTTTTCTTCCCTATTTTCCTTGGGCCATACCTTTTTTATATTTCCGTTCACATAGCTGTATGAGGTCTCATTGTTTGTGGGATAAGTTGTACTCTTTAATGCCACCATTAGTTATGGCATAAAATGTAGTGGGAAGTCGTAGAAAAATTCCAAATGGGGTTTAATTGGAAAAAAAAATGCTATTTCTCCACAGTTTTACGGGTTTATTCTCTGGGTCAGTACGATTACAGTAAATGTTTTACATCACCATACTCTGAGCTGTTTAGGGGCTAATTTTTTTTTAGGACAATCCGTAGATTTTATTGATACTATTTTGGAGTGTGCGCGACTTTTTGATCACATTTTATTACTTTTTTTGTGTAAGAGAATGCACAAAAATGTTTTTAAAAAAATCTCCCTGCACTTCCTCCCTTCATGTCCTTTTTTCTTTTGAACCTATTTTTTTTCTCATATTACTATTAAAACTGAGAAACATATAAAGAAATCTGTGTGCGTCCCTGGTGGTCTGTCAAGTCATCCCTCCTCATCACTATATAGCATCTGGCCGTAGGACAGCTGGCTGAAGCAGCAGCCTCTCTGCTCCAGCCCTCTCACTTAGATAAAATAATTCTCTTTCAGCCGATCTCCAGCTGAAAATGGGACAGATCAGCAGGAGACTCTTCTGTAGGATTTCCGCAAGACGGTTTGTTTCAGGATCCTGCAGACTGGCAGGAAGGGAAAGCCTATCTCCTGTTTACTTTTTCCATTCATTTCTAGCTATAGCATTGCTATGTTTTAACCATTTTTAGTGTATTTTCTAAGGAGCATGGCTAATGTCATTTATTTGGGAGACAGGCCATTTGTTGACCCAAAACATTGGTATAAAATTACAACAGCAATTTGGCGCACGCATAGCGATTTGTGCTAATTTTGCTCACTCGAAAATTCTGTACTCCTCCAATACCAGTGGATTCAGCCTCTGTGTGTTCACCACGGACACAATATAAATGAATATGATAAGAGAATTGTATATTTTGATCTCAATGGTGACTATAAACAGCACCCGGCACGTAGGTTTTCCAAAATTCATGCATGTATCATTGCCAGGCTCTTCCATTATTGATACCTACTTCCGCACCTGCTGAGGCCAGGCTAAGTTCTGTATGTGTTTGTATTTAGTGCTCTGGCCAGCAGAGGGCGATCTTTACTGTGAGAAAATGTCATAAACCGCACTTCTGGCAGACGAACCAATCAGAAGCGTAAATTTGGCAACTGCAGAGCAAGCCTAAAAATGACCGGGTATAAGTTACACGGAGTAGGGAGGATCTAACTGGTATTTCAAGAAACGTGAGACATACCAGGAGCTAAAGATACCTGTAAAGGGCACAGGGTAAGGCCTTGTTCACTTTTCCGTCTCCGCATTTTCCACGGACACCACATGTACCCATTGATATTAATTTGTTTTTTCACACATCAGTATTTTTTTATTGACTGAGAACTCATGCACACAAGCATATTTTTTGTACAGTCCGCATTATGACCAGATAGGACGGTTCTATTATGGGCCGGATACTCTGTTACTCAAAATGCAGAACGCACATGGCCGGTATCCATGTTTTGCGGACCGCTAAAGCGGCTATGTCCAAAAGCATGAGCCCTAAGTCAGTGAAGAAATAATGGAGACATGCACTGCTTTGGTCCATGATGTGGACCAAACATGCTCATTAAAGTCTATGGGTCCATGAAAATCACAGACGATCCGTTTTCACTAGCCGAAAATGAATTTTCAGCTGCGTAGCGTCTGTGGAATACGGATGACACACGGATTCTTCATGGAAAGATTTTTTACACGGACGTGAAACGGACACAGAAATGTGAACGAGGCCTAACTGCGATACACATCGTGTGGTACGGCCATCTGGACTCCCAGGAAAAAAAAAATTGTTGAGGGTAACCTAACAAATTCTGGTTTTAGAGGGCCCACCTCCGGAACGGTGAGAAAGTATTACTAGTGTAGCTATGGAGTAAGTCAGTGTTCTCCAACCATGGCTCCACTGCTGTCGCAAGACTACAACTCTCAGCATGTCTTGGTCATCTCTCTAACCTGGAATTAGCATAGGCGATTAATATCTGCCTGATAGGGGTTGGACACCTCTTCATCAGTTGAATGAGGGGCCAGCAGTGCACCCTACATAGAGGTGGCCAGTCCTGGTACTACAGCTCATCGCAATTTAGTCCAGAGTAGGGACAATGTTGTGCATCAGACGATGAAGAGGACACAGCGTTCACTTTTGTTCCAGCCAGTGTCATGGCCGCTTCATTCAGCTGACCGGTGGGGAGGCCATTCTTCAGACCCCCATTAATTAAATATCAGATAGCCTATCAATAGTACAGTTCCACTTTAAATAGGACCGGTCAACCCTATTAAATCAAGTACACTATATTGTTTGGTAGGGTTGATCCTGCTGACAAACTTGTATGAAGAAATGAAATTGTATCAGATTAGCCATTCAGGAGATATCTTCGTTTGATTCCATATACAAGTTTGGCCTTTGGTGCACTGAGGGGTGGGCTCAAGCATCTCGGTGGACCACAGCTCCTCGGCTTTCCAGACTTTGGCAAACTCTTGAGTGACAGGGCCGGGCATCCTCACTGTACTGTTGCCTGGCCCTGTAATCCAGCGCCTGCACAGTACATCTCATCTAGGTTTCCCTCCTGTCAAGATGCTTAAAGCGCATGAGCTGATGAAGTTACCCTCCAACCGGAAGAGCAACTATAGAAGCAAAGGCACAGACATTGGGGTGTGACCCCCTATTCCCCATTGATTGCAGAGGAGCCAACAAAACGCAGTTATAAAAATGTTCATTAAGGCTACATTCACACGACTGTATGAATGGCTCCGCATCCGTTCCGCAATTTTGCGGAACGGGTGTGGACCCATTCATTCCTGTAGACCCGATATGTGGCCCCGCAAAAAAGATAGAGCATGTCCTATACTTGTCTGCGATCGCGGACAAGTATAGGCATTTCTATCATAGGGCCGTGATGTTCTCCGCCTGCTGGACTTAATAAAAGAAATCCCAGACCTGCAGCAGAAGGACATGAGCCCATCACCCATACTACTAACTACTCTGCGGGTTACCGAAAAGTGATTTTTTTTTTCATTTCTGTGAATGCAGATTTCATTAGCACGAGGTGAAAAAGGTCGCATCTGCTAAAATCCCTCTTTAGAATAACCTGAAGATCGCTCAGAAAACTCCCTGCAGAGTCCCAGTGAAACTATATATTTAATCCGTGCGCTGCAGATAAAAGCTATTACCACAACGTGAGGGGTCAAGCGCTGAATTTATAAATTGGGCTTCTAGTTCCCAAAGAGCAGAACATGTTAGGAGGTGATCATGGCCTCCTAAATAGACATCTATGCAATTCTAAAACCGGCCGCATCACTTGGCCTGTCCATCTATTATAAAGCCGGATAATTCAGTTGCGTGGCTGGCATGTAATACTAGGTTTCCCCTGTAGTGGCCGCTGTAAAGGAAGTGTATAGCCAGCAGCAGTTGGCAATCACAAGGGGTTTCTGCAGCACGCCCTGCAGTACAAGGCGACTACCAGCTTCTCTGAAATAACTAAAATATTCTGTACCGATATGTTACAGCATTCAGAGCTTCCCCAATAGGTTGCCAGTAAATTGCTCAAAAATCAGCAATGACAAATCTGAATCGTGTAGTTACACCTCTCCGATTTGGGCAAACCTCACTTGTCAGAATGGTCCCTTAAAACTGAGCAGATAACTCATCCCCTGCTGGGACCCCAGTGATCTGCAGTAATCTGAGGGGGAGGCTGACAGAGCACAATTTCCCCGCAGCGCCATAACAGGGGGGGAATGAAATACAGGACAGGTCCTCCAGCGAGATGCTCTGTGTAGCTGCTCTTCACTCTCGACAAGAGGATTCTGAGCAGAGGACTTCTTTTAGGTAAATTCACCCATGGAAGATTTGTTAAAAATACTTCTGCCCTATTCAACTGCATAAAGCTTTAACGCTGGAAGATTTGCCACCCACAACTACTTGAAAGTTGAATGACCACCATAAAGAGAGCTGCAGTGATGACCAGATTAATGTGTACCTAACTAGGGCAGGGATCAGCAACCTCCAGCACGCCAGCTGCTGTGCAACTACAACTCCCAGAATACGCACTTAGGCTACATGCACATGACCGTATGTGGGTTTTTTTTGCAGATCCATAGTAATTATGCCTATACTTGTCTGCAAACTACAAAAAAAAAAAATAGGACATGCTCTATTTTTTTTGCAGGGCTACGGAACGGACATACTGATGCGGACAGCACATGGTGTGCCATCCACATTTTTTGCAGACCCATTGAAATTAATGGGTCCGGATCCTTTCAGCAAAAAAATAAAAATAAAAATAAAAATACGGTCGTGTGCATGAGGCCTTACTCTGCTGTTTGTGTAACTCCCATAGAGGTGAAAGGAAGATTCTGAGAGTTGTAGTTTCAGAACAGCTGGAGTGCGGGAGATTGCTGATCCCTGAACTAGGGAATATAGACTTCAATCAGTAAGGGGAGCCCTCCGTCTATGAGCCAGATCAGCGATCCACATGCATGCAGTGACTCTCGCTCTGACGGTCCATCCATTGTGCAACTGGCCCAGGGAAGATATCCAGCAGAAGTACCAGTGTGTATCAGGGGCTCTGGTAAACCATTCATGACCTCTTCATGCACATAAACGTCAGAGCTCCCATTTATTTACAGGGCCTCTTCCCCTGGCGATCACAGGGTTCCTATTTGAGGTGGCATCCAGATCTGATTAATAGCCTCCGGTCCAGGTGCTGCCAATGGGACCCAACTGGTTCAAGGTCCAGTAATTAACATTTTCCAGTCGAAGTGCTGTTATCAGGACCTGAACCAATCAGATCTGAAGAGGACACAGCAGCAGAGACTTAATGGATCTAGTAAAATGTCCAAAAATAAATTAATAAATAGAAAAACATCAATAAAAAGTTTACCATTAAAAAAGTAAATGTGTGATTTGTATGGGATCAGGTGCTCAGGCGTTCATACACTATGGGGCAGGTTTATCAAACTGGTATAAGGTAGAATTGGCTTAGTTGCCCAAAGCGACCAGACTGCACATTACAGCTCCTTTGGAAAATGAAATGTGGATTCCGATTGGTTTTCCTTTTACACCAGTTTGATAAATCTCCCCCTATGTTCTCGTCATGGAGAACAAGTGGAATACTAAAAAGATGCAGTACAATTTGTCATGTATTCACCTAAATCTTTGATAATTCTGGGCTTAGAAGTCCAGAGGGCGGGGATACCCTGATTGCGTTCTCTCTATGCAAACATACAACCTGACAAGTCAGGGCTCACGCAGGTGGCTGTTGTCATCCAGTGCCCGGATTGCGGCCTGCAAACAGCGGGTCCGCAATATACATGCATCGATTCACATCAACATGTTCTATCTTTTGCAGTGTGGATGAATCATGGACCCATTCAAGTTGAATGGGTCTGCATCTATCTGCGCCAGCCACACGGATGGTGCCCGTGCATTGGGGCCCGCAATTTGCAGCCCTCAAGGCACAGAACATGCGGCACACGTTCATGAGCCCTTATACTGAACCTATAGATCACTCTGCACAGTTGCTAATATTCTAGCAAATGTCACCCACAGATGTCTGCATGTTCAACAGTATCCCTCTAAAGAGCACCTGTCAGTAGGATCAACCCTACTGAACCAGGCATACTCCATGATGGGATTGATACTGCACATTAAAACAATACCTGTCTTAAGAAAACTAGCTGTGGCATTAGAGGAAAAAAAAAAGAAAAAAAAGAAGAGACTTGAATTAGGACTTCAGGGCACCAAGGAGCGTTGTCAGCACTGAAAAGCCAAGGAGCGTCAAGGGGCTGGCACAGAAGCCCTCATTGGCGTAAAGAATAAGTGTCCTTTTTCTTGGGGACACGTCAAAAAAATTTCCCAGGAGGATCAATCCTGCCTGGTCTAAGAGGGATGGATCCTGCTGACACCTGCTCATTACGTACCCACTCCAACTTTACTGAAGCTGACGCAGAACATCCTGGTTTAGTATAAATAGACTTTATTGAAGCCGATGCCTCCCCACCGAGGCCGATGTTTGGGACTACAGATGCACTAGTTGTAACATTTTCACAACTTCTAGAAAGGAATGTCACCGGTTACAACGCTCATGCATAACATGGTCTGATCACGTTTCAGGAGCGGATCCAAACATTTCTAGTGAAATGTTCAGAGTATTGTTATATATAGAACTACTTCCAATAAACTGCAAACACATTGATCGATGTTTCCAGTACGAGCTACAGTGTCAACACAAAGGGAAGCCATAAATGTTTCATTTATGTAAGAACGTCATGAAAGAACAAAAATTAAAAAGCTCTCAGATCAAGGCCATCACTGAACCATCACATAAAGGTACAAATTCATCAGTCCACATTCTCTAGATGATCTCCGAAAAAAATAAAAAATTGAATAAAAAAAAAAACTCATTCGTGAACCCTCAGTACTGGGAGTACTCCTTTGTCTGAAGTTTGGCAATGATTCTTTCCAGCTGTCTCTTGGCTTCACACTGTGGGAAGTTGCTCATGTCGTAGTACTGGGTAGCAATTTTCACCAACCTGAAATAAAACGTACATATACATTACATATAAATCAGCGGAAGATGTTAGTAGAATCAGACAGACAGCCTCCCGTAGAAATCATAGGGGTTCTCCGCCTTTTCCTTTGGATAGGTCACCAGGAGTAGACACTCGGGACCCTCACTGATCAGCTGTTTTAGAAGTGACAGACGTGGAGTCACTGGGCTGCGGCCCTACTGTGGGTGGCACTGGGGTGTACGCATGCACTATATATTTTTTCACCACAGTGGGTTATCGCAGAGGTTAGATGTCACGCTGTGGTGAATGGATGAACATTGACGCTCCCTGCAAATACAGGAATTCAGCTGCCTTGTAAAACAGGACACGAGAGGGACATCTTGAAACTCACCATTCCGGCTTTATGTCTGTGCATGTGCGGATGTAATTCTTTGTTGTAAGGACAAATTCATTATAAAGGACCCACTCTGGCTTGTGGTCCAGAACCGTAGACGGATGCAACTGCACAACCTGGTTGTCTTTCACTGTCAGGTAATGGCCGGTTCTTTCCAAATGTGCCACCTTAGGAGAGGAAATAAATCCAACTCTTAGAATGAAAGGGATTATAATTCTTACAAAGCTGCTCAATGAAAAGCTACACGAGGACAGTAAAGAGTTTATTTACACTTCATTGCTCAAGGGCATAGACAAGTCTCCGCACGGTCAATAATCAGAAGACGTATACTGCTGCAGAGCGGGGGACAACTAGCACGCTAAATAAAACCATAATGCCACCTAACACGGCCGCGCAGACCAACACCAGAGCTCAGCAGTCTGCCGCACCAAGAAGAAACCGATAGATTTACCTGGGAGATATGGACTCGATATGGGAAGGCAGGAAACACAGGAATAAAGAAAGTGGGCAGCAATGCTACAGCCTGGTGTATTGTGGAGTTTTAGGTTTTTACATTTTGGGGTACTGCATATAATGTATTAAAGAGGACCCGTCACCGCTCCTGACATGTCTGTGTTAATAGCTTCATGCATCCCCCATGTAATAACAATTCTGGAGCCTCTATTCTTATGCCTCTATGTTGTACCATTCCTTTATTATTTCTGCTAGAAGTTATGAATGAACTGCCAGCAGTCTGCAGTAAGGGTACAGAGGCTGGTAACCAGTTGGGGGTGTGTACCTGCACAGACTCACTCTATCCAATCAGTGCTCCCATTATCAGACTGTGCAGGTACACCCCCAACTGGTTACCTCCCTCTGTACCCTTACTGCAGACTGCTAGCAAATAATTCATAACTTCTAGCCATAAGACTAGAGGATCCAGAATTGGTATTACATGGGGGATGCAAGAAGCTATTAAAACAGACATGTCAGGAGCGGTGACGGGTCCTCTTTAATACAGTTTATTATATTGTACTACTTACACAAAAAAAAAAAACTATTTACTAAATTATTTTTGTGTCACCGCATTCCAAGACCCAACCATTTAATGGCGTAACTCTGTGGAGGCGGTTTTTCTCGTGGAACAATTTGTAGTTTCCATTGGTGCCATTTCTGATTGCTATTTATTCTGGGTTTGGTAGGTGAGATGACTAGAAAACTGCAATCCTGGTATCGTTTTATTTTACCGTGTTTCCTGCCCCCCATAAATAAGTTACGTTTATGAAGCGAGTTGCTACTGATGAAAAATACCGGTCAAGTTTAAATGGATGGAAAAGGGGTGTGGTTATGGGGGCGTGGCTTAACAGGCACCAATAGTTTGTTAATACTTTGAGTTTTGCAGCATTTTTTATTTCAATTTCTGTTATTTTTAACATAAATGCAACTGGAAATGATGCAAAGGCATGTTATGGGAACAAGTGTTTTTGAATGAGCTCTTATGGAGATAACTACTAAGCTCTACACCTATATCACTGCTGCCCCCATGCCATGCAGCCCTATGCAGGAGCCCCACCATAGAACTGAAAGCGATCATTTACAGCAAGAGTCAGTGAGAGGAAATGTCTTTTCTCACTGTCAGAAATCTTTATCATACATATTAGATAGATATTAGATTTTCCACTCTAATGATAATTACTGCAGCATGCAATGATTGGCACTAGAGAAGCGGCCTGGATAGGTTACAGTAAAGATCGGGTAGAGACAGTGTAAAATGTAAACTTTGAGGTTTGTGTGTGTTGTGCGACTTGACACAGCGAACCAGACGCTGGAAAACGTCTTGGGTCATGACATTAATAAATGGTCTAATTAGGTGCAGAGGGGTGATTAGATGAACACTCATATGACAATCAGAGGAAAGTGATCTGACTGATGGGGGAAAGGGGGATTGATAACATGCACAGAAGTCCATGTGTAAAGCAAGTTTTTTTTTTATTGGCCCTTCCTCTTTAAATCCTTGTAATTTAGTTATGGCCGATACCTGGCTGTATTTCTGTAGTATGTGGTACCTGTACTAGCTAGGTAGGGCTAGGAGACTAGAAAACACTTAGGGGAAGATTTATCAAACTGGTGCAAAGTACAACTGGCTTAGTTGCTCATAGCAACCAATCAGATTCCACCTTTAATTCTCCAAAGGAGCTGTGAAAAATTAAAGATGGAATCTGATTGGTTGCTATGGGCAACTAAGCCAGTTCTACTTTACACCAATTCGATAAATCTCCCCCTTAACTTTGGAACAAAGAGCGCAGCTCCACTGAGACATCAGGGTAAGGACAATCTGTATCTTCAGTTATTTCCATCAGTTATTGGGAGCCATAACCAGTAGTGAAGCCTTCAGCAACCAGGTGTAAAGATTTGGACCCATTCTGTGTTTTTGCTCACAATAAGGCTTCATTCACACGTCCGCGGTGTGTTGCAGATCCGCAAATTGCGGATCTGCAACACACCCGGCCAGCACCCCCTTAAAAATGCCTATTCTTGTCCGCAAGAATAGGACATGTTCTATCCTTTGCCGAGCCGCAGACCAAAAGTTCCGGGCCGCGCGCTGCAAATGCAGAAGTGGAGAGCACAGTGTGCCCTCCGCTTCAAGTCCAGCCCCATTGAGAATGAAAGGGTCCGCACCCATTCTGCAGAAGAGTGGACCCATTTGCGGACGCGTGAATGGGGCCTAACTGATTGCAATAACTAAACAAATAACTGAAGTGTGAATTTAGCCTAAGATGTCTTGCTACCATTATCTTTAGTGGTATCATATGGGTGTCAGCCGAGTGCCATGTTGGGCGCTGGTCGATCTGTAGCGGTGACTATTACTTTATCCATTTATATCTGTGTGTGTGTATATGTATGTATATATATATATATATATATATATATATATATATATATATATATATATATATATTTTAGTAAAATCTTTAAGCACCTAAGTCGTGTTCAGTGTATTTTTTCCGAAACCTCAGATCGCACGATGATACACCCAGCCGATGAAGTCATGTACAGATAGGCCTCTTTCACATGAGCGTAGTTGTGATTTCGTATAGGACATTTTGTGCACAGGAATCTGCTGCTCACGTTAATAAAAATGGCTAGTCACATGGGCAGTATTTGAAATCTGCAGCATGTCCCACTGTTGTGCTTATTTGCTTCCAGACACACCTACTGTAGTCTATAGGAGTGAATAAAACATTCAGGAAGGAAAGAACACGCGTACGTCCAGGCGAATGACAATCTGGTTGATATATCATCAGGAATCCGTGTATATTCCAGAGCTGGAACAAGGACAGATTTTGATACACTCTTGTGAAAGAGGTCTTTAACAGGGAAAAGAGGAACTATATGTCCCCCCCTTCCTGCAACCTGTCCCCTACTGGCCTGCCTCTCCTCCACACTGGCAAAATGTAAAGGACCAACCATGGTCTGTGCAGAAACTGAACCTGAGTGTAATGTTGGGAGATTTCGGCTCCGAAGGCTGTTGACTTGTGAATCCAGCACTGGAGTAGAATATAGGCTGCGATTTAGAATTAGTAATGCAGAGATTTTTTCACCCACATATCATTCAATTGTATATGGCATTCAACAGTGGGCAAAACGCTTTAAAGGGGTCGTCTCACTTCAGCAAATGGCATTTTTTATGTAGAGATAGTTAATACGAGCAACTTACTAATACACTGTTGTCATCCATATGGGTTGTCTCACTTCAGTAAGTGGCATTTATCATGTAAAGGAAGTTACAGTAATACAAGGCACTTACTAATGTATTGTGATTGTTCATATTGCCTCCTTTGCTGGCGGGATTCTTTTTCCCCATCACAATATACACTGCTCGTTTCCATGGTTACGACCACCCTGCAATCCATCAGTGATGGTCGTGCTTGCACTACTATAGGAAAAAGCACCAGCTTATGTGCGCTCCCCATGGTCCCGGCCACCAGAGAGCCCGACGCTATTTCCTATATTGGGCAAGCACGACCACCACTGATGGATTGCAGGGTGGCCGGTAACCATGGAAACAAGCAGAGCATAATGTGATGGAAAAATGAATCCAGCCAGCAGAGGAAGCAATATGGACAATCACAATACATTAGTAAGTGCATTGTATTACTGTAACCTTTACATGATAAATGCCACTTACTGAAGTGAGACAACCCCTTTAAGAGTTAAAACTACTAGTTAGATAATAAACTCAGTAATCAGGCAATCTAAATACATCAATATCAAAAAAGGCAAGAAAGTGGATCTGAAAGAGCCCTTCACGATTAATCCCGTGCTCAGGAGACAGGCAGATCCTTCCCACTGCATGCGATATTTATCTAAATCTGGGGTGACATACTTGACAATGCCCCACATACGTGATCATTTCATCTAATGCAAGTGGCCTAAAAAAAGTCTAAAGAAGAGCAGGAGTCAATGAGCACAAAGAGTTAATCTTCTCACATCACAGATCAGTAGGGAGGCCAGGAGCCATTTATGTGGAGTTAATTGCTTGTACTTTCTCCAGTCCCTCCAGTTCTCACATATCAATTCCTAGAAGACCTTGTTATATGATTTTAGAGACTCTCACAACCGTTTATGCAATTTATTTTCCATCTGAAGTCAACCTTAAAGGCAGGAATTTAAAGTTCCCTTTTTTCAGATGCTGAGACGTACCTGCATGAAATAGCCGGTAACCAGGGCTTTTCTGATATTAATGTAATAATCCCGGCTCGTGAAGTCTGTGCTTCTACGTGGCAAGTTAAACCTGTCCATGATTCGTGACAGCTGCTGCCGTACATTGTCTGCAGACATCAGGGACCTGTAGTTAATGAAGTTGTCATAACACCACTGAGACGACTCATGGTCTGGGGAGGAAGAAGAGCACCTTGATCAGAAAACGGAAAAACAGGCTCAAGCAGTCTAACAAATGCATTGCTTTATGGGTGAAGAAACCGTTAAATAGAGCATTTGGGTCATTTGCAGATGTAACATTACCCGGTTTTATAAGGGCAGCAGATCTGCACCTATAACACTGTCTGACCTGTTGTATGTGCACTTGGCAGCTGAAGGCATCTGTGTTTGTCCCATGTTCATATGTGTCCGCATTGCTGAATATATGCAAATGAGCCTCTAGGAGCAACGGGGGCGTTACCATTACTAAGACTAAGCTCACTGCCACAAAATCTGCACTTTGACAGGACCAGGCTGGACGACATTTTCAGTGCCTGGTCCTGTCAAAGTGCAGAGAGCTAATCCTCTAGGTGTAACGGCAACGCCCCCGTTGCTCCTAGAGGCTCATTTGCATATATTAAAACTTCATTTTTCTCAGCAATGCGGACACATATGAACATGGGACAAACACAGATGCCTTCAGCTGCCAAGTGCACATGTAACAGGTCAGACAGTGTCATAGGTACAAATCTGCTGACAGATGATCTTTCAAGGGGACCTGACACCTCTCCCAATATATATATTTTAGTCAATACATGCTGCGGTATTTTCTCCGGCCAAAAAACGGAAGAGGGACTGAACTGATGTATCCTGAACAGAATACTCTCCATTCAGAATGCATTGGGATTATACTGATCAGTGTTTTTCCAGTGTTGAGCCCCTAGGACGGAACTCAATACCGGAAAAGAATAACGCTAGTGTGAAAGTACCCAAACTCAAATTTCTAATAAAAGATGATACCACAATGGTGACTTAGGGTCCATTCACACGTCCGTGGTGTATTGGGGATCCGCAATACACCCGGACAGCACACCCATAGAACAGCCTATTATTGTCCGCAACTGCGGACAAGAATAGGACATGTCCTATTTTTTTCCGGAACCGCGGACCGGAAGTTCAGCGGGGTGCTCTGGAAATGTTGATTTGGGACGAATCTTGTTAAAACCATAGCAGAGAACAGAATTTAAAATAAAATTTATCCAAGCCATTTATATCTCCTTTTACATAATGCATACACATAAAGGCACTCACTCTGTTTGAAAGCGTGGTAGACGTTCAGCAGCGTCAGATGATCGCCATCTATGTGGGCAAACCTCATCTTGGATTCATCTGCAGCTTTCTTGACTTCCGTGGGTCGAATAAAACACTGTGGGACTAAACAAGGTTGGTATGGGCCCAACACAAATGCCCATATCGATGAGTCACGCATTCACTGACAGAGGAACAAGGCCTAGCTAGGTCAGTTCACAGAGCATAGGGCAGGGCAGGATGGTCATCGTGGGCTGTATACTACCTCTCTTTGGTACATCAACACCTAACCCCATCTGTAAGACAAGAGGGTTTCAAAACTACAAAGCATCGGATTATACTGTCTAGAGCTTATTGATGTGTACAGCACCATGACAGCCAGAAAGTGAGCAAACATACGTATGAGGGTCAGAAGGTCTAAACAGAGCAACAGAGAAAGGCTGCCTTCTCCACCACAACTTATGGAAATTGGGATAAAGAAAAAAAAAAAAAAAAAACTGCTGGGACTTAGTTGTGTACGTCCATTCAGATTGCAGTCTTCCTGCCACTAAGGGCTAATTCCTTGCAATTCGATAGAGAAACAGATCTCTGCGGAGGTGGCAGCAGTAGTGACACTTCCCATCACCTCTCTAATCTTATGGGATGTTCCCCTTTAAATTATCCGATCTTATAAACGGACAGATGGGACTAGTTCTACAATCAGTCCCAACAGATGCTTGCCCTTTAGGAGGTTGTCCAGTTTAGAAATCCCATTTTCATACAGCCTATTGGGCGGTGATAGGGTCCCCTGCTCAGTATCCTCATCTTTCACACAGAGTGGAGAGGGTCACTCTGGAGGTCCTGTCCTGGGCTACTGTAGGTCTCAGGAATAGCCCATTGATAATAGGCACTATGCAATGCTTAAAAGTGGCAATGTGGCAACAACGCAATCCCCTATCCACCAGAAAGAGAATAACTAATTGATTGGTGGGGGTCTGACCGCTGGCACCCCCACGATCACTACACCATTGTGAAGGAGCAGCAAGCCAAACATGCGCAGTGCTCAGATATCTCTGGCAGTCCCATAGAGAATGAATAGAGCGGCATGGTGCATGCCGGACCTGCCGCTCCATCAGGATGAGGGGTACAGCACATGAAAAGTTATGGCTACAACCACTAAGCTACCACCATCTCCACAGAAGACGCTGAGAGAAAAAAAATAGACTCTGCCCTGCCCATCTGCTCTGAGTCTGAATCATCTGATTGCTCTATAAAAAAAAGTGATAATAAATGAGCATATACACGTACTGAACAAATTACTGATGCATAGAAGAACAAGAATATTCTTAAAGGGGTATTCTGGTCACAACAAGCTATCCCCCTATACACTGGATAGGCTATAACTGTTAGATGGGTGCGAGACAAGAATGGGGGTCCACTGTGCTCTGAATGTAGTGATGTCATATGTGCACCACCACTCAATTCAAAGCTTATTGGACTGCCAGAGATGACCAAGCCCCACACTCCACCGTCACAGGTCTATAGAGATTAATGAAATGGTAGTGAGCATGCTTAAAGGGAGTCTTTCACCCCAAAATTGCAATATCTAACACTTACACCATTGTGTAAGTGTTAGATATTAAAACATTAAAACGCATCTCACCATATTGTTGTCCGTTCCATAGGTCATCCAAAAAACACTTTTATTCCATATGCAAATCAGTGTGTGAAGGTGCCCAGGGGCAGCGTTCAAACGGCCGGTGCCCAGGCCCTGCGCTGATTTTCATAAGCAACCACTCCCCTTTCACCCATTCAGCCCGCACTTTGACTGGATCTTCACCTCCGTCTGTAGCCAAATCGCACGCCTGCGCCGACGAACGAGAGGTCCGCGCCTGCGCGCTGGTTCACTCATTACTGGCAGAAGCATCGGATTATCCAGTGCGCAGGCGCCGCCCCGTACATCACATTACAGCAAGCGCCGCATCATAGGGCTGTCCTTACTGTGCGGCGCTTGCTGTAATGTGATGTACGGGGCGACGCCTGCGCACTGGATACTCCGATGCTTCTGCCAGTAATGGGTGAACCAGCGCGCAGGCGCGGACTTCCCATTCGTCGGCGCAGGCGCGCGATTTGGCTACAGACGGAGGTGAAGATCCAGTCAAAGTGCGGGCCGAATGGGTGAAAGGGGAGTGGTTGCTTATGAAAATCAGCGCAGGGCCTGGGCACCGGCCGT
Source organism: Bufotes viridis (assembly GCA_033119425.1). Classification (NCBI taxonomy): domain Eukaryota; kingdom Metazoa; phylum Chordata; class Amphibia; order Anura; family Bufonidae; genus Bufotes; species Bufotes viridis. Next base: position 562,138,278 of record CM065589.1, on the reverse strand, counting down.
TTGAACGCCGCCCCTGGGCACCTTCACACACCGATTTGCATATGGAATAAAAGTGTTTTTTGGACGACCTATGGAACGGACAACAATATGGTGAGATGCATTTTAATGTGCTGGATTGGACACAATGGTGTAAGTGTTAGATATTTCAATTTTGGGGTGAAAGACTCCCTTTAAAGGCGTTGTCTCACTTTAGTAAGTGGCATTTATCATGTAGAGAAAGTTAAAATCCTGAATTTCCCTTAGGCCCATGACAGCACCCTTGAGAGACGACTAGAATAGAACTAAGGATGGGGGGGGGCGGAAGAGGAACAAGCGCTCACTAGAGTCTAAATCCAGTCTATAGTGCCGAAAAAAGGTACACGGGGACTTCCAGGTGGCCGTCCTACAAATCTGCTCTAATGTTGCATCAGCTCTTTATGTCCAGGAGGTAGAGACGGATCTAGTTGAGTGATCCCCAAACCCCGAAGGTGGAGACTCACCCGCTGCAGAATAGGCTAAGGAAATAGCACCCACAATCCATCTGGCTAATGTTCTGGATGAAGCTTTATCACCCTTACTCCTTCCTCCAAACTACACAAACAGCCTAGAAGATTTTCTCCACTGGCTAGTAACCTTCAAATATTCAGAGAGGCACCTGCTGACGTCTAGGCAATAGAGCCTCCTTTCTTTCTCGTTTTTCGGGGATTGACAAAAGGAAGGAAAGACAATGTCTTGAGATCTATGAAAAAGTGAAACCACCTTGGTGAAGGAAGGAAGGGTCTGGTGTAATGAGAACTCTATCCTCCAGAACATAAAGGGAGAGGATGCCGAGAAGGCAGAAATCTCCCCAACTTTTGTTACTGATGTAATAGCAACAAGGAAGGCTGTCTTAAGGATAGAGTTCTAACAGAAAAAACCTGAACAGGTTCGAAAGGAGGCTCCATCATCCTAGACAAGACTAAGTTTAGATTTCACGGGGGAACTGAAGATTTACAAGGGTTTAATCCTACTAATAGCCCTAAAGAACTACCTAATCCAGGGATGGTTTGCAATAGGGGAGTCAAAGAAGGCAGAAAGGGCAGAAACCTGGACTTGAAGAGGGCTCGGTCTTACGTTTTTATTTAGGCCTTCTTGCAAAAAATCCAAAATCATGGACATAGGCAGAGTACTTAAAGGATCAACTGGACCTTGGAGAAGTTTAAGAAAGCCTTCCAATTTCTAAGGTAAATGGATGAGGTTACAGTCTTTCTGCAGGATAAAAGGGTGAAAATAACCTCCAACAAACCCCTATGCTTTTAGATCTCCCTCTCAAACTAGGCTACCAGACGAAGGCTTTTCACTTACGGATGAAAGACCGGCCCCTGAAACAAAAGGTCCCATCTTGACGGAAGAATCCAGGGGTCTGCAAGGGACAGCTTTCTCAGCCAAGTGAACCAGGTCCTCCTTGGCCAGAAGGGGGCAATAAGAAGCCTCGTCTGTTCCTGCTACAACTTCTGTTACACTCTTGGAAGTAGTTTTAGAGGAGGAAAAGCATACAAAAGTTGATGTGGCCACAGAAGAGAAAGAGCATCTAGACCCAAAGGAAGATCCTTTGGGTTTAGGGAAAAGAAACCTTTGCAATAGCTGTTATGTCTATATTAAATGCCACTTTAGTGAGACAACCCCTTCAACCTGTCACTCAAATCACAGGGCACCCGATACTTGAGCTCGCCATCGGTTCTAACCAGAATACCACTTTAATTCTTTAAGTCTATTTCTCAGATCAAGAAATTTTGCAGACAATGTACCAAAGCTAGTTAGTACTCATAACAGATCAGCAGAAACGGTTCGGAGTCTCTGTTCACATCTGCAGTGGAGGTCCAGTGTAAAGCCTCTGCCGCAGACTCTGTAGTTTGGACAGGAGCATAGCACTGCATGTAATTAAGTACATAACAGCGGAAACCATAGTAAGTCAATAGGAGTCCGTCAGTCACTGCCCATGTCCACTGGGCAATGAATCAGACACGGTGCTGCGTTTTCCGTTCATAATACAAACCACAGATGTGAACAAAGCCAAAAGATGAGGCGTCACAATTGCCCACAGTAATCAGTCAGAACGCCTCGTTTTCAAGCTTGATACCGAAAAACTGAAAGTTGGGATCAGACTGGTTTCTATGTGCGACACCGACATCTTTTTTTTGGAAACTATTTTGATGTGTGAGGCCTAATTGTTCTTCAAAATACAGTAAGTCTTGGATGTTTCCATGAATTTAGTTACCAGCTGCTCAGCGAACTATACACATTCCATTAGAATAGGCATTAAAGTCTACAAAAACCTGTGAAAAGCCTAAACAGTAAGATTAAAAATGTGTAAAAGTTTCTGTATCACTAAGGAGACCATCTCCTTTAACTGACCCATAATCATGTACATGGAGATCTAGCAAGTGCTCATGTTAGGGTACTTTCACACAAGCGGCAAGGAGCTCTGGCAGGCGACATGTCGTACTTTTTTTTTCCGGCTGCCTCTCGACATGTTCGCCATGCTACCGCTGGAACTCCGGCACGCGTGCACTAGCGGCAGCACGGATCCGACTGGCTGTTCACCCGCCGGAAAAGCCTGCCGAAGTTTCTTGCCGCTAGTGTGAAACTAGCCTTAGGCCCCTTACACACGAGCGAGTTTTCCGCGCGGGTGCAATGCGTGATCTGAACGCATTGCACCCGCACTGAATCCTGACCCATTCATTTCAATGGGGCTGTGTACATGAGCGTTTTTTTTCACGCATCACTTGTGCGTTGCGTGAAAATCGCAGCATGTTCTATATTCTGCGTTTTTCACGCATCCCTAGCCCCATAGAAGTGAATGGGGCTGCGTGAAAAACGCATTGCATCCGCAAGCAAGTGCGGGTGCGTTGCGTTTTTCACTGATGGTTGCTAGGAGATGTTGTTTGTAAACCTTCAGTTTTTTATCACGCGCATGAAAAACGCATCAAAACGCATTGCACCCGCGTGGAAAAAACTGAACAACTGAACGCAATCGCAGGCAAAACTGAATAACTTTGTCTGTGAAATCGCACAGTTTTCACTGAACGCATTCGCAACGCATCCGGACCTAATCCGGACACGCTCGTGTGAAAGAGACCTTAAATGGCTTGTCCCTTTTCAGGAGGAAACCGGAGAGCCCCCTAGATATACCTGAAATAAAAACAGGTAAGTACTTACCTCACAGATCCTGGGGCATCGCTACGATTCTAGTGGCCAGACTGTTATCCCAGCAGCAGCGGTTACGTCATGTCAACAACATTCGACTAGCCTCATCAGGTGCACCGCTGAGACCAGTGATTGGTTGCAGTGGTCATATATTGTTCACATATCACCACTGTAGCTGGGAAAATCAGAGGGTGGGCACAGGATCTGTGAGCCAAGTACTTATCAGTTCTGCATTTCAGGTGCATCCAGGGGGTTGTCGGGTTTCCTCCTTAAACCGGACAACCCCTTTAACTGCAACAGAGACCGCGCTCACCTCCAAGACCAACCCACACCAAATGTTATCAACTGATGGCAGATGTTGAGGGAATGACACTATAGGTGTATTTGTGTATGGCCAGGATTATTCTATAAGTCAATGCTTCATGAGGCATGCGTGCTGCATGCAAAGGCAAGACGAAGTAGGTTGTCATCAAGCGCCTGAACCATTTCCACCCCCATGCACAGATCACATCCCTGTATAACGAGACAGCAGCACAATACACGACAGTCTCTGTCCAAAATGTTTAAAGCTCCAAGAGCAGAGACTCGGGACAGTAAGCATGTGTTAGCCTTTGGTCCATACAACCACATATACTGAAGTCTGACATTATGTCACTTGGAAACACAGTAAGTGCATTCACACAAAAGGTGGATCTGCAAAATACAGATGACGTCTGTGTTCATTTTTGGGGAACAGACATGGAAAACACACAGATGATCCATGTGCTTTCCACACCTGTAATGTCCGGCACACAGAACATGTCCTATACTCGCCTGCAAAATGTGGTTCACAGACCCATTGAAGTCAATGGGTCCGCATAAAAAGCAAAGGCAACACAGATGTCAAATGGATGGCATCCGCCTTTTGCGGACTGCAAAATACATATGATCGTGTGAAAAGCCCCCTAAGTCATTCTTGCCTTGCATGTGCCCTGCTATTACCTGACAACATAGCCGTTATGGATAGGATCTCATTAGAACAATTGTAGTCACAACTGGCAATGACCATCTTGGCAAGCTGGGGGTCCAGGGGAAACTCTGCCATCATGGATCCCAGTTCAGTCAGATCACCATCATCATTTAAGGCAGCAAGGTAATTTAGCAACTCCAAAGCTCGCATCAATGTTTCAGGGGCTATGGACAGAAGAAAGAAAGTAAATAAAATGGCAAAAAGAGGTCGTGCAAAAAAAACAAAACAAAAAAAACTCACATTAAAGGGGTTCTCCGGGCATTTAGTCTAATTAGTGACTGGTGCTAATCTGTGGAAGGAAGTGCTTTTACATAGGACTTACCCTCCCTTGTTTTCCCAATGCTGTCATCTGCACGCTCTTCTGCCCGACCGGATGTGGCCACTTCTTTTCCTGTTTGGCTGCTAAGTAGCCACATCCAGTTGGAAGATGGGAGGAGGAGCCTGCAGCAGGCGACAGCGACATCGGGGGAGTGCAGGAGGGTAAGTCTTATGTAAAAGAGCTTCTCTTCCCAGGTTAGCACCAGTCACTAATTAAACGAAATGCACAAAATATTGAGTTATGATGATATGTAACCCTTAGAGTTCTGGAATGTATTGGATAACACTGACATAATGCTGTCGGCGTTATCCAATAAATTCCAGAAGTCTAAGGGTTACATAGCATCATAAAATCAATACAATACAACCCGGTCAGCGCTGGGAGTTCAGGACGGGAGCTGCTGCATACTCACGCTGTGAGTCCAGAGAGTGAAAGTCGCTCGTCTGAAAGGGGCCTATGGAGTTGGTTCACACACAGAGCCTGCTCCATACATGGCAAATGCTGGCTTTGTAATACACCCAACACTCAGTGACTGGCATCAGCGATGATGCCGATTGCGGTCATTTAACCCCTCAGAAGCCGTGGAGAATTGTGACCAATGTATGAGGCAGCTTTCCCCGATCACTCTCTATGGGCCTCAAGCAGCTCATTGCTCACTTCCCAGAACTCCAGAGGCACATGCATGGCCTATTGGGCTCCTCACACCGTTTAAGGCGCTCTCCATAAGGAGATATTGTATTCCCCAAATCCTGACCTAGGGCTCTCGCCCAGTTAAGCCAGTACTCTCTGCTCTGTACTGATGAGGACCAATCACTCAGAAACAGCTGTCTGCAGATGAGGTGCTGGCTTAGGTGATATCCAAATCATGTCTCAAGGCCTTTCAGATGGTCCAGAAGTGACTTACAGGATACCATTACCTACCTTACATCTGGTGGCTTGCTAAGAGTTCACTTGCATACCCGCTACCCAGAATTCCAGAGGAGCGTGCATGGCCCATAAGACTCCTCATGTAGTTTAAAGCGCTTTCCCTAAAGAGATTTTGCATTCCCCAAATTGTGGACCATTCTTTAAACACCAGATGTGGCACGTTTCCATTTTCATGAATTAAAGCCATTGCAGCTTTCATCCTTTGGATAATCACACTGGCACAACTGCTACACCCATACATGTAAGCTGCAATGCTTGGGAGAAGGGGGTTAATAGGTAGCGTGTTCGTAGACGATTGCTATAAGGGCGATATTTGTATTGAACAGATGTTTGCAGCTCTGCTCTGAGCAGTCAACTGTTTGTCAGCATTACACTTCCCAGCTGAAACGTTCATAGACGCCTTCGTTTTACATGGCTAACGGCAAACGACTTAATTAAGCCCGACTTAAAGGAACATTGAGATCTGAATGTTGCTCCACTGCTTGGTGAAATTAATAACTAATTATTTTCACCGAACATAAGATGTAAGAAGGACCACCAGGAGAAATCCTTTCGAAAACCACAGCTCTAATGACAAAACCATTCCAAGTGCTTTACCAATTACACAGTATTTGTCCACGCCCGGCATCATACCTGGTGGATCCATGAAGTCAAAGTGTACCAAGTCATCAATACCAAGCTTTTTCAGCTGCAGCACCACTGAACCCAAGTTGGATCTCAAAATCTCTGGGTATGTGTTGTCCTAAATGGGAGAATAAAACAAATCATGCAAAGACGTTATAATGAAACCTGTAGACGACGTTTTTATCTCATCACTGTCATTTAAAGGGCATCTGTCAGCAGATTTGACCTGTTACATGTGCACTTGGCAGCTGAAGGCGTCTGTGTTGGTCCCATCTTCATATGTGCCAGCATTGCTGAGAAAAATAATGTTTTAATATATGCAAATGAGCCTCTAGGAGCAACGGGGGCGTCGTCATTACACCTAGAGGCTCTGCTCACCATGCACATCATGCCTGGCCCTGACTTCTCCTAAAATCAAAATGGTGGCAGCAGTTGCAGAGAAAGCAGAGCCTCTAGGAGTAACGATAACGCCCTGTTGCACCTAGAGGCTCATTTGCATATAATAAAACATCATTTTTCTCTGCAATGAGGACACATATGAACATGGAACCAACACAGACACAATGTACAGCGCTGTGTTTGGTATTCCATTAGTTATGCTGAGTGGATGTGATGCTTATAAATTGCTGCTTTGGGAGCACACACAGTAGTAAGCAGAGCTGGGATTTCTATCACAGTGCCACTTGCTGGATACATGAAGTCATTGTCTAGTACCACCCACTAAGCAAGAATAGCCAGGGAATGAGCAGCAGAACCACGCAATGAACACCGACATGGGGGGATGAAATTACTATGGAGGAGTAAAGAGGGTTAGAAATGTGATTGGGGCACAAAAGAAATGAAAAAGGGAGACGAGAATAAGCCATTAGGATAATATCTTCACCCACTCCAGTTTTAAATTTGCTTCAAAATCTGTGTTACTTGCTTTCAGCCCCTGTAAAAATGTAAAAGGAAAATAAAAACACAACCTACCTGCATTTCTGTTTTATACGCTTTTTCTGTGTAAAGTCTGAAGCATTTGCCAGGCCTGGTACGACCAGCACGACCTGCTCTTTGCTGGGCGGAAGCCTTGCTGATGGCAGTAACCAGAAGAGACTCTACTCGAATTCGAGGGTTGTACACCTATTCAACATATAAGAGCCACATTAACACATTGGATAACAATATGAAAGTCACAGCAACTACAATTTCCTACATCACTGATGAAAATGTTAATGTACCTTTTGCTTAGCAAATCCAGGATCGATCACGAATACAACACCATCAATGGTTAATGAGGTCTCAGCGATGTTAGTGGATACCACAACCTAAAAAGTGACAAGAGGAAACTTAGATAATCGTGGAAAACAGATCGCTGATGTTAGTTTCATACATACTCAGTTACCACATTGTGCAGGAGGCTTTTTTATCTTTTTCAGTGATAAGTATTTTGCCCACATTTACTAAGTTTACACCTGTATTTGCTGCCAGTGGAGATACGACCTCTCACTGCCCATCAATCTTATAAAATGATTAGTGGGTGTGGTCTGGAAGAAGATGTAGCTCCAGAGCGATTTATTAACCCCTTAGTGACCACCCATACACTCCCTTTGTCTCCCTTAGGCAACCCGCAAACGCGTTTGCGGAGTGTCAATGTGTGTGAAGGCTGGCAGGGGTTTGATGTAGGCCCCAGACCAGCCTTCAGTAATTTCCAGCAGGCTGTGCCCCTCTGGCGTAGCCTGCTGGTCAATGTTAAAATAGCATTGCCATTAAAATGCAATGCACTATAGAGATAGTGCTCTGCATTTTAAAACACTGTTATAGTCCCCTTGTGGGACTGTTAAGTGGTTAAAAAAAGAAAAAAAAAAAACATTAAATAAAAACAAAATTATGTTTTTTTTCCATTGAAAATATGCTTTTCAATAAAAAAAATTGCAAAAATAAAAATATCCCCCATATGTTTTGCATTGCTGCGTCCGTAACGACTCGGACTACATAAATGTCCATGTTGTAGTTTTATTCCAGCCGCCTCTCGGCATGTGCACTAGCGGCAGCATGGATCCGGCAGGCTGTTCACCTACCAGAATAGACTGCCGGAGAAGGCTGTCGCTAATGTGAAGGCTGTCACAAACAGTGACTATCAATCTGTGAATGAGACATCAACCTGTTGTACTGTGCTCAGCTGTCTCAATCATAAACCTGGACTGGTGTGGCAGTTTACAGGAGACAGGTAATCCCCCCCCACCACCACCAAGATCCTTTAGTGAGCCAGTAGATCGTTGCTATGTGCCGATCTTCAGATGAGCCCCGTTCTTGCTCTCTCTGCTCTTATACTCACTTTCCTTCCTATTGCACCACTGGGTTTCTTGGGTGGAGGGGGTTCAAATATTCTCTGCTGTTGCTGGGGTGGCAGGGTAGAATATAGAGGGATGATCTTTATATCGCCAACTTCAGGGCCCAAGTCATCAATTTCTCTTTTTATCCTTTTGCATGCTTCATCAATTTCCTAAGGACAAAAAGAAACATTATAGAAAGGGGAAAATGAACTTAATTCAATGCTCTGTAGGTGGTCAGCTTAGGTTACAGCCCAACAGTGGAGCTGGCCGCACAGTCACGCAGCAGCCAACGGACCGCAATATGTCAAGCTGCAAGGAATATTAATGTACCGATCTCTGTTACCCCATGAAAATCATTTATAACCTATCCACAGGATAGGTGAAAGGTGCATCAGAAGACGGTTCCCCAGGACCCGAGTGAGTGACCGGTGCCATATTGGCCACACATGCACATTACCGCTCCATCCACGCTGGGGACTCTGGTCCCACATTTTCCTAATCGGTGGGAGGCCCTAGCAGTCAGATCTCCAACAATCATAGATTTGAATAGGTGAAAACCAATTCTATAACCACCATATAATCTGCACCTTTTATTCAAATTAGGATCTATAAAAGTAACTGGATTTTTTTGGAAAAACACAAAGAAATAAAATATCCTAAAAATTTGTCCTCTTCCCCTTTATGTTTTTTTTTTTTTTTTATCTCATAGCTGTTAAAAGGACAAGACAGCTGAATAAAAGGGGGACATGAACCAACATTTTACATTGGTTGGTTCTAAGCTATGCAACACTTAATTTATTTAAAGGGTGAAGTTTCTTTGCAGAACCTATAGACAGAACACAAAAGAAAAACCGTACTATTTACACATTAACACAAGATGCACTGTATGGAGAAATTAGGGGTGGGCGATATGGCCTAAAATTGATATTGCGGTATATTATGAATCATGTGCAATATGCAATATATTTTCTTTATTGGGGGGTAGTTCAAACTAATAAAAAGGTCCTATACGCCTGCATGTGCCGGCCATATACCATGCTGGGCCTCTATGACTGCGTGCTGCGATCCACCGCAATTAACCCCTGAGAACCTTAGGGGTTAATTGCGGTGGATCGCAGCGTGCAGTCAAAGAGGCTGGGTATGGGATATGGCCGGCACATGCAGGCTACGTTGCCATTCAGTCATTCATTGGCGGCAGTAGCCACAGTCCCACCTCTCCTCCGCTCCCATTGGTGGCAGTTGCCACAGTCCTGCCCCTCCTCCGCTCCCATTAGTGGCAGTGGCCACAGTCCCGTCCCTCCTCTGCTCTCATTGGTGGCAGTGGCCACAGTCCCGCCCCTCCTCTGCTCTCATTGGAGGCAGTGGCCACAGTCCCGCCCCTCCTCTGCTCTCATTGGCGGCAGAGGCCACAGTCCCGCCCCTCCTTCTCCACTGTGTCGGAGAACATGGTGTGCGTCGAGTGCGGCGCATACCATGTACTACCGCGATATGGCGATATAGACAAAATCGATATAGTGGCACAAATTCATATCCCATATCATCTATATCGCCCACCACTAGGAGAAATGTATTAGGACACGGCTCTGAATCATTGAATTCGGCAGGGGTTCATCTATGTCCCACTGTCACAGGTGTATACAATCCAGATCCCCGCCATGCAGTCTGCCTTTACAGGCATTTGTGAAAGAATGGCTCGCTGTGACGAGCTCACTGAATGTGGTCATTGCACTGTTACAGGACGTCACCAATGTTAGTCAGTTGAGGATAATTCTCAGGATTCCACCACTAGCTGTGAGTGGGATTATTGCAAAGTGGAAGCAATTAGGAACCACAGCAGCTTAACCACAAAGTGTAGACCCAATGCTCCGAGTCCAAACTTCCTCAGACATTAACTTCAGCACAAAACTGTGCACCAGGAACTTCAATGCATGGGTTCCAAGCCTTACATCATTGAGCACCTGAGGTCTATTTGGTAGTGAAATCCCAGCGCAGGCAGGAGTTATGACATCACACCCGCCTGTGCTGGGAAGCACAGCAGTGAGGGTTTACTGCCTTCATCAGGAAGAAAGCGGGCGGACTCCGGCCACGACTTACAACCCCCTCCCCATGGGGAACACCGCAGACGCGCTACCTGTACTCTGAGGAAGCGACCCCAGTGCAGGACAGAGGAAGTGGAAAAAAGCCTCGGCCAGGAGAGCGCATCTATTGTGTGTGCGGGCGGGCGGGACAAGGCGGCCATTGGCCACACAGCCCTACAGCGGAGCAGGCCTGGCCGCTAATGGCACAATCGCCTTTGTCCCATATCCGCACTGCCCCTGCCATGTACACACAGGTTTCTGAGACGGTTACACTCTGATCTGCCCCAAAATAACCCCCATGTATCCCAGTGACTGGCCTGTAACCACAATGACACCCATATGCATTAGGAGCATAAATTTAGGAGCCAAATAAAATTTTTAGCCGCCAAATTTAAATAGATATATATTCATGATGGAAAAAATTGCCTCATTAACACGTCAGTGTTTGGTCAGTGATTTTCATCAGTGATTGTGAGCCAAAACCAGGATTGGAGCCTCCACGGACATAAGGTATAAGGGAAAGATCAGCACCTGTTCTGTGTTTATAGCCGCAACTGGTTTTGGCTCAAAAATCACTGATGGAAATCACTGACCGAACACTGATGCCTCATTCACACACGGGTTCACATTATGTTTCGGTCATATGTTATATTATACTATGACTGAAACATAACGGACGCCTCAGACAGATGCCATACTGCGGCATCCCTCACCATAGAGTTCCATTGTACAAAAGATGTATAGATTTTTTTCTGGACTTTACAGGATGGGAAGACGTGGTGCACTACGATCTCCCATTCTGCAAAAAAAACGTATAAATTAGCATATATGTTTTTTTATACAATGGAACTCTATTGGATGGATGCCACAGTATGGCATCTGTCTGAGGCGTCCGTAAACATACGTTTTTTTTTTGTATATGTTAAACGTATGACAAAAATCCAACACTTCCATTATTTTCATTGTTCTGCTCATCAAACGGAGCAGAACAACAGAAATAAATAGTGGTGGTGTGAACGGGGCCTAAGAGGTGGGTGTGCAGGGAACCATTACCGGTCTAATAACATGAAGGAATTATAGCGAAGTGATAAAGTCCAGTCCAATATGGTGGAACCTCCCTGTACGTTATCACTTGGCTATAATAGCCTGCTGTGTATTTACTACACACTGCAACACATACATCACTGCACTACATACATCAGTGTGAGCTGTATGTAGTGATGTATACATGTGTGTGATGTGTGTAGTGCAGTGTATGATGTATGTAGTGCAGTGTGTGATGTATGTAGTGCAGTGTGTGGTGTATACATGTGTATGATGTATGTAGTGCAGTGTGTGATGTATGTAGTGCAGTGTGTGATGTATACATGTGTATGATGTATGTAGTGCAGTGTGTAGTGCAGTGTGTGATGTATGTAGTGATGTATACATGTGTACTGTATGATGTGTGTGATGATCACACACTCCACTACATACATTACACACATGGATACACAACACCTTGCTCTGTCTTCTTATGCGGCCCCATCTTGATGCTTCGGCTCCTCAGCGCGCCCGGCACTTCTTCCTTCAGCCTCGAGCCGGCCCCACCTCCTTTCATCTCCCGCCGGCTTTCTCTGCTGCAGGGCGCTGTATGGCTTCGGCGCCCGCCCAAACTAACCAATAGCAAAGCTCCTTACTGTATGGAGCTTTGCTATTGGTTATTTCAAGCTGCGCTGCCTGTGCTGTGCCGCTCGCTGCGTCTGCTGAAGTTTTTTTTTTTTTCTTAGGGACAAGTCGCAAATGGCGATAAGACTTAAATTTCTTATCGCCATTTGCAAATTCCTAGTCGCATTGGCGACCATTTTGGTCGCCATCTGGAGCCCTGATATGGGGATAGCAGCTCCTCTCCTTACAGGCTGGATATCAGGACCCAAATCTGTGCCCCTTGTGAAACCTGTCACTGATCCGCAGCTGGAGAACATGGTGTGCAGCAGGCAGATGAGTTGCCCACAGAATAAACTAACGCTGGGCAGTGCACCATGTCCTATCTATGCCCCATGGTTTCATGCCAGATCTGGTCCAATTAGATGTAAAACTAAAGGGGTCACCAGTGTCCTGCATCCTGTAAAGAGAGGGCAAGGAGTAGCCATGGAAAACTTTTTTCCTTTAAGTTATTCTCTTGCCTCCTCCCCTTGTTTATGTGACATGTAATACACATTAGGTGGCTTTCTGTCCGATCAAAATCATACATCTAATGTGTATGATCAGTTTTACTGGCCATATGGCAGACTGCTACCTGTCCCCAGGGGCGGACTGGGCATAGACCAGGGATGCCCAACCTGTGGCCCTCCAGCTGTTGCAAAACTACAACTCCTAGCATGCATGGACAGCCTACAGCTATTAGGACATGCTAAGAGTTGTAGTTTTGCAACAGCTGGAGGGCTGCAGGTTGAGCATCCCTGGCATAGACCCTACAGGGCAACTTCCCGGTGGGCCAACTTCCAGTGGGCAGCCTGAGCCCTGGTCCTCATTTCTATGGGAGTTCTGCAGCCAGTGAAGTGCTGTACTCTGCCATCTTGGGTACTCCCATGGAAATGAATAGAGTGGCTGCGTGCATGCCTAACTGGCCACGCTGTCCATTCCGGAGGCCCTCCTGGGGTTAGGGGCCCCGTTCATGTGATCTGGGGAGTTCCAAGTTACCTAATCTGTGGACAGGAGGATAACTTTATATAACCAGAATACCCCTTCAGCTCTGCAGATAATTATAATTATATATATTTTCAATTTGGCAACTAAAAATTTAATTTTGCTCCTAAATTTTTCAGTTTAAGAGCCAATGGCTCCTGTTTATTTTTTTTAGTCTGGAGCACTGTCAATGATATTTCAATGATTAACCTGATAGTGCTTGATGTACCTTCAAGGCTATGTACACCTTTGGGGGCAATTTTTTTAAAATTATTGCATTGTACTTATTTTGAGCCAAATTATTTTTTCTATTGGTTTTTATTAAAAATATGGAGGCCTTTTTTTGTGTACAGAGCCGAGATGCTCTTGTAGCTGCCTGTGGATTTTCTGTCTTTTCCAGTCATCTGGGGAGCAGACAGACTCCTTATCTCTGCTCTCTCGCATTATAAATAACATGCATTAAAGCTCAGTTCTTATCATTCAGATAAGAATGGGGCTTCAATAAGTGTTTATGACCTCTTAGTAGTTTAGAGATCAGGCTTAGAGGCACAAAGTGAAAGTACCAGTCATACAGAAAGAAAAACAGTTAACCCTTTGTGACAATGTCTATTTTTAATAAAGGGCAATTGAAAAGGATTTTTAGCCAAAAATGAGTAAAACGCAATCAAACAAAAATGGTCTCCAAAGGTGTACATAGCCTTTAAAGGGTTATGCTATGGCATCCATGTTACCTAACAGAAAGGGGCAGATTTCCCTCTAGCAGTTCTCCTTAACAGCGAGTGTCGCTGTGCAAGGAAATCCAGCTAACTAGCACTGCTGCTTCTGAGGATGACATACCATCAGGAGGGAAAAGGCTAACAGTACAATGATAAATAGCTGTAAGTTGGTGACACAAACCTCTTGGCCGGTAAGGAAGAGCAGAAGATCTCCCTCCTCCTCTTCACACATATGAATCTGAATAACTGTACGAATGGCGGCTTCCAGATAGTCTCTCTCCGGCTCCGGAGTGTAAAAGATTTCTACAGGATGTGTGCGACCAGGAATAGTGAGGAGAGGACAGCTATCGAAGTAAACTTGAAACTTTCCTGCATCAAGTGTGGCGCTCATGACTATAACCTGTGGAAAGAAATTGGACGAATGAAAACATAAATGCAAAACCAGAAACAGCATGGAGAAAAGGACCTCTGGTAAATCGCACAAAGCGTCATTTAAAGCGAGCAAATTCACTGTTAATCCGGGCCCAACGCCTCAGCTGAATGCAATGATACTGTTCAGGTAGCAATCTGTTGCTTTATTCTGGAGAAAACGTATTTTACATCCATATGCAAATGAGCAGTTAAGTGCACCGAGGGCGGGCCCAAGCCAGTCTGTGCATCTTTGCTCCTCCCCCTTCTGCCAGCTCCTCCCTCATTGACAGATGGAGCCACATGAAATGAATATGCAGGAACCTGGCCCCATTTATCAACAAGAAGAAGTGGGGGAAGCAAGGGTTCTCCAAGTGGCTAGGGCCTGCCCCCATCACATTATACACTGCTCGTTTCTATGGCTACGACCACCCTGAAATCCATCAGCGATGGACACCAGAAACATGGACCCCAAAACAGGACGAAAGACAGCAAAAAGATCTGCTTACCTTTAAATCATTCCTTTGTCGAACGACCTCTTTTAAAACACCCATTAATATATCTGTAGCTAAAGTTCTTTCATGGGCTTCGTCGAGTATCACTACACCATAGCGCTCCAACAAGGGGTCGTTCATTGCCTCTCGGAGTAACATACCATCAGTCATGTACCTACAGAGAGAGATACATTCAGCATAGCTCCAACATACTGTACACTCTGTTACAGCTAGTTACCTACCCCATATAGGTGTGGCCCCCGGGCAAGCATTAGGGGTAATTTTAATAGTGGAAATTAACTTGTAGTAAGTTTGATGGTAAAACACAGCAAAATGTACACAGTGGTGAAACTGGCAATCCAGAGCAACACCAAGTAGCGATGAATAGGGCAAGTACTTTATCCTCAGCAAAGAGGAGAAAGACAAATCGGGCGAGTGAATTTTCAGTAGTGAACAGCTCATAGTGACACATGGATGGACAGATGTCTGCAGGATATCTGCCAGTGTATAGCTGACCAAACTATTGACAGTTAATTGCTCAATCAACCTTAAAGGTAATGTGTCGTAAGAAAATGACCTATTGTTTAAAATTTTTGTAGATTTTTTTTAAATTCACCTTTATAATCCTGCCACTAGGCCTAAAATGTTAAGTAGGTCTCACCTCAGCAAATGGCATTTATCATGTTAATTGAAGGCACTTACTAATGTACTGTGATTCTCCATGTTGCCTCCTTTGCTGGCTGGATTCATTGTTTTTTTTATCACGTTATGCGCTGCTCGTTTCCATGGTTAGGACCACCCTGTAATCCAGCATCGGTGGTCGTGCTTGTCTACTATGGGAAAAAGCACCAGCCTGTCTGGTGGCCTGGACCGTACAAGCGCACACAGGTTGGTGCTTTTCTCTATAATGTGCAAGCGCCGCCACTGGTGAGGGACTGCAGGGTGGTGGTAACCATGGAAACGAGAAGGTATAATGTGATGGAAAAAATTAATCAAATCAACAAAGGAGACGATCCATCATTTGTATTAAGTGCTATTTGCTGAAGTGACAACCCCTTGAAGACGTCCTGCCTTTTGGGAGCAGATACATGGTCTATAGACATAATGAACAGGAGCTGACACCACTGACTTCTATGAGAGAGTTTTCTAGGCCTGCTCTGTGCAGAGGTCAGGAGGGAGCGATAGCTGTGATATCATCTATTGTGAACGGTGGATTCTGTATTATCTATACAGAGGTGGGCAGGATTATATACATTTAGGTTAAATACAGATAGTGACATGGAAAAAAAATTAAAAAATTTAGACAATAGCTCATTTTTTGATGACACATTGCGTTTAAAATTCAATTTCCACACATGAAATACACAAGAAAACATTTGTAGTTCCATATTCCTCACAAACTCTCCACTAGCGAGATTACACCTTACAGCTAGGGGTGTAATTATTAATTAACATAATGATAGAGACCGCACAAAGCCGCCTTATTACCTGCTGGCAGCGCACAAAAACTGTACTGAACAGTAAGCGCTAATTAGCCCTTCTTACTGAAATGGATCCAATACAAGTTGCTAGGCTAGCTGCCGTTGAACTAAACGCAGCAAAAAAATAAAAAAAAATGGCTGGAAAACATGCAAAACAAACTTAAAGGGTTTCTGTCACCAATTAAATGATTGTAAGTTATAGTAACCTATGGGAATTATATAAAAGTGTCAAAAAAATAAGTTTGAAAAGTTCAAATCACCCCCCTTTTGCTAAAATAAAAAAAATAAAAAAAATACACATCATGGGTGTCGCACTGTGCAAAAACACACATACTATAAAAATATAAAAAAATATATTCCCCAAACGGCAAACAGCAAAACGTAAAAAAAACGTCCAAATGGCGGATTCGCCACACCCCAGAATGGTATCAAAAAAAAGATGTTTATGACAAAAAATTAGCCCCCATACAGCAACGTACATATAATTACTAAAAAGTTATAGGGGTCGAAACATGGTGACAAAGAAGTAAAACTGATTTTTTTTCCACTTTAGAATTTTTTTTTCACTATCAAAACGCAAGAAAACCTATACATATAGGGTATCGCTGGATTCGTACTGACCTGTAGAGTAAAAGTAACCGGTAAGTTTTATCGCACGTCAGCATTTAAAAACACGCAAAACTGTGGTGGAATTGCTTTTTTTTTTTAAATTTCACCCCATTTGGAATTTTTTTACCGCTTCCCACTACATCATATGCAATATTAAATGGTGTTGTTGGAAAGTACAACTTGTCCCGCAAAAAACAAGCCCTCATATGGCTATGTGAACCGAAAAATAAAGTTATGGCTCTGGGAAGGCAGGGAGCGCAAAATGAAAACGCAAAAAAAAAAAAAAACTCCGGTCCTTAAGGGGTTAATTAATGTGTACTGTAAAAAAAACATTTCCTGAACTCAGGTTCGGTTCCAAGATACCACTTGGAACCGAACCAGAGTTTGGGAAATGTTTTTTTACAGTACAAATTAAATTATGAAGTTATTGCGCGAAGTCTCGTGAGACTGCACGAAGCAATAACCTCGGCTCATCAGAGCCAATACATTCTAATACTGTACAGAGCTCCTGCTCCATAAAGTATTAGAACTAAGTTTTATGCATATCGAGTGCGGGTCCTGCTGTAGCATATCCACAGTAAATGCCACCTCTTCGACCTGCTCTCTAGAATAGGATGTCACACACATCCAGGAATAGAGGGGATGATGCAGATGTGCAGCTCTCCTCTATTCACTTCTATGGGGATTCTGAAAAAAGCAGAAGAGGGCTCTGCCATTTTCAGAACTCCAATAGAAGTGAAGGGAGAGAGCCATACAAGTGTGGCCACGTCTCCTTTCCCAGAAGCAGAACCCACAACTGATGCCGTACCCACACATATGCCATCAATTTTCTAGCAGCTTAGGGAAAAAGATCTATTGCACATTTGTACACAAGGGTGTGATAGGCAAGTGTTACACCCAGTAAAGAGATAATCCTTTAGATATAATTCACACACGGTTTTCTGCCAGTGTTGGAACCCCACCATTCTCGTATTCGTACCTATCCTGAGGACAGACCATCAAATAGGAATATGCTGGCAAACTCCCTTTAAATTTGCACAAAAATGATTTGTGGTGTCTTAACTTCAGGCAAAACAGCATCTTGAGAGAAATCAAATTTTTTTAAAATTCAGCACTGATGTAAAAATGTATTTCATTTAAAATTAGGCAACTTTTTTTTTACAGTTTTGGATTTCTATAGAACAGGCCCAAGTCCTGGGAACAACTGTTCACGGCTGACGCATCCTGGACTGACCGCCACAGATTATTGGGACCATTTCGTGTTGCCTATTTTTAAATAAAGAAATACATTTTTACATTGGTGCGGGTTTTTACAATTTTGGATTACTATGGAGAAGGCCCAAGTCCTGGGAACATCTGGGCATTGGGGACACATTGCAGACTGATTGCCTAGGATTATTCAATTATTGGTGTCTGGCTTTTCTTCCTTTCTTATCTACTGGATAGGTGATAAATACTAAATTTAACGGAAGATTAATACAGTCCACGATGAATACAAGGGCCGTCTGACTTAACTCTGCAAGGGCATGTTCACATGTGACAGATTTGCAGCAGACATGTCGGGACCATTCCATACATTCTAATGGGGTTCCTAAACATTTCCACAGGATATCTGCGACATAAAAGCATAAAGAAACAGTCCTCTGACTAGAGGGGGTGCATAAAGCAAGTCCCTATAAGGGACCCAGGTGGCATTCCCAGTTAAAGATAACAGATGTGTATATAGTAAGAACACTAGGTAGTCAGTGTCCCCTGAAACGAAGTGGAAGGCTTCAGTGCTAAGGCGGTACTTACTTCAGAATTGTTTTCGCACTGCTGCAGTCTTCAAATCGAATTGAGTAGCCAACTTCTTGGCCAAGCATCACATCCATTTCATCGGCAACTCTCTGAGCCACGCTCATGGCAGCCACTCTTCTGGGCTGGGTACAGGCAACGGCTCTCTTCGGACCAGGTAACGACCTCATGTATTCTACACACCACTGAGGGATCTACGATATAACAGTGCAGGAGTTAGCACACGCTTGATGCAATGTTACAAAGAACAGTGATGAGACTGGATAGCTAGGAGTCAAGGACTCGTACCTGTGTAGTTTTTCCAGAACCCGTCTCTCCCACCAAGACAAAAGACTGGTTCCTTATGAGGATATCTGTAAAACGTTCCTTGTACTCCCAGACAGGCAACAGCAGACGCTTCTTCAGGATGTCATAGTACCGTGGTGTGTGGGGTAAGTTGGTAAATGGATTGACGCCTTGGGGAAGTGCTGCCGGCTTCACGGCCTGTACTCCACCAGCTGAGATAAATGGCGTGTTGGACGAACCACGAGATTCTTTGTCTTTGTCTCTATCCCGCTCGCGATCACGGTCTCTGTCACGATCTCGGTCACGGTCCTTTGAGCGGTCATCTCTATCGCGATCCCGTTCCTTCCTATAATTTCAGAAATACTAGATGAGATTGGAATTGGTAACACCAAGTGAAGAATCACGTAAGAGATAAGCAATGCCACTTAAAGGAGTCTTCTGAGACCCAGCGGGCCCTGCAAACCCACTTTAATTACACATAACCCGCCTGTAGAAAAAAAGTCTGCGATATACTTGGGCCCCTTTCACATGGGCGAGAACTCCACACAGGTGCAATGCGTGACGTGAACGCATTTTATTATACTAATTTTATTGGTATGTTTTAAAATATTGGAGAGTGATGGGGGATACCCATAAATAGTATTTGCTCAGTCTATAGCCACTATCTCATGCAGGCAGAGGACAGCATATGTTTAGGTCATACCACATATGAGAATGTGCTAGGCGAGCCAATGCAACCTAAAACACCTATGGTAGGAAAGCTTGGTTTGTAATCAGACTGCGCAGGAATACAAGGTGTACTGGCAATGGGATTTCTGCCAGTTGTTCCCAGCGCTGTGAAGTTACAACCAATGTGGTCCAGGGCCCAATTGCATAAACTGACGTCCCTACGGAAGGGAATGCGGGTGCCAGATATAGCAATGAATTGGAAGGGTTCCTAGACCATCCTAAAATAACCTTAGGTGTTTGAGGATAAGTAGATGTAGCACCTATATTTGACGAGGACCTATCTGTTTAGATCACCAATGCAGATGGATCCATACAGACATAAACGGTCCAATGTCTATCACCACATCAGGAGAAAGCCTGAATGTCAGTCCAAATCGGCAGAAGCCTGGCGTCCCCCCCCCCCCCCCCCACAGGAGAGGGATCTTACAGCCTTGCTCACAATGATGCCGATCTAGACTGGCGGTGCACATCTACACCTCAGATCCACAGGGGGAGCGCTGCATGGTTTAGCAAGCACTCCAGTGGATGGAGCCGTAGCAGTCCGTGTCAGTGTGAGTCCAACATGTCCAGCTAGAGGTTTGACGCATTTCTTAGCTCATCAGGAACCTCTCATGCTGAGTTGTTGTTAGAAATAAAAGCACTATCTAGTGTATTACTGCTCAGTTAGCTGTTCCACTGGCGTGGAGACAGCCTGTCGGCGCTACTATGGCCATGAGGCCGCGGCCACACGCGCTCGTTTAAAACAGGGAAGCACCACCCTCCTACGCGACGTCGGTGCCGCATTGACCAATCAGGAGATCGGGGGGCGGGCAAATGCCTGAGGCCTCCCGATGAGCTGTCAGTCAAGAAGATACTGCGGACCGGACGGCGAAGGTAATGGGCATACAAAAAGCAGATCTAATATTTACATTGCAGGAGGAATATACGGAGGTGGAGCCGCAAAGGACACTACTGCCCTCCAGTAGGAGATGAAATCATCATCTCCAACATGCGAGCAGGGATAAGGTGGTACGTGAGGCAGACCCTATAAATCGATAGGGAGAGAGTCAAAGCGGAGTGATCCTATCATACAACAGATAGGAGGAGTGCGACTGAGGCAGGGACTTACAGATCACCTTAGATGTCAATAAAACTGACAAAAGAAATAGTCATTAAGGCCTTGTGGTTTGAGTGTCTAACTTAAAGGTCCACTGTGCCTCTTTTTGTAAGATTTTTTGATCTAAGTCTCGGTGATGCACGGATCATCTCAATACCTTGGAACTTGATGGCTTTGGTATCTCCACTGTGACAGACATTAACATGTCGGGCCACAGGGGTGTCCACTTCCTTACGTACATCATTGAGGTGTTCTCCGATGCGGCAACGCAATTCCCGTGTAGTTTTCCTAACATTGTATCCCGCAAACGCAGGTCAAAAAGTACACCACACCAGTGGTCCTACAATTTATGAAAGAGCGTATGGTGTAAACCTTGCCGCATCGGTATGTGCCTTTGAGTGGGTTGCGCAGCCAAGTCTGCGCCTGGGAGCTCTGAAAGAGACTGTGACAGAGTCTGTCTTTCAGGTCCTGCCCTCAGCGATAGGTCACTGTGGGTCCAGGACTAACTAGGTGACACACATCTGGATCCATAGTGAGGATTTCCCAATGCCTGGATAGAATCTCTCTGATCTAGACATTTGCTGCATCATAGGAAGCAATGAGCCTGACCTGGTCATTACCCCCAACCTTCTGCCGGGGGTTAAATAAGGATTCCCGGACACACGAAGATGCATGCTGATATGCCTCAGATAATATCCCCCTGGGATACCCCCTACTGCGGAATCGCTCAGATAAATCTCTCGATTTGGCTCTATAATCATCCATTGAGGAGCAGTTGTGCCTTACTCTCAAACTGAGATAGTAGCTATAGACTGAGCAAATACTATTTATGGGTATCCCCCATCACTCTCCAATATTTTAAAACATACCAATAAAATTGAGTTTCTCTCATTTTTCACACTTCTCCCCTTTCCGAAAAGTCTAAATTCAGCCATTGCCAGAGGCTTCCCTCTCCCCAGTGAAACCTGTAGGTTTGTGGAGTAATGCAACCAACTTCAATTTCATGTGAATGGCCAGCTGAAGATGCATCTTCTCTGAGTGACCACCAGACTCCCCCCACTTACAGCTCCGCTACGATCCACCAAGATACAGAACTCAGCAGAAGCCCCCATGGGACTCAGCAACTAGCTGTTGCTCCTGCTTGAAGTTTTTGGTGAAAGATGCAGCTAGTAGTCAATAACCAGGTCACTTTGAAGACCTACCATTAGTAAAAGACATCTTCTATGAGATCCGATCACTTGAAGTAGCAGCCTCAAGGCCTAAAGCATATTCTAAAGCTGAACATGTCCTGATCTTATTTCCATCAGATGGATGACAATCATGAACATAACTCTCAGAAATCTCTGGTACCCAACATCTAGGCTATCTGCTAGCTAGCACAAGTCACTGGGCCCAAGTGCCGATTCCCGCCACCTCGCTCGGTGATCACTGCGCTGCAGTCAGTTCAGGTGAGCGGAGCTGAAGAGCCCGTGTTTCCCGGACCGAGCACGGTGTGAACCAGCCCTTATCTGCAAATACTGCAGAGGCTGCCCATAATCAAAGACTAGCTATCCCGCTGTCTGCTCTTGAAATTTACAACATCCACAGTGAAGCATTCTTTTAACTTATGAATCAGCACTATTATGGCGATACCAAATAAGTCTGGTTTTGTGTTTTTTACTGATTTACATAAAAACACATCTCATTCCCAGAACAAAAACATTCGTTTTTTCATTGATGGGCTTTTTGTGCACTAGATGTTGTTTTCACTGGCACCACTTTGGATTTAGGGTTGTTTTTACTTTTTTTACATTGTTCTTGGGCAGAGGATGCATTAACTCCTGTACAAGAGTCGATTGTACGAATGAGCAACTTTACTATTTACAAGAAGTCTTATATGTATTTCTACGCATGGAAATCTCTGGTCCATGGCGTTGTATCAGTACAGCCCCTCTAGTCTAGGGACCCAAAACGTTTGACAAGTTGTGACAAGGAGCATTTTTGTTACATAGTTAATACGGTTGAAAAAAGACATAAGTCCATCAAGTTCAACCAAGGGAAAGGGATGGGTGAGAACACGAATCCCAGAAGGAAGCGAGACTCAGATTTCTACACGTTTTCAAGGGCATTAATGTAATTTACCTTCAAGAATTCATCGAAACCACTTTTATAACTGTCCACTGTTCCTGCTGTGACCCCGTCCTGAGGACGTCTATTCCACAGTTCTTATATTTGTATAGGTTAATCATGTGCCCCCTTAGATGACTGTTCTCAAAACTAAGGGCTCTTTCACACTTGCGTTTTTTTTTTCCGGCATAGAGATCCGTCCTCGGGGCTCTATGCCGTAAAAATCCTGATCAGGATTATCCCAATGCATTCTGAATGGAGAGAAATCCGTTCAGGATGCATCAGGATGTCTTCAGTTCAGGACAGGAACTTTTTTGGACGCAGCAAATACCGCAGCATGCTGCGCTTTTTGCTCCGGCCAAAAATCCTGAACACTTGCCACAAGGCCGGATCCGGAATTAATGCCCATTGAAAGGCATTAATCCGGATCCGGCCTTAAGCTAAACGTCGTTTCGGCGTTTAGCTTTTTCTCAATGGTTACCATGGCAGGCAGGACGCTAAAGTCCTGGTTGCCATGGTAAAATGTAGTGGGGAGCGGGGGAGCAGTATACTTACCGCCCGTGCGGCTCCCGGGGCGCTCCAGAGTGACGTCAGGGGCGCCCTACACGCATGGATCACGTGATTCATGCGCATGGGGCGCTCTGACGTCACTCTGGAGCGCCCCGGGCACCGCACGCACTGTAAGTATACCGCTCCCCACTACTACTATGGCAACCAGGACTTTAATAGCGTCCTGGCTGCCATGATAACCTCAAAGCATTACGGAAACTGATCAGGATCCTAATCATTCTTCTAATGCTTTCAGGCGACTTGCGTTCTGACGGATCCGGCGGGACGGAAGTGCCTGCCAGATCCTCTTATCTTTCTTCATAACTAAGACCCTCCATGCCCCTTTTCAGTTTAGTCGCTCTCCTTTGTACTTTTCTAGGCTTGATTTAAATCATAGTTTTCTACATAAAGACTAATTCTTGCTGGTATACCTTATAATATGCAAGTGGATAAAGATTTTTAGAACAACTTTTCATATTCGTTTTTTTATCCCCAGTTTAATAGGTTAATCATTCATATTTGGACAACGTTTCTGTTGTACTTAGGAAGGAGAAAAAATATTGTTTCTATTCTATTCCCTGACCTTTTTTTAACTTAGCAGTGAAGGGGCTGATTCTGTATCCATAGGTCTTTTTCTCAACCCTGTTCATGTTAGAACATTTCTGCTGTGAAGAAGAGGCCAGTGATAAACCAAGTATCTGTGATAATATCTTGTAGGCCGAGAAACTGCCCAATAATCTTACAAAAACCCTTGGAAGACCCTGACATTGGGAATGGATTAATGGAATTTATATATACAGCCTTTTTCTACATAATTAAAAAAATCTTTATTTCATGACGGAATAACCTTTGGATGGTAACATATTTTCCTCAAAAAGCATTTTATATAAAAAATAAAAAAAAAGAAGCTGATTGAACTAAAAAAAAATCCACATTTTTTTTTTAAATGATAGATTTTTATCCGCCCTGTGTAGTGGTCCTTTCTATGGACTGGTGCCCAGAACTGATCTGCATATTCCAGATGAGGCCGTACCAATGCTTTGTAAAGTGGTAATATTACATCCCTGTCCCGCTAGTCCATGCCTCGTTTAATGCATGACAATATCCTGGTGGCCTTAGAAGCAGCTGACTGACATTGTATGCTGTTATTTAATCTACCATCCACAAGGACACCCAAATCCTTCTCTACAAGTGACTCTCCCAGTGTTACATCCCCTAGGACATATGAAGCACAGAGATTATTACTACCAAGATGCAGAACTTTACATTTATCAACATTGACCCTCATTTGCCAAGTTGATGCCCAATCACTCAGAGTGTCCAAGTCAGGTTGTCCTATATGGACATCTTCCATAGACTGCACAGTACTACATAGATTAGTGTCATCTGCAAAAATAGAAATGGTGCTATTAATCCCGTCCTCGATATCATTAATAAATAAATTAAATAATAGAGGACCCAGCACTTAATCTTGGGGTATACCACTTATAACCCGGGACCATTCTGAATAGGAATCATTGACCACAACTCTCTGGACACGGTCCTTCAGCCAGTCTTCAATCCAATTACAGACTATACTTTCCAAGACTATAGACCTTACTTTACCTATTAAACGTCTATGAGGGACAGTATCAAAAGCCTGTGTAACAACCAGAAACACTACATCCACAGCTGGCCCTCCCTCTGTCCAGGCTACCACTCACCTCACTACATCCACAGCTGGCCCTCCCTCTGTCCAGGCTACTACTCCCCTAACTACATCCACAGCTGGCCCTCCCTCTGTCCAGGCTACTACTCACCTCACTACATCCACAGCTGGCCCGCCCTCTGTCCAGGCTACTACTCACCTCACTACATCCACAGCTGGCCCTCCCTCTGTCCAGGCTACTACTCACCTCACTACATCCACAGCTGGCCCTCCCTCTGTCCAGGCTACCACTCACCTCACTACATCCACAGCTGGCCCTCCCTCTGTCCAGGCTACTACTCCCCTAACTACATCCACAGCTGGCCCTCCCTCTGTCCAGGCTACTACTCACCTCACTACATCCACAGCTGGCCCGCCCTCTGTCCAGGCTACTACTCACCTCACTACATCCACAGCTGGCCCTCCCTCTGTCCAGGCTACTACTCCCCTAACTACATCCACAGCTGGCCCTCCCTCTGTCCAGGCTACTACTCACCTCACTACATCCACAGCTGGTCCTCCCTCTGTCCAGGCTACTACTCACCTCACTACATCCACAGCTGGCCCTCCCTCTGTCCAGGCTACTACTCCCCTAACTACATCCACAGTTGGCCCTCCCTCTGTCCAGGCTACTACTCCCCTAACTACATCCACAGCTGGCACTCCCTCTGTCCAGGCTACTACTCACCTCACTACATCCACAGCTGGCCCTCCCTCTGTCCAGGCTACTACTCACCTCACTACATCCACAGCTGGCCCTCCCTCTGTCCAGGCTACTACTCACCTCACTACATCCACAGCTGGCCCTCCCTCTGTCCAGGCTACTACTCACCTAACTACATCCACAGCTGGCCCGCCCTCTGTCCAGGCTACTACTCACCTCCTTATAAAAACAAATCAGGTTAGTCTGACAACTTCTGCCCTTGGTAAACCCATGCTGGTTATCACTTATACTTTTATTTACAGTCACATACTCCTGTATATACTTCTGTATATAATACTCCTGTATATAGTCCCTTAAGAGCCCTTCAAACATTTTTCCCACAGCAGAAGTTAAACTAACTGGTCTATAATTACCTGTGGAGGACCTAGATCCTTTTTTGAATATGGGCACCACATCTGTCTTGTGCCAATCACTTGGCACTGTACCAGTACCTAGAGAGTCTCTAAAAACCTGATAGACCTGGAAAAAAGTGTGACCTCTGTTCAGGGGGTAGTTTAAAAACCATGTTATCTTTATTATATGGGTTGTGTCAAACCCAGCGCAATACCATATGTATGTGTTGCCCTTTTTTTCAACCACTTTTTTCTAAATTTTACTTAGTCCCACTAGGGGACAGTGTTTTTATAATGCACTGGTACATCTTGTATACCAATGAATTATAGCCCATCATTGTAAGGGAGCATTCACATGACTATTTGTCTTCTGAGTCCGTTCTGCAATTTTTGCGGACAATGCAAAGACCGATCCATTTCTATGGGTCCGCAAAAATTGCGGAATGCCTTTCAGTGTCATCAGTGTGCTGTCCGTTCTGTGTGCCCGTTCCTTTTATTTTAGAACATGTCCTATACTTGGCCGCAAATTGCGGTCCGTGGCCCATAGAAAGTCAATGGGTCCGTAAAGAACAGATAGCACACGGAAAGGCATCTGTATGTCATCTGTTTTTTTGCAGACTCCTGGACAGAAAACATTCTAGGAAACCCAATAAAATTCCTGGTTTTTTGAGGACTGTGAAAAACGGAAGACACACGGAAGAACCACATCCGTATTATACGGACTTAGGAATGGAAAGATAACCGAAGACATAAGGAATACACAGATCCGTGATTTGCAGACCGCAAAGCCAACACGGTCATGTGAATGCTCCCTAAGAGTGAGCGGGGGTCTATCAGGTTGAGCCTTTGGCACCGTCTAAGTCATTCGCTAGTTGATATTCACGTTGACATCTAGGGAGTTACACGGCTGAAACTGGAGTTCTCCCAATCCCTGCCTTTAGGCCTGGCTCACACTACAGTGATTTGGTCAACAATTTCCGTCAGTGAATGTCATCTGAAACCAGGTGGATTTTTGACCTGCACTTGGTCTTGGCTCACTATCACTGAAGAGTGAACTAGGCCTTACAGTGGAAGCCCAGCAACAGTCAGGCCCCTTTCACACGAGCGAGTTTTCCAGGCGGGTGCAATGCGTGACGTGTACGCATAGCACCCGCACTAAATCCTGACCCCATTTATTTTAATAGGTCTGTGTACATGAGCGTTTTTCACCCAGCCCTGGCCCCATAAAAGTGAATAGGGATGCGTGAAAAACGCATTGCATCCGCACTTGCTTGTTTTTCACTGATGGTTGCTAAGAGAGGTTTGTAAACTTTCAGTTTTTTAATTGCACGCATGAAAAACGCATAAAAACGCATTGCACTCACGCGGAAAAAACTGAATAAA
Organism: Bufotes viridis; assembly: GCA_033119425.1. NCBI lineage: Eukaryota > Metazoa > Chordata > Amphibia > Anura > Bufonidae > Bufotes > Bufotes viridis. The sequence goes on along the minus strand of CM065589.1, from coordinate 562,110,781 downwards.
ATTGCAAACAAAACCGACTGCACACGCAAGCAAAAGCACGCGATTATCACTGAACGCATCCAGACCTAATACGTTACACTCGTGTGCAAGAGGCCTTAATGCCGGGCTTAAAATGTATCAATACAACCTGTGTGGCATTATGCACAAGGATTGGACAGTTCTATTAGGGCCCGGCTGCCCCATTGAGCACAATACGGAATGCACACGGACGTCATCCATGTTTTTTGCGGACCGAAAAATACATACAGTTGTGTGCATGAACCCCAACATTGGTGGTCTTATCTGAGGTCTAATGAAAAATATTTTTTTTTCTTATCTTCCTCCTCTAAAACCTAAAGATCAACACATATGAATTCTATGTAATCAATATTTATTAAAGGGGTTATCCAAGTTATATTTATTGATGACCTATCCTCAGGATAGGTCATCAATATCAGATCGGCGGGGGTCCGACACCCGGCACCCCCGCCGATCAGCTGTTTGAAGAGAAGGCGAGCCGATCAGCTGTTTGAAGAGAAGGCGAGCGCCGTGCCAGCGCTGCCTCCTCGTCATGTTTACATGCTGGCCGTTGCATCTGCAGCGGTGAGCAGGTGTAATTACACCCAAGCCGTTCCATTCATTTCAATGGGACGGCTCTGTAGCATACAGCGACTTCCGGTTTGCGCTCCAAAGACCCGAAGTTACTGAACCATCATCTTTTTTTCTCCAAATATGGCACTTTGGTCCCCTGAGGACCAGTACATTGGGGAAACGCGTCGGGACAAGTTCATCATGAATTAATTCCTCATTGTCAGGGCGATTCAGGTCACAAGATGGGGTTTAGCCACCGATATGAGGGGTTGCCCCTTTCAGGGTGGGTTCTCTGCTTTCTGGCAGGGGTAACCACAGGCACAAATGAGGGATATATCTAATTTTCCCAAACCTGACTTAACTTTGCTAAACCCTACCATGTCTCAGAGATCATTAAATCATATGTAAATCCATGTATTACGTCTGGATTATCGCATCACCAGATATATATTGAACAAGAGTGCCTTTTTTTGTGTTTAGTATACTGTCCGTATACGGAACCATTTCATGGGGTCTGCAACAAAAACAGAACGTACTCCGTATGCATTCCGTTCCGCTACATTTTGAGTCGTGTCCTATTAATGCCCGCATATCACGTGCCGAAGCTTCATTCAAGTCAATGGGGCTGTAAAAAAAAACAGAATGCATCCGTATGTCTTCAGTATCCGTTTTTGCGGAAGCATCTATTAAAAATGTTATGCCCAGCCCAATTTTTCAATGTACTTACTGTTAAAACATTATTACACGCTTCCGTTTACGATCCACAAAAAACGGAAACCATACGGAACTGAAACACTACTGAAACCAAAAACCAGATCAGTTAAAAACGGACCGCAAAACCATACAGTCGAGTGAATGAGCCCTTAGAGGGATTTCTTTTTTGTCAGTGATATTCAAATGAACCCCCTTGCTGAGCAGAGAGCAGCAGCACCCTAGTGGAGAAAGTGACGGCAGACGTCAGTACAAGCAGCGTTAACAGGTCACTGAACCTTCAGGAAAAACATTTCAAAGGTATTGTTTGGTGGGGGCCGAGACGATCCCTAATACGAGGAGGGGGCATTCCCATAGCGTGCTTCTCTCTTTGCTGCAGGAGACAAAGTAAAAACGGACTCCTATGGGTCCATCTCCTGCAATGAGTGAGGGTCTCGAGACTCAGACCCCCGCAGATGAATGCCTATCACTATGACATATAAGGTTTTCTGAATGATCTGTGAATGGTAGTCGCAGAGCTCACTGCCACCAGTAATGGTTTTGGGGGAGCAGCGCGACTGATGGAGACTGTGCCCCATTTACACCACGTAATGGTCGATACAACCGCCAAGAAGCCACTTTCATCAGACCCTTAGGACTTGTTCACATGTGGTCAATGTGCTGAGAACGGGAGAAGATCTTATACCTTATTGCTGTGAAGCCGGCATTCCTGGATTTGGCTCAATCAATGGTGTGAACTAGACCTGCACAATATATCGCGAAAGCAATCGCAATTAATCACCATCGCGATTTGCCGACCCAAAAATGCTGCAATTATATTACCGTATTTTTCGCTTTATAAGACATACTTTTTCCCCCCCAAAAGTGTGGGAAGGGGGGATCGGCAGTGCATCTTATAAAGCAATGGTGACTTTCTACGTGACACTATCTCCGGCCGCTATGCTTCGCAGCGCGGCCAGCGATACATCCGTTACAGTGCGGGGAGGGAGGAGGGGCTGGTGGAAAGTCGCTATTTTATTTATCTGTTCTGTGCAGCGCTATTAAGAAAATAGCAAGTTTTGTATCTTGTACTTTTGCAGTAATGCAAATATGTATTTTATTTTGAAAAACACTGCGCATTTCAGTTCTTGAGTTCAGCATAACTACATTTCACATTATCAGTCATCTGTGTGTGCATTTACCCTGAAAATCCAAGCAGATAGACCTCTAGCACAATTCCCATAAAATATCGCATATCGTTATCGCAATTTTTAGGGCCCTAATCGCAATCGCACAAAATTCCCATATCGTGCAGCCCTAGTGTGAACTATACCTAATAGTAACTGTCACCCAATGCATGACACGCTACAGACCACCCCACCAGTACACTACATACCACCACTACCCCCAGTGTGCGCAGCACCCTACATACCACCACTACCCCAGTATGCTCTATACCACCACTACCCCCAGTATGCTCTATACCACCACTACCCCCAGTATGCTCTATACCACCACTACCCCCAGTATGCTCTATACCACCACTACCCCCAGTATGCTCTATACCACCACTACCCCCAGTATGCTCTATACCACCACTACCCCCAGTATGCTCTATACCACCACTACCCCCAGTATGCTCTATACCACCACTACCCCCAGTATGATCTATACCAGTGCTTTCAACTAGCGTGCCTCCAGCTGTTGTAGAACTACTAACTCCCAGCATGCCCACACAGCCAAAGGCTGTCCGGGCATGCTGGGAGTTGTAGTTTGCAACAGCTGGAGGCACGCTGGTTGGGAAACACTGATCTATACCACCACTACCCCCAGTATGCTCTATACCACCACTACCCCCAGTATGCTCTATACCACCACTACCCCCAGTATGCTCTATACCACCACTACCCCCAGTATGCTCTATACCACTACCCCCAGTATACACGGAACTGAGTAGGATCAGTCCTATGTACTAACGGACGGGTACGGATAATGAGGCCTGTTGTACACCGTTCACACCAGGCAGGCTGGATATATACACCGGCAGAGCGGACCATTACCCGTACATAACCGGTAACCACGAGCTTCCTGACGCGCAGGTGTTGGGACTCATGGCGGCCGCCATATTCCAGCGGACAAAGAAGCAGGCACGGCGCCTCCTCCCCCGGCACTCACCCTTCTCCTCTCTTCTTACTCGGGGCATTAACCTCGCCCAGGTCCAGCCGGTGCCGCTTGGACATGTTCGCCGCTTCTCCTCCCGGTACGCTAGGCCTAGTGGCTCCGAGGTCACGTGTCTAAGACGGGTCCACAGAGAAACAACGCGAATCGCGGCTCGAGAGGGCCCAGAGAGGAGGCGAAAGGCGCAGCCCTTAGAGGGATTTCTTTTTGTCAGTGATATTCAAATGAACCCCCTTGCTGAGCAGAGAGCAGCAGCACCCTAGTGGAGAAAGTGACGGCAGACGTCAGTACAAGCAGCGTTAACAGGTCACTGAACCTTCAGGAAAAACATTTCAAAGGTATTGTTTGGTGGGGGCCGAGACGATCCCTAATACGAGGAGGGGGCATTCCCATAGCGTGCTTCTCTCTTTGCTGCAGGAGACAAAGTAAAAACGGACTCCTATGGGTCCATCTCCTGCAATGAGTGAGGGTCTCGAGACTCAGACCCCCGCAGATGAATGCCTATCACTATGACATATAAGGTTTTCTGAATGATCTGTGAATGGTAGTCGCAGAGCTCACTGCCACCAGTAATGGTTTTGGGGGAGCAGCGCGACTGATGGAGACTGTGCCCCATTTACACCACGTAATGGTCGATACAACCGCCAAGAAGCCACTTTCATCAGACCCTTAGGACTTGTTCACATGTGGTCAATGTGCTGAGAACGGGAGAAGATCTTATACCTTATTGCTGTGAAGCCGGCATTCCTGGATTTGGCTCAATCAATGGTGTGAACTAGACCTGCACAATATATCGCGAAAGCAATCGCAATTAATCACCATCGCGATTTGCCGACCCAAAAATGCTGCAATTATATTACCAGTATTTTTCGCTTTATAAGACATACTTTTTCCCCCAAAAGTGTGGGAAGGGGGATCGGCAGTGCATCTTATAAAGCAATGGTGACTTTCTACGTGACACTATCTCCGGCCGCTATGCTTCGCAGCGCGCCAGCGATACATCCGTTACAGTGCGGGGAGGGAGGAGGGGCTGGTGGAAAGTCGCTATTTTATTTATCTGTTCTGTGCAGCGCTATTAAGAAAATAGCAAGTTTTGTATCTTGTACTTTTGCAGTAATGCAAATATGTATTTTATTTTGAAAAACACTACGCATTTCAGTTCTTGAGTTCAGCATAACTACATTTCACATTATCAGTCATCTGTGTGTGCATTTACCCTGAAAATCCAAGCAGATAGACCTCTAGCACAATTCCCATAAAATATCGCATATCGTTATCGCAATTTTTAGGGCCCTAATCGCAATCGCACAAAATTCCCATATCGTGCAGCCCTAGTGTGAACTATACCTAATAGTAACTGTCACCCAATGCATGACACGCTACAGACCACCCCACCAGTACACTACATACCACCACTACCCCCAGTGTGCGCAGCACCCTACATACCACCACTACCCCCAGTATGCTCTATACCACCACTACCCCCAGTATGCTCTATACCACCACTACCCCCAGTATGCTCTATACCACCACTACCCCCAGTATGCTCTATACCACCACTACCCCCAGTATGCTCTATACCACCACTACCCCCAGTATGCTCTATACCACCACTACCCCCAGTATGCTCTATACCACCACTACCCCCAGTATGCTCTATACCACCACTACCCCCAGTATGCTCTATACCACCACTACCCCCAGTATGCTCTATACCACCACTACCCCCAGTATGCTCTATACCACCACTACCCCCAGTATGCTCTATACCACCACTACCCCCAGTATGCTCTATACCACCACTACCCCCAGTATGCTCTATACCACCACTACCCCCAGTATGATCTATACCAGTGTTTCCCAACCAGCGTGCCTCCAGCTGTTGCAAAACTACAACTCCCAGCATGCCCACACAGCCAAAGGCTGTCCGGGCATGCTGGGAGTTGTAGTTTTGCAACAGCTGGAGGCACGCTGGTTGGGAAACACTGATCTATACCACCACTACCCCCAGTATGCTCTATACCACCACTACCCCCAGTATGCTCTATACCACCACTACCCCCAGTATGCTCTATACCACCACTACCCCCAGTATGCTCTATACCACTACCCCCAGTATACACGGAACTGAGTAGGATCAGTCCTATGTACTAACGGACGGGTACGGATAATGAGGCCTGTTGTACACCGTTCACACCAGGCAGGCTGGATATATACACCGGCAGAGCGGACCATTACCCGTACATAACCGGTAACCACGAGCTTCCTGACGCGCAGGTGTTGGGACTCATGGCGGCCGCCATATTCCAGCGGACAAAGAAGCAGGCACGGCGCCTCCTCCCCCCCGGCACTCACCCTTCTCCTCTCTTCTTACTCGGGGCATTAACCTCGCCCAGGTCCAGCCGGTGCCGCTTGGACATGTTCGCCGCTTCTCCTCCCGGTACGCTAGGCCTAGTGGCTCCGAGGTCACGTGTCTAAGACGGGTCCACAGAGAAACAACGCGAATCGCGGCTCGAGAGGGCCCAGAGAGGAGGCGAAAGGCGCATGCGCAAAGACAAAAGCGGGAAAGGGAGTCGGCTAGAGTGGCGTGACGTCAGCAAACAAACAAAAACTGCGATTGGAGGATCGGGAGAAGCGAAGAAGCGTAATGAGCGGAGGACGCTCAGCCAATTGAACCGCAGCACGTAAAGTGAGGGATGACGTCACCGCGCTCTTGGGTTGCTGTGCTTGTGCTGTTAACTATTGCGTCAGAAACGACGTCGTGTGTGCGTGCTCTGAAGATGTAATAAAGTATATGAAGCGAAGGTTATGTGAGAAAACGACCACATAATACACACTAGAGCACGAGGCTGGAGTTGGTTTCTTATTCGTCAGTTTCTTATTCACGTCATTTATATTTTTATTTTTTTTAAGAATTTTGAGGACACCTTATCAACAGTATGAGCCATAAAAAGTGAGACTAGCACTCTAGCGTACGGTGACCACCAATACCTCAAATTAATATATAGGAACATTTATTAGAATATATACTAATTAAATCACATGTGATAAGATATAAAACATATAAAAGTCTTATTAAAACTCTGCAAAATAACAGTCCTAAAATCCAACTACAAGTAGATGTAATCACATTTATGCCCCTCTCACATGAGCGAGTTTTCCGTGCGGGTGCAATGCGTGAGGTGGACACATAGCATCCGCACTGAATCCTGACCCATTAATTTCTATGCGTCTGTGTACATGAGCGGTGATTTTCCCACATCACTTCTGCGTTGCGTGAAAATCGCAGCATGCTCAATATTCTGCGTTTTTCACGCAACGCAGGCCCCATGGAAGTGAATGGGGCTACGTGAAAAACGCATGTGCGGGTGCGTTGCATTTTTCACTGATGGTTGCTAGGAGATATTGTTTGTAAACCTTCAGTTTTTATCACGCGCGTGAAAAACGCATCAAAACGCATTGCACCCTAAGATATTCGGTAGTAATGTAAGATCTGCTCAAGCAGGGTTGTAGGACGCTAGATGCGTTTCGGGGTTAACTTCCCCTTTATCAGTAGCAGATCTTACATTCCATGGACAATTGGGAATAAAGAACTTGCATTTTTCGGGAGCGCTCCTGAATGAGAAATATTACTACCGAATATCTTAGACAACCACAAGTCTCTTCTCGCGAGCCTAGCCCGGCCCACGTGACATACCCGGAACTGATTCTAGCGTGAGTGCCGGAGAGCAGTGGCCACGAGAAAGGCTGTATGAACGGCGTCCATTGAAATATCATCAAGACCGTGTGGAGATTAAGAGCCCAGCGTGAGCGCTAACAACACACGCCGCTCAGGAACAAGACCTCCACAGAACCGGTAAGATCAAACTCATTTTATAAATCTAACCGGGACAACACTCAGCTATAGGAGGACTCTGAACATCCAATGTCTAATGTCAGATTTATGGTATACCATAACAAAGAAGGCGACAAACTCTGTTTTTTCCTAACATCTACACTGAATTTCGCATCAATATATGCCTAAATGTGATTACATCTATTTGAAGTTGGATATTAGGACTGTTATTTTGCAGGGTCCTTTTTCAGAGTTTTAATAAGACTTTTTACCGTTATATGTTTTATATCTTATCACATGTGATTTAATTAGTATATATTTTAATAAATGTTCCTATATATTAATTTGAGGTATTGGTGGTCACCGTACGCTAGAGTGCCAGTCTCACTTTTCATGGTTCATATTATTTGTCTTTCTGATTGGGTGTTTCAGTTCTGAGACTTTGAGCACCTACTTCTGTGGGAAAAGAAGGAGTGAGCTTTTCCCTATTTGTTCTTCTTTGATACCTTATCAACAGTAACAGAAAAAGATGCAGTGAGCTCTCCTTAAAGAACCACAGGTTTATACCCCCCTAGTGACCAGGCCCTTTTTTCGTCACTTCACAACTTTAACGGTTTATTGCTCGGTCATACAACTTACCACCCAAATGAATTTTACCTCCTTTTCTTCTCACTAATAGAGCTTTCATTTGGTGGTATTTCATTGTTTCTGACATTTTTACTTTTTTTGATAATAATCAAAAATGACCAAAATTTTTGCAAAAAAATGACATTTTTCACTTTCTGTTGTAAAATTTTAAAAAAACTACATTTCTATATAAATTTTTCTCTAAATTTATTGTTCTACATGTCTTTGATAAAAAAAAAAAATCCAATAAGTGTATATTTATTGGTTTGGGTAAAAGTTATAGCGTTTACAAACTATGGTGCAAAAAAGTGAATTTCGGCATTTTGAAGCAGCTCTGACTTTCTGAGCGCCTGTCATGTTTCTTCAGGTGCTAGAATGTCAGGATAGTATAAATACCCCCCAAATCACACCATTTTAGAAAGAAGATACCACAAAGTATTCGCGGAGGGGCATGGCGAGTTCATGTATGATTAATAAGTTAGCGGAAAATGACACTTTCTGAGGAAAAAAATAAAAATAATAAACTTTCCATTTCTGCTAACTTCTGGCAAAAAAAAATAAAATCTCCCACGGACTCACTATGCCCCTCAGTGAATACCTTGGGGTGTCTACTTTCCGAAATGGGGTCATTTGTGGGGTGTGTTTACTGTTCTGGCATTTTGGGCGGGGCTAAATTGTGAGCAGCCATGTAAAACCTAAAGGTACTCATTGGAATTTTGGCCCCTTTGCGCACCTAGGCTGCAAAAAAGTGTCACACATGTGGTATCGACGTACTCAGGAGAAGTAGGGCAATGTGTTTTGGGGTGTATTTTTACATATACCCATGCTGGGTGAGAGAAATATCTCTGTAAATTGTCAACTTTGTATAAAAATTTTTAAAACGTTGTCATTTACAGAGATATTTCTCTCACCCAGCATGGGTATATGTGAAAATACACCCCAAAACACATTGCCCTACTTCACCTGAGTACGGCGATACCACATGAGTGACACTTTTTTTGCAGCCAAGATGCGCAAAGGGGCCCTAAATCCAATGAGTACCTTTAGGATTTCACAGGACATTTTTACGCATTTGGATTCTCACGCTTTAGGGGCCCCCAAAATGCCAGGGCAGTAAAAATACCCCACATGTGACCCCATTTTAGAAAGAAGACACCCCAAGGTATTCCGTGAGGGGTATGGTGAGTTCATGTAAAATTTTATTTTTTTGTCAAAAGTTAGTGGAATCTGAGACTTTGTAAAAAAAAAAAAAAAAAAAAATTTCCGCTAACTTGTGCCAAAAATATTTATTTTCTGTGAACTCGCCATGTCCCTCACGGAATACCTTGGGGTGTCTTCTTTCCAAAATGGGGTCACATGTGGGGTATTTATACTGCCCTGGCATTTTAGGGGCCCTAAAACGTGAGAATCCAAATGCGTAAAAATGCCCTGTGAAATCCTAAAGGTACTCATTGGAATTTGGGCCCCTTTGCGCATCTTGGCTGCAAAAAAGTGTCACACATGTGGTATCGCCGTACTCAGGAGAAGTAGGGCAATGTGTTTTGGGGTGTATTTTTACATTTACCCATACTATGTGTGAGAAATATCTCAGTAAATGACGTTTTAATTTTTTTTATACAAAGTTGTCAATTTACAGAGATATTTCTCTCACCCAACATGGGTATATGTAAAAATACACCACAAAACACATTGCCCTACTTCTCCTGAGTACGGCGATACCACATGAGTGACACTTTTTTGCAGCCAAGATGCGCAAAGGGGCCCAAATTCCAATGAGTACCTTTTAGGAGGGCATTTTTACGCATTTGGATTCCAGACTTCTTCTCACGCTTTAGGACCCCTAAAATGCCAGGACAGTATAAATACCCCACAAGTGACCCCATTTTGGAAAGAAGACACCCCAAGGTATTCCGTGAGGGGCATGGCGAGTTCATAGAAGATTTTTTTTTTTTGGCACAAGTTAGTGGAAATTGATTTTTTATTGTTTTTTCTCACAAAGTCTCCCTTTCCGCTAACTTGTGACAAAAAGTTCAATTTTTCATGGACTGAATATGCCCTTCAGCGAATACCTTGGGGTGTCTTCTTTCCAAAATGGGGTCATTTGTGGGGTGTTTGTACTGTTCTGGCATTTTGGGTGGGGCTAAACTGTGAGCAGCCCTGTAAAACCTAAAGGTACTCATTGGAATTTGGGCCCCTTTGCACACCTAGGCTGCAAAAAAGTGTCACTCATGTGGTATCGCCGTACTCAGGAGAAGTAGGGCAATGTGTTTTGGGGTGTATTTTTACATATACCCATGTTGGGTGAGAGAAATATCTCTGTAAATTGACAACTTTGTATGAAAAAAATTAAAAAGTTGTAGTTTACAGAGATATTTCTCACACACAGTATGGGTATATGTAAAAAATACACCCCAAAACACATTGCCCCACTTCTCCTGAGTACGGCGATACCACATGAGTGACACTTTTTTGCAGCCAAGATGCGCAAAGGGGCCCTAATTCCAATGAGTACCTTTAGGATTTCACAGGGCATTTTTACGCATTTGGATTCTCACGCTTTAGGGCCCCTAAAATGCCAGGGCAGTATAAATACCCCACAAGTGACCCCATTTTGGAAAGAAGACACCCCAAGGTATTCCGTGAGGGGCATGGCGAGTTCACAGATTTTTTATTTTTTTTTGGGCACAAGTTAGCGGAAATTGATATCTCATTCCACTAACTTGTGACAAAAAATAAAATTTTGCATGAACTCACCATACCCCTCACGGAATACCTTGGGGTGTCTTCTTTCTAAAATGGGGTCACATGTGGGGTTTTTGTACTGCCCTGGCATTTGAGGGTCTCCACAATCATTACACGTATGGCCAGCATTAGGAGTTTCTGCGATTCTCCGTATATTGAGCAGACGGGTAATGAGATTTTTTTTTTCCGTTCAGCCTCTGGGCTGAAAAAAGAAAAAAAATGAACGCCACAGATTTTTTCATTCGCATCGATCAGTGTGGATGACAAAATCTCTGCCAAAATCAGTGACTGCGGTGCGGTGGGCTGGGCGCTAACTACCTAACAAGTAGCTAACTAACTGGCGGTGATAAGGGACCCTTAGGCCCCATTCACACGTCTGCAATTCTGTTTGTGGAACAGAATTGCGGACCCATTCATTTCTATGGGGACAGACTTTGTCCCGCTCGGATCCAGAATTGCGAATCCGCACTTCCGGGTCTGCACTTCCGTTCCGCAAAAATATAGAACATGTCCTATTCTTGTCCGCAATTGCGCACAAGAAAATACATTTTCTATATAGTTCTGGCAATGTGCGGATGGAATGGAGCCATACAGGGGTGTGATCAATGACAGGGGGGTTATCAGGGAGTCTATATGGGGTGATCAGAGTTAATATGGGGTTAATAAGTGACCGGGGGGGTGTAGTGTGGTGCCTGGTGCTACTTTACATAGCTATCTGGTCCTCTGGCGGTCGATCCCAGCAAATGGGACCACCAGAGGACCAGGCAGCAGGTATATCAGACGCTGTTAACAAAACAGCGTCTGATATACCTGTTTGATTTCATTTATTTAACTTCTACAGCCTGCCAGCGATTGATCATCCCTGGCAGGCTGTAGTATAACTTCCGAGCGCAAATCTCGGCTCTCGCGAGATGACGCGCCGACGCGTCAAGGAGGAGTAACTGGGTCGCCGAGATCACATGATCCTGCGTGGGGCGGTCCAGTACACATCTTGTCTGATGTCTGCAGTCCTGGAACAGCCGTTCGAGGGTGTATATCTTTGTTCAAAATGTGAGCAAATTACCCGTTTGGAATCGCACATCTAGTCTCTAAACAGGCGAGTTGCAACACTGAGAGGCACTGACATTTTGCACTGATGTTTTTGTTAATACACTTGTTTTTTCTATGTGCTCTACTTTTACATCTATGACTAATTTCCTGTCAATGCTCCACCCTTCTTCTGGAGTCATTCACTTCCTGTATCTTCCATGCTTCTTCAGCCTTATGAATCAGGTACACATGTATTCTCATGTACGCTAATAAAAGCATCATCTTTTGACCGCACAATACCGGAATACAAATGTTCTGCACAGGGCTCGAGTCCAGGGGGAACGGCTGGGAACGGCGTTCCTGCACTTTTTGCACAGCAAGAACGCCATTCCCGTTCAGGGCAAAAGGGCCAGGAAGCAGTGAAGGCTTTGTACTCACCGCTTCCTGGTCCTCGGCTGTCGACTCTGCAGCCTGCGTACAGGAGTGAGTCGCTCTGTGACGTCACGCTGTGCGCAGCCTTCACAGCACAGCCGACAGCAGCAGAAGAGGAGCGGCGGCGTCCAGGAGCAGGAGAGGGTAAGTGTTTTTTTTTTATTTTTTATGGACTGGTGAGAGGCACTGACGGGGCTGGTGAGAGGCACTATGGGCTAATGGAGAGGCACTGGGGGCTAATGGAGAGGCACTGGGGGCTAATGGAGAGGCACTGGGGACTAATGGAGAGGCACTGGGGGCTAATGGAGAGGCACTGGGGGCTGATGAGAGGCACTGGAGGCTGGTGAGAGGCACTGGGGGCTGATGGAGAGGCACTGGGGGGTTGATAAGAGGCACTGGGGGCTGATGGAGAGGCGCTGGGGACTAATGGAGAGGCACTGGGGGGCTGATGGAGAGGCACTGGGGGGCTGATGAGAGGCACTGGGGGGGCTGATGGAGAGGCACTGAGGGGCTGATGGAGAGGCACTGGGGGCTGATGGAGAGGCACTGGGGGGCTGATGAGAGGCACTGGGGGCTGCTATGAGGCATGGAGATCTTATCTGAGGTCTGATTGGGGGTCCTTCATATTGGGGTCTGATCTGAGGTCTTATTGGGGTCTTATTAACATTGGGGATCTTATTGGGGCTGTTAGCTGAGGTCTTATTAACATTGGGGGTCTTAAAATTTTTTTTTTTTTATTGTCCCCCTCTAAAACCAAGGTGCATCTTATAGGGCGAAAAATACGGTACTTGCTTGCTCCTCCTCCCGACCTCCCCTGCCCTTTGCGTACGCCGCGCACTGTGACGACACACGGAGACACTTGGGTGAGTTCCCACATTTTTTTCCCCAGGACTTGACTTCTGCTTCTGCAGTACTCTGTTGTCTGACTTACAGAATAAAGCAAGTTACACGGATGAACACGGTGTTGATGAGTTTAAGCTATCTGATAAGGACTGTCCGCAGTGATTATATCTGCTTATACAGGCCAGGCATAGAGGTCTCACCAGGGATAAATCGCTATTACAACAATCGGAGTCAGAATAAAGCATGTCCTATTCTTGTCCGTGGACAAGAATAAGCATTTCTATCATAGTGCTGGCCTTGTACGGTCCGCATAATGCGGAATGCACACGGCTGGTATTCATGTTTTGCAGATCCGAAATTTGTAAACTGAAAAACACTTACGGACGTCTGAATGGACCCTAATAAAATCAGATAGAAGCCCCTTTCTTTGACAAGATATATTGCTATTACAAAGTGTCTTATATTCACCTGTACAACTAGAGATAGGCTTTAAAGGGGTTGTCTCACTTCAGCAACTTGCATATATCAAGTAGAGAAAGTTAATACAAGGCACTTACTAATGTATTGTGATTGTCCATATTGCCTCCTCTGCTGGCTGGATTCATTTTTCCATCCCATTATACACTGCTTGTTTCCATGGTTACAATGCTCTCCCTTGCCCTGCACTGAATCGCTCTGTGCAAGAACTTTTTCATTACATCCGGTGAGGTACCGGATCTCTACTAGGCTGTGGCTTCTGCCAAGCAGTGTTGCTGGTGACATCACCGACACTAATGGGCAGGCTTTATTGCTGCCATAAGCTGTTTTACAGACTAGGGCAATACTAAAGCCCGCCCATTAGTGCCGGAGACGTCACCAGGCTCACTGGTAGACGGAAGCCTCAGCCTAGCAGAGACCTGGTACATCACCGGTTCTAATGAAAAAGCCCTTGCCCTGCACTGAATCGCGGAAAGGAAAAATTGACGGCCTATCTGGTGGCTGGGACCGTCTGCGTGTGCACAGGGTGATGCTTTTTCCTACAGTGTGCAAGCACGGCCACCAATACTGGATTGCAGGGCAGTGGTAACTATGGATATGAGCAGTGTATAATGTCATGGAAAAATGAATCCAGCCAGTAAAGGAAGCAACATGGACAGGGGCGTAGCTAGAAATTACTGGGCCCCATAGCAAAAATTGTTTATGCCCCCCCTCCTGGATCTCCCACCCCCACATACCTATCGGACCTCCCACCCCTTCCAGAGCTCCCACCCAAACACCCCTCCAGGACCTCCCACCCCAACATCCCCACACCCCTCCCTAGATCCCCCTAAGTGTCATCCACAGATCCCCCCTAAGTGTCATCCACAGATCCCCCCTAAGTGTCATCCACAGATCCCCCCTGTGTCATCCACAGATTCCCCCATCGCTGTCATCCACAGATCCCCCCATCGCTGTCATCCACAGATCCCCCATCAGTGTCATCCACAGATCCCCTCCATCAGTGTCATCCACAGATCCCCCCCATCAGTGTCATCCACAGATCCCCCATCAGTGTCATCCACAGATCCCCCATCAGTGTCATCCACAGATCCCCCCATCGGTGTCATCCACAGATCCCCCATAATAGTGTCATCCACAGATCCCCCCCCATCAGTGTCATCCACAGATCTCCTCCCCTCCCAGCGCCACCTCCTAGCTAATTTATTCACTGCACTTGCCTGTGTGTAATTGAAGAGAAACACCGCAATTTCGAACAGGCGAATTGGCAGAGGCCAGGAAGACGGCGCATGCGCACTTCAATGCCTCTGCCTGTGTGAGATTACGGGGCTTCTCTTCAATTACACAGAGGCAAGTGCAGTGAATAAATTAGCTAGGAGGCGGCTCTGGGCGGGGACGAGCGTAGCCGGCGCCCCCAGCAAGAGTGCGCTCTATGCAGTGGCGTACCTTGCTTATGGGCGACCCAGGACCCCAGTGGCGTAGGGCCCCATAGCCATTGCTATGGCTGCTATAGCGATCCCTACGCCAGTGAACATGGACATCACAATACATTAGTAAGTGTCTTGTATTAACTTTCTCCACATGATAAATGCCACTTGGTGAGGTGAGATGACCCCTTTAAATACTGTACAGCTTTGCTTACAGAAAGAAATACACCACAATACTTTTGTTTTTAATGATCTTGAAGCAATAAAGATTCTGTCCTTCCAGTAACACTTACTTCATACTTGAAGTAGGTGTAAAAACGAAGTTTAATCCTTATGTAAATGAGCTCTTGAAGGTGCCCTGGCGCGGCGCTTACTGTATGGGAGCCCAGGCTGCGCTGCCTTTTTTAAACGTTTGCCCGCCCAGCCTGTGCTTATACCCACCCTCCTATTCGCTTGTTTCAACCTACAGTCCGTCCAAGATCCCGCGCCTGCGCACTGCTTCATCGGGCTGGGATCATTGCTTTAATTAATGCGCATGCGCCTGGCGAACGCGCTCTTGTGGCTGGTTTCGCTCTGTTCGCCAGCGCATGTGCATTAGCTAAAGCGATGCCGTGCCCACAATAGGCATCACAGTGCGCATGCCCGGCCCGGCGAGATAGTGCGCAGGCGCGGGATCTCGGCTGGACTGTAGGTTGAAACAAACGAATAGGAGGGTGGGTGTAAGCACAGGCTGGGCAGGGAAACGTTCAAAAAAGGCAGCGCAGCCTGGGCTCCCATACAGTAAGCGCCGCCCCTGGGCACCTTCAAGAGTTCATATGCATAAGGATTAAACTTAGTTTTTACACCTACTTCAAGTATGAAGAAAAAGATAAAGGTACCCTTACATTCTTCTATATCTGTGCTATTGGGCGGAGTAAACACTCTATTTAGCCATATGGAGGCGAAAGACTCCCTTTAACCTCTTAACAAATCAGGCGCATCTCACGCCATTGCAGGGAGATCAAGACTGGCGGATGGATCGGCCAGCCTTGATAAATCTCCCGCATTGTGTCACACCAGTGTACACACAGGCAGAATCTATGAAAACCAGACGTCCAATCATCAGTTGTAGTTTGAATATTGTTGACATTTTCACAGCTAAGGAAACAGAACAGACAAATCCTACATAAGGACAGTGATTCCTGAATCAGTTTATTCAGTATTTGGGGAAAAATAATTCTAAATATTCTTTTTTGAGACGGGCTGAACGTCCGCCATAGTGAAGATCTCAGGTAGCGGTTGTGGCATCGGATTCCGGATTGTGTAAAAGGCCATTAGATGGGACAGTTATGAGGCATAAACATTCATTCCCCACAACTGGCCCATATTGGATGGTTTCATGGTTCTTTGCTGCTGCTTTACTTCCCAAACACCTAATACTAACACCAGCAGTTACAGGGTTAACACCTTATGAGATGCAGAGTCTTCTGTGTTACTCAAATCAGTTTTTCATAACAAAGCATTTTAGAAAAAAAATATTTTAGTGCTATTTTTTGGGCGACTGTCTTATGTAGGGGCTCATGCGGGATGAGATGTCGGTTTGATTGGCACACTTTTTGTGATGTAAGGTGACAAAAATGACTTTTGACATGTTATTTAGGTCATTTAGGGGTTAGGTCTTGTGTTGTTTTTATAGAGCAGGTTGTTACGGACGCGGCTATACCTAATATGTATCCTTTTTTATTTTTATTTAAGTTTTACACAGTAATATTATTTTTGAAACAAAAAAAATCATGTTTTATGTTTCCATAGTCTGAGAGACATATTTTTAGATTTTTTTGGGCGATTGTCCTATGTAGGGTATAATTTTTTGCGGGATGAGATGACGATTTGATTGACACTATTTTTGGGTGCATATACCTTTTTGATCGTTTGCTAATACAGTTTTTGAGATGTCAGGTAACAAAAATGTTTTTTTTTTTTTCTTACGGTAATTACCTGAGGGGTTAGATAATGTGATATTATTATAGAGCAGGTTTTAACGGACGCGGCGATACATAATATAGAAACTTTTTATTTATTTATTTTATTTTAACACAATAACAGCATTTTAGAAAAAAAAAAAATGTTTTATTGTCTCCATAGTCTGAGAGTAGTGTTGAGCAAACAGTTCGAAAATCGTTCGGGTCCGGTGTTCGTCGATTACTTCCCGCTTTCTGAAGGGCTGCATAGCAGCCAATCAGCTAGCGTTTTACTTCTTGCCCTAAGAGCCCATCACAGCCATGCCTACTAATGGCATGGCTGTGATTGGCCAAGTGCAGCATGTGACCCAGCCTCTATTTAAGCTGGAGTCACGTAGCGCCGCACGTCACACTGCTCTGACTAGTGTAGGGAGAGGATGCAGCTTCTGTGAGGGCGAGATAGGCAGGGATAAAGAAGTGATTGAATGATCACCTGCACCTGTGCATCAGAACAACTCAGCTGAACTGTTCACTGAAAGTCACTATTTTGTTGAGACTGGCCGGAGCGATTTTTACTGGCACATGTAACTGGGCTGACCGGCGGTGGCCATTTTGGGACTTGTGGTGCGCCAGCACAAGCTGCCACAGAGTCTAAACCAAAGCGCCAAAGAAGTGAAAAATCTACACCTGTGAATCAGAACAACAGCGATTCAGCTGCTCAGTCAAAGCCTATTTTTTTTCTGGCTGGGCAGACCGTTTTCTGGCACATGTTACTGGGCTGATAGGCGGCGGCCATTTTGGGACTTGTGGTGCTACAGCAAAAGCTGCCACAACGTCCATTAATCTCATGTAATAGTCGATTTTTTCATAGATATACTACATCAGGTTATTGTTTGACAAATCCTCCTCAGTCAGGGAGGAAAGGATTGTTGTCTGTCACTCAAGGGGTGAAATGATACAATAAATGTGTGAGTGGCCCTTTAATAATAATACTTAGCTTTTATTACCATCATTTAAAATATTGGCCCTAAACAGAAACTGATATCACTGTCCTAGCACTTGGTAACGGATGTCTGTAGATAAACCAGCCAGCTGAGAGGTTGCAGATTAGTAAGGGGTGGATGCTATCACCTAGTCTGAGGTGCACACGCCCTGGATCTTGCCCTGAACAGCTAACTGCAGATGCAGGGGAAACCCTCACAGGCTGTCGCGGAGCACCCGCCCCGAGAAGGGCGACCCCCAGCCGCTGGAACCTTGGGACTAACTACACACACCCTGTTACAAGTGCTCCTAAAATAATATTAAAGATCCTCATCTGACGCGTTTCCCCATGCAAAGTATCGCATGGATCATCAGGGAATCAGAGGGGTTCACGGAATCGCACAGCGCAGTGGCGTGGTGCCGTGCGTCCGTGTGTTTGTGGCAGTGGCAACTCCTGTAAGCGGGCTAAGGCTATTTAAAGCCCCATGGTCCTCCCATTCTTGTGAACCAACCAACCATGTATCGGTTGATAGTTCATGCCCGCCCCTTCCTGTTGACGTCACTGCTGTGTCATCGCTCCAGAGGTTGTCCACCCCTCTTTCTATAAGTACGTCTAGGAACGACTTTATTAACTGCCTTACCACCGGTGTGGTATATCTAGCCCAGTGTTCTTGCCCACTTGACTATGTGGGCAAGACCAAACGTGAATTTAGGCGGAGAATAAGGGATCACTACAACGATATAATAAATGAAAGGGATACCTCCATAGCACGCCACATCCGAGAGGTCCACAGTGGTGATGCATCTTGCATCAAATTTGTGGGGATCCAACATGTACCTCAACCACCTAGAGGAGGTGACTGGGACAAACTAATCCTGAAAGCAGAAATGAGATGGATCTATAAAATGGACTCGGTAACACCTAAAGGCCTAAATGAGTTCATCTCGTTCAAATCGTTTCTATAGTTTGTTCCGGACACTGGTACTATAAAATATATGCTACCTCTTATCTTCTGTTCTGGTCTAAGCATTCAATCTTTTGGCATCTGCAGTATCATGTAATACGCAGATTGCCTTTAGGGGAATATTACAGTGCATGGTCATGTATCTATGTGCCCAGATTAATTTGACTCCAGGCTACTTTTGGTCTAAATTGATCTATATAGGGCAACTATGCAGTCGTATATGCTTCTCCCTGTTTAAACTATATGGGTCACCTTTTCCTATATAATAAAATAAAATATAACAAAATAAAATAAAATAAAATAATCTGTTTTTCTGAACTGACCCATTCCATTGATTTGACAGTCTCAGCCATCCGTACCAGGCGTCTGGGGTTGATCGCGATGGAAGGGAAGCTGCCGGAGACGCGGTGAAGGTCTCCTTGGAAACGAGACGCTCCCTCTCTGTGACGTCGCTGCAGTAGGTGGATCGCTCACAGGGGCCGGCCATAAGCTGTATGTAACAGGGCTGGACCTCTGGAGCGATGACACAGCAGTGACGTCAACAGGAAGGGGCGGGCATGAACTATCAACCGATACATGGTTGGTTGGTTCACAAGAATGGGAGGACCATGGGGCTTTAAATAGCCTTAGCCCGCTTACAGGAGTTGCCACTGCCACAAACACACGGACGCACGGCACCACACCACTGCGCTGTGCGATTCCGTGAACCCCTCTGATTCCCTGATGATCCATGCGATACTTTGCATGGGGAAACGCGTCGGATGAGGATCTTTAATATTATTTTAGGAGCACTTGTAACAGGGTGTGTGTAGTTAGTCCCAAGGTTTCAGCGGCTGGGGGTCGCCCTTCTCGGGGCGGGTGCTCCGCGACAGCCTGTGAGGGTTTCCCCTGCATCTGCAGTTAGCTGTTCAGGGCAAGATCCAGGGCGTGTGCACCTCAGACTAGGTGATAGCATCCACCCCTTACTAATCTGCAACCTCTCAGCTGGCTGGTTTATCTACAGACATCCGTTACCAAGTGCTAGGACAGTGATATCAGTTTCTGTTTAGGGCCAATATTTTAAATGATGGTAATAAAAGCTAAGTATTATTATTAAAGGGCCACTCACACATTTATTGTATCATATACTACATCAGGGGTTTGGCTGTGCTTGTGTCACCCATACTAACTGCAAAGATATTTAATATATCAGTGGTGAAACTGAAAGTAACCCACTTTGATAGCAAATCCCATGAATGTGCTGTTCCAGCTAGGCTAGCCAGTGCCACTACAGCCGAGTCCAATACTGTCAGCCAGAATTTTTTTTTTTTTATGTGCCAGAAATATAAATTAGAAAAAGCTTTCACCGTAATAATAAAATTATTCTGGTGTTAGACCAGAAGAAACACTCCTGTTGTAATTAATACTGTAAAAAGGCTTAGGCAATATTTCTCCCAGTGTGGGAAATTTATCTAGCAAAACTAGCATTTTAAAAATTCCGGTGTTCTGAAATACCAGCAGTCCTCTTGTAATTAATACCGCAAAAAGGCATTATTGTCCAGTGTTGTAATTCTGGTGAAAAAAAGGCCAATTTAATCAATCTGGTGTTTGTTAGACCAGAAACAGTAGGCCTCACGTTTTTACTCCTGTAAAAAGGAATTATATCTCTCCGTGTGGGAATCTATGTACCAAAACTAGCATTTTAAAAATTCTGGTGTCCAATTTGCAGCAGTTTTCTTGTAATTAATACCGGAAAAAGGAATTATATCTTCCAGTGTGGGAATTTATGTACACAAAGTAGCATTTTAAAAATTCTGGTGTCCAGTTAGCAGCAGTTTTCTTGTAATTAATACCAGAAAAAGGAATTATATCTTCCAGTGTGGGAATTTATGTACACAAACTAGCATTTTAAAAATTCTGGTGTCCAATTAGCAGCAGTCTTCTTGTAATTAATACCGCAAAAAGGCATTGCATTGTCCAGTGTTGTAATTTTGGTTAAAAAAAGGCCAATTTAATCAATCTGGTGTTAGTTAGACCAGAAACAGTAGGCCGCACGTTTTTACTCCTGTAAAAAGGAATTATATCTCCCCGTGTGGGAATCTATGTACCAAAACTAGCATTTTAAAAATTCTGGTGTCCAATTTGCAGCAGTTTTCTTGTAATTAATACCGGAAAAGGAATTATATCTTCCAGTGTGGGAATTTTGGGGCTAAAAATAATATATTTTATTGTGGTGCGAGTTGCATCGCAACAATGAGGAAACATTCTATTAAGGGACGAGGACGCGGTCGTGGTGGTGTCCGTGGAGCCTCTGTTGCTGGCAGAGGACGTGGCCGTTCGGCCTCAGGCGCACAAAGTAGTGAACCAACTCCCTCAAGTAGCCGGCAGAATTTACAGCGATATTTGGTGGGGCCCAATGCCGTTATGAGGATGGTAAGGCCTGAGCAGGTACAGGCATTAGTCGATTGGGTGGCCGACAGTGCTTCCAGCACGTTCACCACATTGTCTTCCGCCCAGTCTTCTGCGGAAAGCGCACAGGTGGCACCTGAAAACCAAGCCCATCAGTCTGTCACATCACCCCCATGCATATCAGGGAAACTGGCTGAGCCTCAAGTTATGCAGCAGTCTCTTATTCTGTTTGAAGACTCTGCTCCCACGGTTTTCCAGGGGCGCCCACCTAGCCCTTCCCCAGCGGAGGAAGACATTCCATGCACTGACGCACAACCACTTATGTATCCAGATGATGAGGACATGGGAATACCACCACAGCAGAGTGACCGAGTCTCTGATGATGATGAAACACTGGTGCCCACTGCCGCGTCTTATTGCAGTGTGCAGACTGAACAGGAGGAGGTCAGGGAGGAAGACTGGGTGGAAGACGATGCAGAGGACGATGAGGTCTTAGGACCCCACATGGACTGAAGGTCGTGCCGCTGACTTAAATAGTTCAGAGGAAGAGGCAGTGGTGAGACCGAGACAACAGCGAAGCCAAAGAGGGAGCAGGGGCAAAAGCAGAACAGCCGCCGTCCAGAGAGTTCGCCTGCTATTGGCCAGCGCCAACAGGGACCCAGCACCCCAAAGGCATCTTCAAGGAGTTCCCTGGCATGGCACTTCTTCAAACAATGTGCTGACGACAAGACCAGAGTGGTTTGCACGCTGTGCCATCAGACCCTGAGGCGAGGCATTAACGTTCTTAACCTGAGCACCACCTGCATGATCAGGCATCTACATGCAAAGCATGAACTGCAGTGGAGTACACACCTTAAAAACAAGGAACCCGCTCAGGCTCCCCTGCTCCCTCTACCGCTGCTGCCTCGGCTTCCGCCTCGAGAGGAATGTTGCCACCTGCCGAGCAGCAAACAGAGGATGTGCCACTGACACCACCACCACCACCGCCACCGTCACCTAGCGTCTCCACTATTTCACACAGCAGCGTTCAGCTCTCCATCTCTCAAACCATTGAGAGGAAGCGCAAATTCCCACCTAGTCACCCTCGAGCCCTTGGCCTGAATGCCAGCATTTCTAAACTACTGGCCTTTGAAATGCTGTCATTCCGGCTGGTGGACACAGACAGCTTCAAACAGCTGATGGCCATGGCTGTCCCCCAGTATGTGGTTCCCAGCCGCCACTACTTCTCCAAGACAGCCGTGCCTTCCCTGCACATGCAAGTGTCCGATAAAATCAAGTGTGCACTGCGCAACGCCATTTGTGGCAAGGTCCACCTAACCACAGATACGTGGACCAGTAAGCACGGCCAGGGACGCTATATCTCCCTAACTGCACACTGGGTTAATGTAGTGGCGGCTGGGCCCCAGGCGGAGAGTTCCTTGGCGCACGTCCTTCCGCCGCCAAGGATCGCAGGGCATCATTCTTTGCCTCCTGTAGCCTCCTACTCGGCTTCCTCCTCCTCCTCTGCTTCCAGCAGCTCATCCAGTCAGCCACACACCTTCACCACCAACTTCAGCACAGCCCGGGGTAAACGTCAGCAGGCCATTCTGAAACTCATATGTTTGGGGGACAGGCCCCACACCGCGCAGGAGTTGTGGCGGGGTATTGAACAACAGACCGACCAGTGGTTGCTGCTGGTGGGCCTCAAGCCCGGCCTGGTGGTGTGCGATAATGGGCGAAATCTTGTGGCAGCTCTGGGACTAGCCGGTTTGACGCACATCCCTTGCCTGGCGCATGTGCTGAATTTGGTGGTGCAAAAGTTCATTCACAACTACCCAGACATGTCAGAGCTGCTGCATAAAGTGCGGGCCGTCTGTGCGCGCTTCCGGTGTTCACATCCTGCCGCTGCTCACCTGTCAGCGCTACAGCGGAACTTCGGCCTTTCCGCTCACCGCCTAATATGCGGCATGCCCATCCGGTGGAACTCCACCTTGCACATGCTGGAGAGACTGTGCGAGCAGCAGAAGGCCATAGTGGAGTTTCAGCTGCAGCACGCACGGGTCAGTCGCACTGCAGAACAGCACCACTTCACCACCAATGATTGGGCCTCCATGCGAGACCTGTGTGCCCTGTTGCGCTGTTTAGCGTACGCCACCAACATGGCCAGTGGCGATGCCACTGTTATCAGCGTGACGATACCAATTCTATGTCTCCTAGAGAAAACGCTTAGGGCGATGATGGAAGAGGAGGTGGGCCAGGAGGAGGAGGAGGAGGATGACGGGTCGTTTTTAGCACTTTCAGGCCAGTCTGTTAGAAGTGGCTCAGAGGGAGTTTTTTTGCAACAGCAGAGGGCAGGTACAAATGTGGCCAGCCAGGGACCACTACTGGAGGATGAGGAGGAGGTGGAGGAGGATGAGGATGAAGCAGGTTCACAGCGGGGTGGCACCCAGCACAGCGCAGGCACATCCCTGGTGCGTGGCTGGGGGGATACAGAGGATGATGACGATACGCCTCCCACAGAGGACAGCTTGTCCTTACCTCTGGGGAGCCTGGCACACATGAGCGATTACATGCTGCAGTGCCTGCGCAACGACAGCAGAGTTGCCCACATTTTATCGTGTGCTGACTACTGGGTGGCCACCCTGCTGGATCCACGGTACAAAGACAATGTGCCCACCTTACTTCCTGCACTGGAGCGTTTTAGGAAGATGCGCGAGTACAAGCGCACACTGGTAGACGCGCTCCTGAGAGCATTCCCAACTGTCACAGGGGAACAGGTGGAAGGCCAAGGCCAAGGCAGAGGAGGAGCTAGAGGTCGCCCACGCAGCAGTGTCATGGCCATCTCCTCTGAGGGCAGGGTTAGCATGGCAGAAATGTGGAAAAGTTTTGTCTCCACGCCACAGCTAACTGCCCCACCACCTGATACGGAACGTGTTAGCAGGAGGCAACATTTCACTAACATGGTTGAACAGTACGTCTGCACACAACTCCACGTACTGACGGATGGTTCGGCCCCATTCAACTTCTGGGTTTCCAAATTGTCCACGTGGCCAGAATTAGCATGTTATGCCTTGGAGGTGCTGGCCTGCCCGGCGGCCAGCGTTTTATCTGAACGTGTATTCAGCACGGCAGGGGCGTCATTACTGACAAACGCAGCCGCCTGTCCGCAGCCAACGTGGACAAGCTGACGTTTATAAAAATGAACCAGGCATGGATCCCACAAGACCTGACCCTCCCTTGTGCAGAGTAGTCCTTAATAACTGCCTTAAACCATGTTGTCTTGTACTCCTGGCCACTTCTTCATTGAAAAATCTATTTTTGAAATTAAGTAGGATCTTGGGGTGCAACCCAGAGTTGAATGAACCTTCCCTCTGTCTGGGTGCCGGGGCCAAAGTACATGAAAGTGTCCTTCTCCTGTGCTGGGTGATATGAATGTTATACTTGTGCTGTCTGACATGTCTCCTTTGTGTGGGTGCAGGGGGCCAAAGTCACTGAAAGCGGCCTTCTCCTGTGGTGGCTGATATAAAAGCCTGATTCACTGCTGTGGGACCGCTCTCCTCTTTCTGGGTGCAGGGGTCAAAGAAACAAAAGGTGGCCTACTCCTGTGGTGGTTGACATGATGCCTGATTCTCTGCTGTGGGACCTCTCTCCTCCGTGTGGCTGCAGGGGTCAAGGTCTCTAAAAGTGCCCTTCTCCTGTGGTGGTTGATGTAAAACTGATGCTTGTGCTATCTGACCTGTCTCCTCTGTGTCGGTGCTAAGGCCTAAGTCACTGAAAGCGGCCTTCTCCTGTGCTGGCTGATATAAATGCCTGAATCTCTGCTGTGGGACCTCTCTCCTCCATGTGGCTGCAGGGGTCAAGGTCTCTAAAAGTGCCCTTCTCCTGTGGTGGTTGATGTAAAACTGATGCTTGTGCTATCTGACCTGTCTCCTCTGTGTCGGTGCTAAGGCCTAAGTCACTGAAAGCGGCCTTCTCCTGTGCTGGCTGATATAAATGCCTGAATCTCTGCTGTGGGACCTCTCTCCTCCGTGTGGCTGCAGGGGTCAAAGTCTCTAAAAGTGCCCTTCTCCTGTGTTGGTTGATCTAAAACTGATGCTTGTGCTATCTGACCTGTCTCCTCTGTGTCGGTGCTAAGGCCTAAGTCACTGAAAGCGGCCTTCTCCTGTGCTGGCTGATATAAATGCCTGAATCTCTGCTGTGGGACCTCTCCCCTCCGTGTGGCTGCAGGGGTCAAAGTCTCTAAAAGTGCCCTTCTCCTGTGTTGGTTGATCTAAAACTGATGCTTGTGCTATCTGACCTGTCTCCTCTGTGTCGGTGCTCAGGCCTAACTCACTGAAAGTGGCCTTGTCATGTGCTGGGTGATAAAAATGTGATACAAGTGCCATCTGACATGGTTGAAGCTATCAAATTAACTAAAGGTGGCCGACTCCTGTAGTGGGTGATCAGTAAAACTGATGCTTGTGCTATCTGACCTGTCTCCTCTGTCTTGTTGCTAAGGCCTAACTCACTGAAAGTGGCCTTGTCATGTGCTGGGTGATATAAATGTGATACAAGTGCCATCTGACATGGTTGCCGGGGTCCCATTAAATGATGGCCTACTCCTGTGGTGGGTGATCTAAATGCCTGATTCTCTGCTCTGAAACCTCTCTCCTCTGTCTGGGTGCAGGGGTCAAAGTCTCTCAAAGTGGCCTTCTCTTGTGCTGGGTGATGTGAAACTGATGCTTGTACCAGCTGATGCTTGTACCAGCTGACATGGGTGCAGGGGTCAAATTAACTAAATGGTGGCCTACTCCTGTGGTGGGTGATCTAAATGCCTGATTCTCTGCTGTGAAACCTCTCTCCTCCGTCTGGGTGCAGGGGTCAAAGTCTCTAAAAGTCGCCTTCTCTTGTGCTGGGTGATGTGAAACTGATGCTTGTGCCATCTGACATGGTTGCCGGGGTCCCATTAAATGGTGGCCTACTCCTGTGGTGGGTGATCTAAATGCCTGATTCTCTGCTGCGAAACCTCTCTCCTCCGTCTGGGTGCAGGGGTCAAAGTCTCTCAAAGTCGCCTTCTCTTGTGCTGGGTGATGTGAAACTGATGCTTGTGCCATCTGACATGGTTGCCGGGGTCCCATTAAATGGTGGCCTACTCCTGTGGTGGGTGATCTAAATGCCTGATTCTCTGCTGTGAAACCTCTCTCCTCCGTCTGGGTGCAGGGGTCAAAGTCTCTCAAAGTGGCCTTCTCTTGTGCTGGATGGTATAAATGTAATGCTTGTGCTATCTGACATGTCTCCTCTGTCTGGGTGCTAAGGCCTAAGTCACTGAAAGTGGCCTTCTCGGGGCGTGGCCTGACTGAGGATGTGAACGGACGTGTGGCTCTGAGCTCCCGGCTAGACATCCTGTATTAACCCCTGTTACCAGCCTGCCGGTGATTTTCAAACATTGTACGGGGCTCCAAAGTGTTCCCTAAAGGCTCCGATCCGTGGAGACTACAAAATGGTGCGCCAAAAGCAGAGAGACAGGGACGGGAAAGAAGCTGACAGCGCTACTCCGCTGAAACAAGATGGCGCCGCGCATGTGGCAAAGCGAGCTGAAGTGGCGGGACGCCTGGAGAAATTCGCGCATGTAACAGCTACTGTGCCTTCCACTCCTGCTGAGGAGTCCTCCCCTCGAGATTGGCCGCCTGACCAGACTATGGAGGAGCCAAACGATGCTATTACACCTGCCTCCTAGGTCAGTGAAGGGGTTACAGGCATGACGGAGTTGGTGCCAGAACCCACTATGAGGGATGTGTTCCTGGCAGTGGCGCAATGTAACGCTGCATTAAAGGCGCTAACCACAACAGTTGGTGGCTTGAAAGAGGACATTGGCCTCATTAGGCAAGATATGCGACAAGTTAAAGAACGGATGGGGGAGATGGAGAGTCGCATTAGCGTGCTGGAAGATCAAATGCCACCAGTTCAGAGAGATATGCAAAGAGTGATACACAATGTCACCATGCTCATTGCAAAAACAGATGATATGGAAAATCGGTTGCGCCGAAATAATGTTCGCATGATTGGGGTGCCAGAGAGAGCTGAAGGCGCTGACCCTGTTGCCTTTGTTGAAAAATGGCTGCTGGAAAAAATTGGCAAAGATAAGCTGTCACCATTGTTTGCCGTGGAAAGGGCGCATCGCGTGCCATTCCGCCCACCACCACCAGGGGCGCCGCCGCGCCCGCTCTTATTGAGAGTGCTTCATTTCCGGGATCGAGATACCATCCTGAAGAGTGCTAGGGACTGCATTGATTTAAACATTAATGGGAGTCGGGTTTCTCTATATCCGGACTTTTCAGCTGAAGTTCAGAAGAAAAGAACAAAGTTTTTTGATGTCAAGAGGAGATTGCGGCAGCTGCAGCTACAGTATGCAATGATATACCCGGCGCGGCTGCGAGTTATAACCAAAGATAAGTCGCATATGTTTGAGGATCCAGCGGCAGCGTGTCAGTGGTTGGACACTATGGAGCAAAACATCTGCAATACCTCCTGAACTGTCTCTTGGGGGTTCTCTCCCTATTGCTAATATGTGGGGGTCTATTGGTGATATGTTTTATTCTTATATGACCTGTCCTTTGCTATGTTTGACATATACTGCTGCGAAGTGTAGGGGTAAAATCAGTCCGTTGATTGTTCTTAAGTAGTAATGTATAATACCTCTATTGTTAGGGTACTCTCCACTGTTTACAGTATTACCGGTCATAGGGCCATTCTAGGTAGCATAAATATTTGCAGGTAGCCGGGAAAGCAAGCCCGGAGTCACACTGCACGGTTATTGTGTTTTAGACGCAGTGCGTCTACTTGCCTTCCTCTAGTTCAGGAATCTATTTTTTCCCTAAGTTCTCGCTGTTGCGTGAAATGGTTTTATGTGTTATTCCATGGTTGGGAAGGGTGGGTCGGGTTTACTGGGATGTTGAGCATACAATAATTGGAGACTGTAGGAAGTATATGGATATGCAAATCGGAAGCATTGGCGGACCCTGTAAGGTATGGTCTGACTGTATCAATGGGTATTCTTAAAATTGTCGCTTGGAACGTAAGAGGGTTGGGACAGGCTGCTAAGCGTAACGCTGTTTTCTATGCACTGCAATCACACCAGCCAGCCATCCTATGCTTATCTGAAACTCACCTTATACCGGAAAAAACAAGCAGTATCTGTAAAGCATGGGTATCACACCACTTTCACTCCACCTGCTCTTCACAGTCGAGAGGGGTGAGTGTATTGGTACACAGAAACCTTTCTTTCCTGTCTAGAGAAGTACTTGTGGACGGGGAGGGTAGGTTTGTATGCATAGACTGTACAATATTTAATTTTCATCTATTGCTCATTGCATTATATATACCACCTCCCTATTCTTGTGAGACTCTTAAGTCTGTACTAACTTTTATTTCCAGGTTTCCGGGGATACCAGTTATCCTGGTGGGTGATTTTAATATGTACCTAGATAAGGCTTTAGATAAATTTCAGCCGGATGGAGCGGGAGTAAGTCCCTCACCTACCTCGCTAGCTAAACTGCTACAAGAGGTCGATATTTGCGACTTCTGGAGAGTTAAGAACCCTGGGGTGAGACAGTATTCCTGTTACTCTTCTACTCATCGTTCATTGTCCAGAATTGACTTGGTTTTGGGATCTCCGATGCTGCTAGACAGGATTAGGGACATAGCTTATCTGCCCCGTAGCATCTCTGACCACTCCCGGTAGTGCTGACATTGAATATGGGAGAAGATAGGCAGGCACCAAGGCCGCTATGGAAGCTTAATCCATTTTGGCTACAGCTTGTGGATAAGGGAGACACTGTCTCATCCGCGTTGAAGGAATTCTTTGACGTGAATGTAGGCTCGGCCAGCCCTAGTACTGTCTGGGATGCTATGAAAGCCTACACAAGGGGCGTGTATATTAAACTAATCAGTTCCCACAAAACTAATAGTAAGTCACTTCATATAGAGCTTTCTAATAGAGTCCAAAGTACGGAGGCCACGTACATAGCTAATTCGACAGAGGCAAATGCTGCGAGCTGGTTGGAAGCGCAGGAATTACTAAAAGAGCACCAAACCCATAGAGCGGAAGAGAAGCAGTTTTTTACGCAGCAGAAATACTATATGGAGGGAGAAAAGGCTGGTCACCTGTTAGCCACAATTATTAGGGTGCAGGAGGGGCCCTCCTGCATTTCTGCTGTCATGGATAACCAAGGGAATATGGTGGGGGTGATGAGGGGTGTTAGGTGTGTTTCACGCCCACTTTACTGAGGTATACAAATCCAGACTCCAGGTTGTGGCGGGAGAGAGAGACAGCTATTTGCAGGCCATCCCAATGCCCTACCTGACTGATGACCATAGGAAATTACTGGATAGTGACCTTCAGTTAGAGGAGCTGGAATTGGCGGTGAGATCTATACCTAATGATAAGGCGCCAGGGGAGATGGGCTACCAGGAGAATTCTACAAGAAACATCAGGGGTTCTTCTCCCACACCTCCTATCTACGTTCCAGGATTCTTATAAGACTGGCGTGTTGCCGGGTTCCATGAGAGAGGCCATAGTTGTAGTTCTTCCAAAGCCGGGCAAAGACCCTACTAATGTGGATTCGTATAGGCCCATCTCCCTACTCACAGTGGATGTCAAAATATTGGCTAAGACGCTAGCTAATAGATTGATATCGGTCATTTCACACGTAATTCATGAAGACCAGTGCGGATTTATGCCTGGAAAGGCTACCTCATTTAATCTGCGGCGGCTGTTCCTCAATTTACAGTTACAAACGTTATCAATGGGGGAATGTCCGGCGGTGGTTTCGCTGGATGCTGCCAAAGCTTTTGACAGTGTTGAGTGGGATTACCTGTGGGCGGTCATGTCAAAATTGGGGTTTGGTCCGGTGTATATTAAATGGGTACAACTACTATATAGCCAGCCGAGGGCCCGTCTCAGGATTAATGGGAGGCTCTCGCCGGTGATGGCATTGGAGAGGGGCACTAGGCAGGGCTGTCCCCTGTCGCCTCTCCTCTTTTCTATTGCAATTGAACCATTGGCCTGTCTGATGAGGTCTACCCCTTTGATTAGGGGCATGGGGAGAGGGGATGTGGAGGAAAGAATTTCGCTATACGCGGATGACATGCTCCTATATGTTGGGGATCTGGCCTCATCGATAGACCCAATAATTTCCATAATATCAGACTTTGGCAGACAGTCAGGTCTCTATATTAATTGGGATAAATCTGTTATCCTGCCTCTACCTCGGTCCCTGTGTCTGAACCATATTAAACTTAAAGTAGTATCGTCATTTAAGTACCTTGGTGTTGAAGTTTCCAACAGCCCCCAGGCATATATTGCAGATAACCTGATACCGCTACTGGCCAAATTTAAAATGAAAACAACTGTATGGAATAAACTTCCTTTATTGGTGATAGGTCGGGGGAATCTTATCAAAATGATTTTTATGCCACAACTGTTATATGTACTCCACAATTCGCCAGTTTGGGTGCCCCAGCACCACTTTTACAAGATACAGCAAATTTTCCGTTCTCTGATATGGAGGGCCAAATACAGTAGAATTCGGTATGAAACCTTACAAAGAGGTAAGGATATGGGAGGATTGGCTCTGCCAAACCCTTATCTTTACTATCTAGCAGCTCAATTACAGCATTTTACAGGTTGGGGGAGTATAGAAAAGGCCGGGAAAAGTGGAGAATTGGTTGAATGGGTCACTGGTTGTAATCCCCCAATAATGATATTGGAAAAGGATATAGCAGAGACAGTGAAGGTGCTCCCAATTTTTAAATTAATGCGAAATGTGTGGACTAAATCTAGAGATGTTTTACTTGTGGCGGATTTACTTGATCTGTCACCGATATGGAATAATCCTAAACTGAAAGAGTTGTCTCAATTGTCTGACTTCCAGGGCTGGGAGCGCAAAGGGCTGTGGAATATGGGTCAATTGTACTCTCAGGGACTGCTAAAGCAATTTGAACATTTATGTACAGAATTTGGATTGGAGTCCAGACAATTTTATAAATATCTACAGCTTAGACATGCTTTGAGTGCACAAGTAAAAATAGGGCCCATAGTTCTTGCCTCTCACCAGGTGCTATCCAAATTAATAGAAGGGGGGTCATCCAGAGGAGCGATCTCTAGAGCCTATGGGGCAATGCAGGAGGAGAATCTGAAAAAATATCCTCTGCTAATTAAGAGTAAATGGGAAAGAGATCTGGGCCCTATTTCGGATGCTCAATGGGAGGAGGTGTTGGCATTGACTCCAGTCCTGTCACTAAGTGAGGCGGCTAGACTATCCCAGATATTTCTATTACATAGAGTGTACAGGTCGCCACTCTTTTTGAAAATGATAGGGTGTCGCCCTGACTCGACATGTCCAAAGTGCATGGCAGATGACGCTGGGCTGTTTCACATGATCTGGAAATGCAACACTCTGTATAGGTACTGGACTGAGATAATACGTCTGATTAACAAAATATACTGTGCTACTTATACACTAGACGCAAAAATGTGCATACTGGGTCTATTTGACTCTGAGTCTCTGCAATCTCCTATTAAGACAGGCATAAACAGAATCCTATATCAGGCTCGGAAAACCATCGCTACTAAATGGATACAGTCATGTCCTCCTAGTTTTGCTGAATTTGTGGCTAGGATGAATGTGGTTATACGGTTGGAGAGTGGAACGTATCTGAAACGAAACTGCCTGTCGAAATTTGAATCCATATGGGGACCATGGATAGATAAATCTGGGGTTTGTAGTCAATGGCTATCCTTGCATCACGGCAGCTGGAGTATCCCAGGTCATCTTTAATGTTGAGGTAGTGCGTGAGCACTTGTAACTAACAAGTTATGACTAAGAGTTGAAGACAGGTGAACTGGGGGTGGGCCATTGTCTCATTACTCCTACGCACAAGGGCTGAGCATACCAGTCTTCTACAATATTTATGGCACATTGTGAGGAAATTTTATTGATATCTTCCTTATATCCGCTGGTATGGTCATAATTACCATGCTGGATAATGTACTTGGGGATTTGGTGATAAGGGTCTGCCGGTGCTTCCACTGTCTCCAATGGTGATTCTCTCACTGTACTCTGTATATTGCACATTATACTGTATTGAAATGATATGCTAGATTTGCTGCACATCTCCTACAATGCTCGGGGTTATTGGGGATTTTGTTGTTGTATTTATTGAACATATTTGTCTGATATACTTTTATTTCAATAAAAATTATCTGATTTAAAAAAGAAAGTGGCCTTCTCCTGTGGTGGTTGATATGATGCCAGATTCTCTGCTGTGGGACCTCTCTCCTTTGTCTGGATGCTGGGGTCGAAATAATAGTAAGCGACCTTCTCCATTGGTGGGTGATTTGAAGCCTGATTCTGTGCTATGGGACCTCACTCCAATTAATATTGGTTAATTTTATTTTATTTTATGTTAAGTCATCATTTCCCTATCTACATTTGTTTGCAGGGGATTTACCTACATTTTGCTGCCTTTTGCAGCCCTCTAGCCCTTTCCGGGAGTCTTTTTCAGCCTTTTTAGTGCCCAAAAGTTCGGGTCCCCATTGACTTCTATGGGGTTCGGGTTCGGGATGAAGTTCGGGTTGAGTTCGGATCACGAACCCGGACATTTTCCGGAAGTTCGGCCGAACCTCTCGAACCCGAACATCCAGGTGTTCGCTCATCACTATCTGAGAGCCATATTTTTTAATTTGGTTGGGCCATTGTCCTATGTAGGGGCTCATTTTTTGAGGGATGAGATGGCGGTTTAATTGCTACTATTTTGAGAGGCATACGCCTTTTTGTTCGCTTGGTATTACACTTTTTGTTATGTAAGGTGACAAAAAATTGCTTTTTTTAAACCATTTTTAATTTTTTTTTACAGTATTTACTTGAGGGGTTAGGTCATGTGATATTTTTATAGAGCAGGTTTTTATGGACACGCCGATACCTAATATGTGTAGTGTATTTAATTTTTTTTATTTTTATTCAGTAATATGTGTGTTTTTTTTTTACCCAGACCCACTTGGTTCTTGTAAATCAAGTGGATCTGGTGTCTATATAATACAGTACAGTACACTATATAGTGTACTGTACTGTATTTTTTACTTTAGACTTAGTCTGACCAGACTTTCGCCTTTAGCAGAACTCTGATCAGAGTTACATTACCATGGCAAGCAGGACGCCTCTGAAAGCGTCCTGCTGCCATGGTAACCATCACCCGCTGCCAGAACAGAGCAGCGGGTGATGGGGAGGGAGGGGAGCTGCGGTCCCATCAAGAATCGGGGGCTGCAAGGGCACAGCAGCCCCTGATGGGAGAGGGAGGGAGCTCCCTCCCTGTTAACCCCTTCCATACAGCGGTCCGTATGGACCGCGGCATGGAAGGGGTTAAAACTGCTGACATCTGCAGTACAGATGTCAGCAGTTTTTAACAGAGTGTCAGCAATGTGCTGACACTCTGCTAAAGCCACTAGCCACCAGGGAAACATTACAGAGGAGGCGGGCGGGGGATAGCAAATTGCAATAGCGATCCTCCGCCCGCCACCCGTGCCACCCGCAACCACCCCCCCTGCACCCCCGCAGCCACAATATGATTGGGGGCTGCAGGGGGGGGGGTAAAATCCGATACTTGGGGAACATTTAGTCACTGATCCCCACGATTGCAGAAAGCGCTGCAAACCACAGGTCTGAATTGACCTACGGTTTGCAGCGATTGCCGATACGGGGGGGTCACAGGACCCCCCTGGGCATTGTAACATGGTACCTGCTGAATGATTTTAGCAGGTACCTTGTTCCGATCACTTCCGGCTCAGCAGCAGTGATACTCATGACGTACCAGTACATCATGGGTCCTTAACCCCTTAAGGACGCATGACGTACCTGTACGTCATGGTTTCCGAGTCCTTAAGGACCCATGACGTACAGGTACGTCATGAGTTGTTCCGATCACTGCTGCTCAGCTGGCAGTGATCGGAACATGGTACCTGCAGAAATCATTCAGCAGGTACCTTGTTACAATACCCAGGGGGGTCTTGTGACCCCCCCATATCGGCGATCGCTGCAAACCGCAGGTCAATTCAGACCTGCGGTTTGCAGCTTTTTGTGCGATCTCTGATCCCCGCGGTCTGTGACCGCGGGGATCAGAGGGTTAATGCCCCAATGTGTTTATTTTAACTCCCCTGCAGCCCCCAATCATATTGTGGCTGTGGGGGTGCAGGGGGGGTGGTTGCGGGCGGCGGGAGGCGGGCGGTGCGGCGGGCGGGATTGCGATTGCGATCCCCCGCCCGCCTCCTCTGTAATGTTTCCCTGGTGTCTAGTGGGTCTATCAGAGTGTCAGCACATTGCTGACACTCTGATAGAAACGGCTGGCATCTGTGCTTGATCAGATGCCAGCCGCTTAACTCCTTCTCGTACCGCGGTCCGTACGGACCGCGGTATGGAAGGGGTTAACAGGAGGGAGCTCCTCCCTCTCCCATCGGGGGCTGCTGTGCCTTTGCAGCCCCCGAACAGGATGGGATCGCAGAGGGAGGGGCTCCACTCCTTCTGCTTCAATCACCCGCTGCCCTCTTATGGCAGCGGGTGATGGTTGCCATGGAGACAGGACGCTTTCAGAAGCGTCCTGTGTCCATGGTGCTGAAAGTCTGAATAGACCTGCTAAAGGTCTATTCAGACTTTGTAAGTACTAAAATACAGTACAGTGCACTATATAGTGTACTGTACTGTATTATACAGACACCAGATCCACTGGATCTTTCAGAACCAAGTGGGTCTGGGTCAAAAAATGTAAAAAGTGAAAAAAAGTAAAATGAAAAAAACACATATCACTGAATAAAAAAAAAAAAATACACTACATATATTAGTTATCGCCGCGTCCGTAAAAATCTGCTCTATAAAAATATCACATGACTGAACTCGTCAGGTGAACGCCATAAAAAAAAAAAATGGTGTAAATAAGCCATTTTTGGGCAACTTACATCACTAAAAATGTAATACAAAGCGATCAAAAAAGCGTATGCCTCCCAAAATAGTACCAATCAAACCGCCATCTCAACCCGCAAAAAATAAGCCCCTACCTAAAACAATTGGCCAAAAAATAAAAAATCTATGCTTCTCAGACTAAAACATGATTTTTTTGTTTCAAAAATGCTTTTAGTGTTAAATGTATAAAAAAACTAAAAAGTAGACATATTGGGTATCTCCACGTCCGTAAGAATCTGCTCTATAAAAATATCACCTGACCTAACCCCTCAAGTAAAAACTGTAAAAAAAATTAAATAAAAACTTTGTCAAAAAGCCATTTTTTTGTCACCTTACATCACAAAAGGTGTAATAACAAGCGATCAAAAATTCATATGACCCCCCAAATAGTGTCAATCTAACCGCCACCTCATCCCGCAAAAAATGAGCCCCTACATAGGACAATCGCCCAAAAAAAAAAAATTATATGGCTCTCAAACTATGGAGACACTAAAACATGATTTATTTTTGTTTTAAAAAATGATATTATTGTGTAAAACTTATATAAATAAATAAAAAGTATACATATTAGGTATTGCCGCGTCCGTCACAACCTGCTCTATAAAAATAACACATGACCTAACCCCTCAGCGGAACACATCAAAAAAATAATAATCAGTACGGTGTCAAAAGCCATTTTTGTCACCTTACATCACAAAAAGTGTAATAGCAAGCGACCAAAATGTCTTATGCACCCCAAGATAGTGCCCATCAAACCGCCATCTCATCCCGCAAAAAATGAGCCCCTACATAAGACAGTCGCCCAAAAAAATAAAAATAAACTATGGCTTTCAGAATGTGGAGACACTAAAAAATAATTTTGTTCAAAAATGCTTTATTATGTAAAACTGAAACAAAAACCCCTAAAAAGTAGTCATATTTGGTATTGTCGCGTCCGTTACAACCTGCTCTATAGAAATAGCACACAATCTAACCTGTCACTTCAACAATGTAAATAGCAAAAAATAAAAACGGTCCCAAAACAGCAATTTTTTTGCAAATTTTCCATTTTAATCCATTTTTCCAGTAACAAAGCAAGGGTTAACAGCCAAACAAAACTCAATATTTATTGCCCTGATTCTCTTGTTTGCACAAACACCCCATATGTGGACGTAAACTGCTGTATGGCCAAACGGCAGGGCGTAGAAGGAAGGGAACGCCATATGGTTTTTGGAAGGCAGATTTTGCTGGACTGGTTTTTTGACACCCCTTTTGATGCACCCCTACAGTAGAAAATCCAAAAAAGTGACCCCATTTTGGAAACTACGGGATAAGGTGTCAGTTTTGTTGGTACTATTTTAGGGTAAATATGATTTTTGGTTGCTCTATATTACACTTTTTTTGAGACAAGGTAACAAAAAATAGAAATTCTGAAATTTCATCTCCATTTGCCAATAACTCTTGTGGAACACCTAAAGGGTTAACAAAGTTTGCAAAACTGGTTTTGAATACCTTGAAGGGTGTAGTTTCTTAGATGGAGTCACTTTTATGGAGTTTCTACTCTAGGGGTGCATCGGGGGGCTTCAAATGGGACATGGTGTCAAAAAAACAGTCCAGCAAAATCCACCTTCCAAAAACCATATGGCGTTCCTTTCCTTCTGCGCCCTGCAGTTTGGCCCTACAGCAGTTTATGACCACATATTGGGTGTTCGTGCAAACTACAGAATCGGGGGAATAAATATTAAGATTTGTTTGGCTGTTAACCCTTGCTTTGTTACTGGAAAAAATGGATTGAAATGGAAAAATTTTCAAAAAATCGAAATTCTGAAATTTTATCTCCATTTGCCATTAACTTTTGTGGAAAACCTAAAGGGTTAATTACGTTTGTAAAATCAGTTTTGAATACCTTGAGGGGTGTAGTTTTTAGAATGGGGTAATTTTTGGGTGGTTTCTATTATGTAAGCCTCACAAAGTGACTTCAGACCTGAACTGGTCCCTAAAAAGTGGGTTTTTGAAAATTTCTGAAAAATTTCAAGATTTGCTTCTAAACTTCTAAGCCTTGTAACGTCCCTAAAAAATGAAATAGCATTCCCAAAATGATCGATACATGAAGTAGACATATGGGGAATGTAAATCAATAACTTTTTTTGGTGTTATTACTATGTATTATAGAAGTAGAAAAATTGAAACTTGGAAAATTGCGAATTTTTCAAAATTTTTGGTAAATTTTGTATTTTTTTATAAATAAAAATGAAATTTTTCAACTTTATTTTACCACTGTTATGAAGTACAATATGTGACGAAAAAACAATCTCAGAATGGCCTGGATAAGAAAAAGCGTTTTAAAGTTATCACCACATAAAGTGACACTGGTCAGATTTGCAAAAAATGGCCAGGTCCTTAGGGTGAAATAGGGCTGAGTCCTTAAGGGGTTAAGGACTCGGGAATCATGTCGTACCGGTACGTCCCAAGTCCTTAAGGGGTTAAAGGGGTTGTCTCACTTCAGCAAGTGGCACTTATAATGTAGACAAATTTAATTAAAAATTTTGAGCCCTAGAGCTGAGATGCTTTAGTAGCAGGATCTCAATTTTCTCTCTGCTCTGTCAGACAGCTCACCTGACGGACCCCTCATCTCTGCTCTCTGACATTAAAAACACTTATTCAAGCTCAATCCTTATCTTACTGATAAGAATGGGGTTATTTTCCGACAAATCATTGGTGAGATGGCCATTTGTACACAGATATTTTGTTATACACACCAACTATTAGTCTGATTGGACAGACGTTGGTCAGATAATCTGTTGATGTAATACATCATGTAGAGAGAGTTAATACAAGCCACTTACTAATGTATTGTGATTGTCCATATTGCCTCCTTTGCTGACTGGATTCATTTTTCCATCACATTATACATGTCTTGTTTCCATGGTTACGACCACCCTGTAATCCATCAGTGGAGGCCATCCTTGCACACTATAGGAAAAGGCACAGGCCTTTCTAGTGGCCGGGACCATAGGAGTGCACATAGGCTGGTGCTTTTTCCTATAGTGTGCAAGCACGACCATCAGTGATGGATTACAGGGTGCTCGTAATCATGGAAACAAGACGTGTATAATGTGATGGAAAAATGAATCAAGCCAGCAAAGGAGACAATATGGACAATCATAATAGATTAGTAAGTGCCTTGTTTTAACTTTAGGTACATAGTAAATGCTATTTGCTGAAGTGAGACGACCCCTTTAAGGCCCTATTACACTGGCAGATAATCGCTAAGATCATCGTTAACAAGCATTCGTAGTAATATGAGAATGAGAAAGAACCTGGGTAACATCGGGTAACTGGAGTCTTTCAACATGTTTAAAAATAATCGTTTGTCGGCGGCAGATCGTTCCGTGTAATCAGCACTGTGCTGACGGCTAACAATGAATCAGTATGGGGACTAGCGATGGCATACAATCGCCTGCTTAATCTACAGGTGTAATAGGGCATCTGTCAGCAGATTCTCAGAGTCTCTAGGAATAATGGTTACACCCCCGTTGCTCCTAGAGGCTCATTTGCATATATAAAAACTTCATTTTTCTCAGCAATGCGGACACATATGAACATTCCCCCTGAGGAAGGTGAGGTGAAAGACGCGTCGGGGTCTCTAGGAGGTGACACTAGCGACATATATTGTGTATATGTTGTGAATTATGTTTTTTTATTTCGGTGGGGGAGCCACAGGGTTTGATTTTGTATTTATTTATACTTGTTTTTCCATCCCACCTTTTCCATTATCTGCAATGCTATAATTTGATGTCCCAGCGTGTTTTGTACACTCTCCATGTGGTTGTGGTTGTCTTTGCAAATTTATGCATTTATTTATTTGTTTTAGCGATTTCAATAAAGATATATTTTTGGATATACATTTGTGTATTATATTTGTGTATATGCTGAGTGCCTCTGCTTGTCCTATCTAGGAGCTATACATATGAACATGGGACCAACACAGATGCCTTCAGCTGCCAAGAGCACATGCCATAGGTACAAATCTGCTGACAGATGCCCTTTAATACAAGGCACTTACAAATGTATTGTGATTGCCCATTTTGCCTCCTTTGCTGCCTTGATTTTCCATCATATTATACACTGCTCGTATCCAGAGGTTACGACCACCCTGCAATCCAGTAGCGGTGGCCGTGCTTTCACACTATAGGAAAAAGCACTGATGCCTCTGGTGGCCAGTACCATGGCAGTGCACATAGACACGCATGCGCTGCAGCTCCCGTCCTGGGCCCTGGCCACCTTGTATCTGCGCAGCAGTGGTGGCCGTAACCCCTGGCCATGGGCAGTGTATAATGCGATCGAAAAATCAATGAAGCCACCAAAGGGGGCAATATAGACAATCACAATACATTAGTAAGCGCACAATATACTGCTCCAGCAAAACCAAATTTTACCAGTGCAGCATTACAGCCGCAGCTGATAGTAATATGCCTTAAATATGGTAAGTCTTTAGGAGATTAGAGATCAGAACTACACATGAGCCATCAGCTGACGGGTTCAAAGAAAACAAAGTCATAGCTTACAAACAGACTGATATTTTAACTCTTGTGTCTCCGATACGGCTGGACATTTTTAATAAAGACCAATTGAAAACATAATTTTTAGCCCAAAATAAGTAAAATGCAGTCATAAAAAAATCTTCCTGAAGGTATACATAGCTTTTAAAGGGGTTCTCCAAGCCTGTCCTTTCTTCTTCCCTGTAGCAGAATGATAGCTTGGTTCCCTAGTCTTCCTGTTCATCTGCCTATAATGATAATGAGATCATTGCTGAAAAGTGATCTGTACAACCCAAGAAGTGGCGCCTATTATAAGGTTAAGTGGCCAGTGCCAAAATTGCAAGAATTTGGGGCACATTTATTAAGACCAGTCT
Organism: Bufotes viridis; assembly: GCA_033119425.1. Lineage (NCBI taxonomy): Eukaryota > Metazoa > Chordata > Amphibia > Anura > Bufonidae > Bufotes > Bufotes viridis. The sequence goes on along the minus strand of CM065589.1, from coordinate 562,070,796 downwards.
TAATAAGGCCCTGTGCTGGCAATGGATCAGCCGGAGTTATGAAGAGGCGCTGGACTCTCCATAACTTCGGCGTATCCTGTGCCAGTTCTAAATGTAAGGCGGCTTCTGAGCTGTCTTACATTTAGACAATTTTCTACACCTAAACCAGATGTAGAAATGGTAAATGAGCCTTCCCAGACTACGCCCCGCCAACTTTTTTTTAGACCTGGCATAAGAGGAGTGAAGTCGCAGACATCTTAGATTAATTTTTGCTTCATAAATGAGCCCCATTATGTTTTTTTTATTTTTATTAGATATTGACATGGAAATTGCAAAATAAAAATCATCAAAAATTTTTTAAGAATATGTTTAACATAAAATCACTGATCTACACAATAATTAACAGTAATTTTTAATGACACATTCCCTTTGAGGACCATGCCTAATTTTGTAAAACTGATTTGTCACTTATGTGCTAACAACTTTGGACTGCTTTTAGTAAAACTAACCCTAAAATGTTCTTTAATTATATAAATGTTAAAAAGTATAAATCTGAAGGTGTCGGCCCTTTAAAGAGTAATGAGGGAGTTGTTGCAGAGAGCGATGAGGAGAAAGCAAAGCTGTTAAATATTTTTCTCTCCAATGTATTCACTGAGGAAAATAAACTGTCAGATGAAATGCAGAATGTAAAAATAAATTCCACATTAAAAGTGTCCTGACCCAGGAAGAAGTACAACAGCGACTTAATAAGGCCTCTTTCACACTTGCGTTGTTAGGATCCGGCGTGCACTTCCGTCGCCGAAAGTGCCCGCTGGATCCGTAACAAAGCAAGTGAACTGAAAGCATTTGAAGACTGATCCATGCGCGTGGGGCCCCCTGACGTCACTCTGGAGCGCCCCAGGAGCCGCAGGGGCAGTAAGTATACTGCTCCCCACTACACTTTACCATGGCAACCAGGACTTTAGCGTCCTGGCTGCCATGGTAACCATTCAGTAAAAGCTAAACGTCGGATCCGGCGATGCGCCGAAACGACGTTTAGCTTAAGGCCGGATCCGGGTTAATGCCTTTCAATGGGCATTAATTCCGGATCCGGCCTTGCGGCAAGTGTTCAGGATTTTTGGCTGGAACAAAAAGCGCAGCATGCAGCGGTATTTTCTCCGGCCAAAAAACGTTTCGGTCCTGAACTGAAGACATCCTGATGCATCCTGAACGGATTTCTCTCCATTCAGAATGCATTGGGATAATCCTGATCAGGATTTTTCTGGCATAGAGCCCCGACGACGGAACTCTATGCCGGAAAAGAAATATGCAAGTGTGACAGAGCCCTTAAATAGACAAATCGCCAGGACCAGATGGCATACACCCCCGTATCCTAAGGGAATTAAGTAATGTCATAGCCAGACCCTTATTTCTGATATTTGTGGACTCTATACTGACAGGGAATGTTCTACAGGATTGGCGCATAGCTAATGTGATGCCAATATTCAAAAATAGTCCAAAAACAGAGCCCAGAAACTATAGGCCGGTAAGTTTAACATCTGTTGTGGGTAAACTGTTTGAAGGTTTTCTGAGATATGCTATCTTAGAGGATCTCAACGGAAATAAGCAAATAACGCCATATCAGCATGGCCTCATGAGGGATCGTCATGCCAAACTAATTTAATCAGTTTCTATGAGGAGGTAAGTTCTAGACTTGACAGCAGCGAATAAAAGGATGTCGTATATCTGGACTTTTCCAAAGCATTTGACACTGTACCACATAAAAGGTTAGTATATAAAATGTGGATGCTCGGACTGGGAGAAAATGTCTGTATGTGGGTAAGTAACTGGCTGAGAGATAAAAAACAGAGGGTGGTTATTAACGGTACACACTCATATTGGATCACTGTAACTAGTGGGGTACCTCAGGGTTCAGTATTGGGCCCTATTCTCTTCAATATATTTATTAATGATCTTGTAGAAGGCCTGCACAGTAAAATATCAATTTATGCAGATGACACTAAACTGTGTAAAGTAATTGACACGGAAGAGGACAATATACTGCTACAGAGGGATCTGGATAGATTGGAGGCTTGGGCAGATAAGTGGCAGATGAGGTTTAACACTGACAAATGTAAGGTTATGCACATGGGAAGGAATAATGCAAGTCACCCGTACATACTAAATGGTAAAACACACGATAACACTGACATGGAAAAGGATCTAGGAATTTTAATAAACAGCAAACTAAGCTGTAAAAACCAGTGTCAGGCAGCTACTGCCAAGGCCAATAAGATAATGGGTTGCATCAAAAAGGGCATAGACGCCCCTGATGAAAACATAGTCCTACCACTTTACAAATCACTAGTCAGACCACACATGGAGTACTGTGTACAGTTCTGGGCTCCTGTGAACAAGGCAGACATAGCAGAGCTGGAGAGGGTTCAGAGGAGGGCAACTAAAGTAATAACTGGAATGGGGCAACTACAGTACCCTGAAAGGTTATCAAAATTAGGGTTATTCACTTTAGAAAAAAGGCGACTGAGGGGAGATCTAATAACTATGTATAAAGATATCAGGGGTCAGTACAGAGATCTCTCCCATCATCTATTTATCCCCAGGACTGTGACTGTGACGAGGGGACATCCTCTTAGTCTGGAGGAAAGAAGGCTTGCACACAAACATAGGAGAGGATTCTTTACGGTAAGAGCAGTGAGACTATGGAATTCTCTGCCTGAGGAGGTGGTGATGGTGAGTATAATAAAGTCGGGAAGGAATTTTTTATTCCCCTTAAGTGGGGAAAATTGGCTTCTACCTCACAGAGTTTTTTTTTTTTGCCTTCCTCAACTGGCAGGATGACAACCTGAACTGGATGGACAAATGTCTTTTTTTATTCTTACAATGTTTTCTCATGACACATCATACTTCATGTTAGTGGTAAATTTGGGTCAATATGTTTTATATTTATTTATTTACAAAATTTACTATTTTTTAAATATGAATTTCTTTTCTTTTAAGACAGTATACTTCAAAAATATTTATTAAAATTCACTATATGTCTACCTGTTGTTGGAATCTTTTTTTAAAGATGTTAGAAGGCTTAGAATTTTAGAACAATTTTTCAGGTTTTCAAGAAACTGCCATTTTAAGAATCAATTCAGTTCTCACCTAATAGAAACCACCCATAAATAACTTAATTTTAGAAAATGCACCCCTTGAATTATTGAAAACTGAATTCAGAATCTTTGTTAACCCTTCAGGTGTTCTATAGGAATTAAAACAAATGTAGGTGAAATTTAAAAATGTCACTTTTTTCCAAATTTTAAAGGGGTTATATAATGCTTCCCAAAATGCCCATGAGTCATACTTACCCCGCTCCCGGGCACCCACATCACTTCTGATGCCTGCATAGCCGCCACTGCATCTCAGCGTTGCTCAGATCAAAACATCCAGACGGGGTGCGGCGGGGGGGGGGGGGGGTATGGGGGAATTTGGGGTGTAGCAAATAGCAGGCCACGACTGAAAGAAGTCTCCCTATTATTGTGCTATGACAAAACAAGCGTTTCAAGGAATTTAAAAATGCTTAGCTGTGAAAATTAAAAATTACATTTACATTACCTGTATCTGTCAGACTTCTATGGCTCTGCCATAATGTCTTACCTATAGTCCGATTTAACACCAGTGTTCTGCCCCAGCAAAGGTTCAGAATCATCACAAATCAATTCTATTTCTGTTCCTTTTTTTCATTGATTAGTTAGGTAACAGCACCATCTAGCGGTGGTAAAAATGTATTACACTTGTGTTTCTTGTTAATAAAGATTATTGTATTTGTGGGAGGTGCAAAGCATTGTGGGAGTGTAATGCATTCTGGGAAAGAGAAGCCCTGTCTTCAGTCTCCATGATACAGGACATCAACAGAGCTGTCTCATGCATTTCTCCTTCTTAAACCCCACCATTATTCTGCAAGTATATCTGATGAGTGACAACTACCTCTGTCTCAGGGAACATGCTATGACTGTTAGATAGCTAGATATGTGGTCCTATGTATCGACAGACATTTTGGACAAATGCTCAAAGTTAATGTAATGTTGTAGTACATGTTGTTCTATGCTTTCTGCTGATACATGCCATGCTATATATACGTATACATGTTATTTGTGTTCTTATAGTTTTACCTCAAATACTGTTTTGCCAATAAACAAGTTAGACTACAGAAAACAGTCCTCTTATTTGGAACACAGGAATGGTTTATGCTGAATGTCAGACTGCACACTGAGTGAATGTGTATGAAGACAGAACAACCAGCATGCATCATTGTTTCCCAGGAACTGACAGATGGATATTGGCATTGGCTTCTCTTCAGGCCCGGCGTCACTAGCTTTACTATTTCATCATTTCGGAAACCCAACGTTGCATCTGCAGCTGCCGCCAGCAGTTATCTCATTGCATTTTCTACAGCCTTCTCCTTCATTAACACACCTGCTGAGAAGGAGACTCCCTCTACTGTCATGCTTGCTTTAGGCTACCATTAGTATATGCAGCCATTTTCAGGTCAACAGCCAGGTGACTGCTGATTCATGTCCCTAGCCAAGGACTTGTTTCAGGGCAAGTCTGTGGTTTCTCTGCTGGTCCTGGTCTGCAACCTTTCATTTTTTTCATACCCGACACAAGGGTATGCAAGTGGTATTTTGGTGCTAATACATTACTTTATTACATTCAGGTTTATTACATCCTGCAGGTTCAGATTTTGTTCACCTGCTGCAGTAGTTGCTTCACCAGTTCCTGCTGGGTTCCCACCCCCAGTTTAGGGGTGCACAACATCCGACTCATGGTCGTTCTGATTACTATGGTGCTCACCAGACACATTTTATTTGGTTTCTATGAGTGAGTTACTCACTTGTCGCATCAATTCTTGGCATCATCAAGGGGGTTGAATTTCACCATGGTAACAATATCTTCCAGGTTGAGGCAGCAAACAACAACTTTTAGAACAGCACAATTTAAACAGTAGCATGATGAAATTGACCAAATATAATCTTCAAGTTCGAACTAGGGTTTCTTGGACCACCAGGGAAAATTATTCTCCACATCATCAATAAAGTCTCGCAGATTTTGATTCAAAGAAATAGACCCTGGTGATAACTTATTGCCTACAAAGGCAGTTTTTAATGCTTTTTTATTTTTATTCTGGACCTTTGGGTCCCACTATAGTACCAGAGCCGGGGGACCCTCTGGTATTCTGGTAGAGCCAGTCTGACACTGATAATTTACAAAAAATAAAACCTGAATCTTTTACAGTGTGCCGTTGTAATACTTGTACTATAGAAATCCATATACACCAATAATACCATATATCCATCAATATTCATCTTTTTTGACATATTATGAAACCCAATACTATTATTATGCAATTTTCCAAGAAGTGCAGATGTTCTACGTGTAAAACCCACTTTATGAAATTCTAAAAATTCTTTAAAATTCTGACAATTGCAGGAACAGAGGCGGAAAATAACATTGTTTTATTCAGCACGGCCTACATGATTTATTTCCAGTGTATGATTATCTTTTGCTCTTGCATTTCCCCCAAGGATCTGTCAGTTTCTCATTTATATAATAATATTTAAGTGTTCTATTATATTATAAACCTGTCAAGATTGCAATACAAAGGATCTTAAAATCAAGCTGGGATTTGTTCTGCTCACGGCTCTACAGTGATCCTACCGGATATTATGATGATGTGGGATGCATATCCCAGGCTTTTACCGCAGATGGGTGATCACAAAAAGTAGGACTCTGGAAAAGTATGCCCTCGTTAGCAGATTGTTAGAAAATGTCAATGCCTGCTTCCTTCTAGTGTAGACTAGTGTTGTCATGATCTACCCAATCATCTATTTAAAAAAAACTCTGCTGGAACCTGTTATATTTAACGGAGTCTTTATACATAGAATGGGGAAGATCATGGCACCTCTTTATGCAGACTGTGACGCTGACACAATCCTGAAGAAGTAGGGCTACATAACCAAATTGATCACAGCATTGCAGATTTTGATATCTTGTCCACCTATGGGTCCATGAAGAAGCAATCGGTGAAACATGTTGGGCAGATGGGCCTGTGGTGGACAACATCATTTATGTTTTGATCACCAGCATTCATTTTTTGGTACTTACCAGATATTTGTTGTTTGTTGTTGCTTATTTATTCGGTGTTGACCATTATACATAGCTCTATTTTTTTATATCATGTGTTTTATTAGCATCTGTTTACTAAATATTATATGGTATATATGCTCTGGGTTATTGGTGCTGTGTTGTAGGTGTTATATTTTGTATTTGTTTGCACCATTATGCTACATACGTAGATTCATGCCCACCGGATAGGTTATTTATTTCGTTTTAGGACTTTTGTGAAAATCTGATATAGTTTTAGGTCACATCTATGCAGAAAACTAGAAAATTCTGAAGGGTTCACAAACTTTCAAGCCCCACTGTAGATTGTTGGCAGATCCCAAGTGCCTGTCCGGCTGATAGCTGACTGCATTGTATACATGCTCGCTAAGGTTGGTGGAGTGTATGAGTACGACCACACATAGTGGCTACACTGTGGAGTTTTCATAGCGGCAAACTCTACACCAAATAGTTCAGATTTTGCTGAGGATTTAGATGTGTAAATGCTGCAGATTTCCTGCAGATTTTATCCTTTGCTTTGCAAAAAGTGAAATCATAGGCATAACTATAGCCATAGGAGACAAAGCACCTGCTATGGGGCCCAAAGGTTGGTAGGGGGCACAGTCAGATGCAAGAACATTGTACCTTTTTGTGGCGGATAAAAATATGGTGGATTTTTGCTATAATTTGGGGTTTTTGATATACGGTGCTGTTATAAATACCTTTAATTATTGCTACTTATGCTTCTGTTTTAATTTTCTTACAGGGGGGGAGAGCTAACTTATTTTGCTGTGGGGCCCTATGAATTATAGTTACGCCCCTGGGTGTAATCCACAGTAGAAATGGACGATTTAAAAATCTATACCACATGTACAGATTTTCTTTATAATTAGTAACATTACACAAAAAATTGTTAGTGATATAATCAATCACATTTTTGCAATGCAATCTTTCCTTCTTGGTCAGGTTGGAAGGGGATCCACACCCTATTTGCCTGGCCAAATTGGAATAGGGATTAGTGCGGGTCCACTGCTTCTAGCATTAATAAAGATGATAGATAGATAGATAGATAGATAGATAGATAGATAGATAGATAGATAGATAGTATTTACCTATCTCTCTCTCTCTCACTATATAGATTATAAAGAGAAAAATTCCACAGCACTTCCTTAAGTAGTGAAAAAATGTTCTTCTTTATTTACTGGGTAAAGAGCGACGTTTCGGTGCACCCAATGGCACCTTTCTCAAGCAGTGATCCTGCTTGAGAAAGGTGCCATTGGGTGCACCGAAACGTCGCTCTTTACCCGGTAAATAAAGAAGAACCTTTTTCACTACTTAAGGAAGTGCTGTGGAATTTTTCTCTTTATATTTCTGCGGACATAGGGGACTGTCCTCACAGCCACTGGCACTCCAGTTTTCAATTTGCAACCTGCTGTGCGATCCTTTACATTTTTTATATATATATATATATATATATGTTAAGGCCGATTCATTGGCTTGTGTTTGTGGGAGGGGCGATGATGACTATATCTGGCCGGGCGTTTCCTCCCACAGTGAACGTCGTCTCCAGTGTATGGTGTGGGAGCTCTACATACCGTCCTCAGGGAGCACCAAGGGTGCAGCGCTACACGGCAGTTCCAGGCCCTGACTTTCTACGGTCCAGATAAGTAGCTGCCTCATTCAGCAGCATCGTTGCTTCAAGTCCGACCGGCGGTGTGTCAGCTCCCTTGGTAAGGGGGAGCAGCACCGCACCGGAGCGGTCTGCCAGGGAGACACGCTCTTCTCCCCACGCGGCATGACACATAGGGTGCAGGGCACAGCGTGTGCCCGCTCGATAAAGTATTGCACAGGCTGCTGTGCTGTTAGACAGGCAGGGGGGGGGGAGGGGCGGACAAATTAGGCTTCAGCATGTTGTTTCTATCCAGGGGGTGCACAGGTGAATTCACTCAGCAAGGGGGAGTAGTAAGGTTCAGGAAGAGTGTGTGTTTAAAAAAAAAAAAAGAGGGTGTGTGACTTTAATGAAATGTCAAATAAATAAATAAATAAAAACATACATTTATTATGGGGAAGGGACATTGAGTCTAGTGTTCTAGTCAGGGTATGTCAGGTTCTTAGAGTAATCTCACACTAAAGCTATACTATGTGGAAAGCACGTCACAGGAGTCGCTTACAGGGGTCACTCGACCATGTATTCAGCTCTGCTCTGCAGCTGGCTGCCACGTGTTTTCCTAACGCAGAGCTACTAGTGAGGTGGGGTGCATAGCATGCACGGCGTCTGTTTTAGTCAGTCTCTCCTCCCGCACTATTCGGGCGTGCACTCACCTCTTCCCCTCGCTCTGCTCTGCAGCCGGCTGTCATGTGTTTTCCTCATGCAGAGCTACTAGTGAGGTGGGGTGCATAGGATGCACGGTGTCTGTTTTAGTCTGTCTCTCTTCCCGCACTATTCAGGCGTGCACTCACCTCTGCCCCTCGCTCTGATCTGCTGGCTGGGTTCCACAGACACGCATAGTTGTGGCTCTGGCGCCCTCTATGTGGCCACAGCTGGAAGTGCGGGGCAGAGTGTGAGTTCAGGCTCCAGTGTTAGTTTAAAAAAAAAAACATATATATGTGTGTATAGTTTATGTGTATATATACATATGTATAGGGGCACTGTTAGGATGTTGGTCCGCACTGCGGATTCGGCGCCAGATTCTGAATAGGGTTACGCTTGACGCACGTTTTTTACGCATACGTATTCGACTTGTTATTTCATCACTTCGCCATGATACCACATTAGTGGCATTGGTAAAGATTAAAGGGTTTCTTGCGTTTATCTCTCCAGGATCAAGTGTTTATATATGCCTTGATGTTCAGGCGATTGCTGACTTTCCATGTGGGACCACGTTATCAGGCATTGGTATGGTATTTCTCTTCTATTCCAGAGGTATACAGTAAGACTCCTAGTTTTTTGAGGCCACATTATCAGGCATTGGTACGGTATTTCTCTTTTATTCAAGAGGTATACAGTAAATTTCCTAGTTTCCTGAGGTCACGTCGCGCTCAGGTTTTGCTGCCATTTTTTGACCCCCACTGGCTAGCTGGTGGGTGGACGAGTGAGGTTGGTTGATCCCGGGTTCCACAGATTTCAGCATTGGTTGAACATTAATCTATAATGGCGGCTGTGCATGCAGGGGGTCGGGAATAGGCTGGTTACATGATGTATGTCAATGTTGCGGTCATGGATATTTGATTAACGGCTTGGTCCTACTGATATCTTTTGTTAGGTGCCAGGTGCTTAGCTCGTTACTACACCAAATTCATTACACACATTCATGTACCCGAATCCAAAATATAGCTGCCGATGCCCTGTCCCGAGCTAATTCTCTTTCACAAGTTTCCCGAAGCGGACGTCTACGGTGCCACAATGCCTCGGTACGCTTCACTACTTCCGATCCCATTACCCTGGCTGCAGCTCGCTCGTTGGCAGCGAAATCTCAATAGGAGGTTGTAATAAAGCTCTTTGATCGAGTTTGTGTCCTTTTTGGCCCCCTTCAGGCGTCCCTTCAGCGTTGCGGTTCCGGCATAATTCTAACCGCTTTTAGGTATCCAGTAGGTAGGGGTCATTCCTTCATGTTTAAGCCCCGACCACAAGTGTTAAGGCCGATTCATTGGCCTGTGTTTGTGGGAGGGGCGATGATGACTATATCTGGCCGGGCGTTTCCTCCCACAGTGAACGTCGTCTCCAGTGTACCCACCCTACCCACCCTTACTTTCACTATCTCACACCAGGGGATGCCCCCCTTCAGGCGTCCCTTCAGCGTCGCGGTTCCGGCATAATTCTAACCGCTTTTAGTTATCCAGTAGGTAGGGGTCATTCCTTCATGTTTAAGCCCCGACCACAAATATATATATATACACCGTATATACCGGTGTGTATAATGTGGGGAGTCGCTCTGGTAGATAGCGGTGCGGGTGCAGTACAGAGGCAAAACAAGGAGTCCAGAAAGTGCAATAAACAGTGTTTTATTCACACTTGCACAAAATAAACGATAAACAGTCTCTTGGTGTTAATTCACACTCAGCAAACACAAAAGGCAAAACCAAAGAGTCCAAGTTCAATCACCTGTGAGATGTTTAGGTGCGCGTTCGCACCTGGCGGTCGGCCCAGCCGCAGGATAATCCACCTTCAGGCTTTCAGGACGACTGCACGCCTCCTTGCTGGGCTCATCCTTCCAGCCCAGAGAGCTCCACAGCACTAGCAGCAGCTCCAGGACAATCACAGCCACACCTGCTGATGTGGCTGCCTTTAAAAAGCCCGGCAAAGTCCGGCCTGGACCGTGGGGAGTAGGCACCCACCCAACTCTTTGCCTACTCCCAGTAAGAGCCGGCCCGGATTGGCTTTGCAGCCAAACTAACTATCAATGTCAAGCAGCACTAGCTGCTGCTGACACATAAAACCCGGCTCTCACCTCACCGAGGCCAAGAACCTCGGTGACACGTATCTTCCGTCCATGACGGCACCTTGCGCCCTCTTACATACCTCCCCCCTTTGTTCAACCCTGACAGGGTGAACACACGCCAAACACTGTACTCGAGACAGGGCATCCGCATTTCCTTGCAAGCGGCCTGCCCTGTGTTCCACTGTGAACTTGAAGTTCTGCAGAGACAAGAACCATCTGGTGACCCGAGCATTCCTGTCTTTTGCCTGGCACATCCACTTTAGAGGGGAATGGTCGGTCACCAGATGGAACTTTCTCCCTAGCAGATAATAGCGGAGAGACTCTAGTGCCCACTTGATGGCCAGGCACTCTCTCTCCACTATACTGTACCTGGTCTCGGCTGGGGTGAGTTTGCGACTCAGGAAAACCACGGGATGCTCTTCCCCATTGATTTCCTGAGAGAGTACAGCCCCGAGGCCCACTTCAGAGGCATCGGTCTGTACCACAAATTCTCTCTTGAAGTCGGGCGTCACCAAAACCGGGGACCCACACAGGGCCGACTTCAGAGCAGAGAAAGCCTTATCCGCCTGCTCATTCCACTGGATCGACACTGACCTGCGTCCCTTTAAAAGGCTTGTCAATGGAGCAGCAATTGTAGCGAAGTTGGGAATAAACCTCATGTAGTATCCCACCATGCCCAGGAATGACTTTACTTGCCGCGTAGTGACAGGTCGGGGCCAATTCTTAATTGCCTCAATTTTGTTTACCTGAGGTTTGACCACCCCCCACCCAATGACATACCCTAGTTATTTGGTCTCTTCTAACCCTATCACACACTTTTTTGGGTTAGCAGTTAAGCCAGCTTTTCTAAGGGAGTCCACTACGGCCTGTACCTTCGGTAGGTGACTCTCCCAGTCGGTGCTATGGACAACGATATCATCCAGATATGCTGAGGCGTACCGTCGATGTGGACGGAGCACAATATCCATAAGCCTTTGAAACGTGGTAGGGGCGCCATGTAGACCAAAGGGCAATACCTTGTACTGATACAACCCCTCCGGTGTGATAAAAGCAGTTTTTTCCTTGGCAGCCTCCGTTAAGGGTACCTGCCAGTACCCTTTGGTGAGGTCCAAGACAGAAAAATACCTGGCTTGGCCCAATTTTTCAATGAGCTCATCCACCCTCGGCATGGGATATGCGTCAAACTTGGACACCTCATTCAGCTTGCGGAAATCGTTACAGAACCTCAATGTCCCGTCCGGCTTGGGTATTAAGACTTTCGGACTGGCCCAATCACTTTTTGACTCCTCGATGACACCTAACTGGAGCATCAGCTGCACTTCCTTCACAATGGCTTGTCGCCGAGCCTCGGGTACCCGGTACGGCTTTAACCGGACTTTGGCCTGAGGCTCAGTGATAATGTCATGCTGGATTAGGGATGTGCGCCCTATCTGAAATTTTTACGGTGGCTGCTGCTTCCCGGACTTCGAGGTGAGGGGCTGGATCCTTCTCACCTAGAAGCCCTGGCCGGGGGCTGTCATCGCTGGACGAGACCCTATCCTTCCATGGCTTCAGCAAATTCACATGATACACCTGCTCCGGCTTCCGCCGCCCTGGCTGGTGCACCTTGTAATTTACTTCCCCCACTTTCTCGAGCACTTCATAGGGCCCCTGCCACCTAGCTAGAAATTTGCTGTCAAGGGTGGGTACCAGAACTAAAACTCGGTCTCCGGGATTAAAGTCTCGTACCCGAGCCTGACGATTATAGACTCTACTTTGGGCCTGTCGTGCTGCCTCCATATGCTCCCGAACCAGCGGTAACACCCTCTCCATACGTTCCTGCATCTGGGTAACATATTCAATTACGCTTTTGTGGGGGACGGGCTGTTGTTCCCACACTTCCTTAGCGATGTCCAACAGGCCCTGTGGGTGTCTGCCATAAAGCAGTTCGAAGGGTGAGAACCCAGTAGAGGCCTGGGACACTTCTCGCACTGCAAACATGAGATACGGCAGAAGCAGATCCCAGTCCTTCCCATCTCGGGACACCACCCTTTTTAACATATTTTTTAAAGTTTGGTTAAATCTTTCCACAAGGCCGTCCGTTTGCGGATGGTAAACGGACGTCCGTAATTGCTTTATATGCAACAGTTTACACAATTCCCTCATAATCTTAGACATAAAAGGGGTCCCTTGGTCCGTCAGAACCTCCTTAGGTAGGCCCACCCGGGTAAACATCTCCATTAACTCCTTTGCAATGAGCCTAGCCGATGTGTGTCGAAGAGGCACCGCCTCTGGATATCGAGTAGCATAGTCCAGAATCACCAGGATATTTTGGTGACCCCTAGCAGACTTCGGTACGGGTCCGACCAGATCCATGGCAATATGCTCGAATGTGACCTCAATTATTGGGAGAGGGACCATGGTACTTCTGTAATGCGGCTGGGGGCTATTTACCTGACAGGTCGGACAGGACTTACAGAACTCCTCTACTTCCTTAAACAAACCGGGCCAGTAAAATCGCTGTAGTACGCGGTCCTGCGTTTTCTGCCACCCCATGTGTCCCCCAAGAACATGTTGGTGGGCAAGCTCCATAACAAGCTTGCGATATGCGGTGGGCACCACCAACTGTTCAACTGGCTCACCTCGGATTTGGTTCACCCCATACAACATATCCTGAAGAACAATAAATCGTGGAAACATTAATTCAGCCCCAGGTTTCTGGGGTTTACCATCAATCATTACGACACTTTCCCAGGCCCTGGTTAGGGTTTGGTCCCAGTGTTGTGCGGTCCCAAAATTTTCCCCGGAGACATTGAGGTCTGCCAACTCAGGTCCCGGTGGCAAGTCCTCCGTGTCTCCCACCATTAGACTCAGTGGGGTTGATTCCCCCTCTACCGCTGGAGCAGTGGTCACCCCTACCGCTGGCCCTTCAGATTCGGGCTCCCAGGGTTCTGGCCTTCCAGTGGTATCAGGCCACTCTACTAGGGTTACCCCTGTCTCGGGCCCATCAGACACTTTTATAGCCGGCCACAGCGCCGGGAAACCTGGGAAGTCCCTCCCAAGTATCAGTTCATGTGGGATTTTGGTAGCGACAGCCACCTCGCGGGTCCACTTACCAGCCGCTGTGGACAAAGTCACTAATGCAGTGGAGTAGTCTTTTAAGTCTCCGTGTATACATAGGACCCCGATTTTACGGCCGGTATACTCCGCAGGCCGTACTAGGGCAGCTCTTACCAGGGAGACTAAACTCCCGGAGTCCAGCAGGGCCACCGCCAGAGAATCTCCCACCTCTACCTGACACAGGTGGTTATTATCCTGCACCTCACGGGTGCCAGTTGCGCACAGCTTCCGTGCATACAGGGAGTGGCGATACCCGTAGTTCACATCCATCGGCTGACCCTGATGCGGACAGTCGGCCCTGATGTGGCCTGGCTCCTGACACCTCCAGTACACCATGGGAGGCGGATCCGCAGGGGATACATTCCGTGCAGGTCTCTCTGTCGCCGGTCGTCGGAACTGGGGTGGAGGCCTCCGGGGTTTGACTGGCCCCTTCCCAGCAAGACTCCCCTGCAGGTTTCTGGTGGCCTCGTAACGCTCCACCAGGTCGACCATCTCCAGGGCACTTACCGGAGACGCCTGGCCGACCCAGTGCTGGAGGGGATAAGGCAGGGCCCTCCAAAAGATGTCCGCCAACAGTCGATCCAGCATGGCAGTGGGACTTAGTAGATCGGGCTGCAGCCACTTTTGCAGCCTGTGCAGCAGATCGTAGTACTGCGGCCTAGCGGGTTCAGTCGCTTTAAAGTCCCACTGGTGGACTCTTTGAGCGCGGACCAGCACGTTCACCCCCAGTCTGGCTAGGATCTCTCCTTTCACGGTGTCATAATCGGCCGCTTGGTCGTCCGACAAGTCGAAAAACACCTGCTGGGGTCCGGAAGCCAGGAACGGAGCGACCACCTCAGCCCACTGGTCACGGGGCAGCTTCTCCTCACGGCCACTTTTTGAAGACTGCCAGGTAGGTCTCAGCATCATCCTCGGGGTCATCTTGGGAATTGCTGCACGGACCGCTTCCGGGCATCATGGGCACGGTGAGAGGCTCCAGTCGCTTGCAAAGCCATTACATGTTGCAACAGCAGCTGGTTTGTCTCCTGCTGCTGCTTGTTGGCCTCCCGCTGCTGTAAATTGGCCTCCACGAGAGCCTTTACAACTGCCTCCCTCTTGTCAGGGTTCACGTGTTGAAACTTTGCCGGCTTGACATATGACATTCACTTTGGAAAAAACAAAACTTCGGCGTTTACGCCAGCCTCACTGCGCATGCCCGCATCCGACACCAAATGTGGGGAGTCGCTCTGGTAGATAGCGGTGCGGGTGCAGTACAGAGGCAAAACAAGAAGTCCAGAAAGTGCAATAAACAGTGTTTTATTCACACTTGCACAAAATAAACGATAAACAGTCTCTTGGTGTTAATTCAGACTCAGCAAACACAAAAGGCAAAACCAAAGAGTCCAAAACCAGGTTCAATCACCTGTGAGATGATTAGGTGCGCGTTCGCACCTGGCGGTCGGCCCAGCCGCAGGATAATCCACCTTCAGGCTTCCAGGACGACTGCACGCCTCCTTGCTGGGCTCATCCTTCCAGCCCAGAGAGCTCCACAGCACTAGCAGCAGCTCCAGGACAATCACAGCCACACCTGCTGATGTGGCTGCCTTTAAAAAGCCCGGCAAAGTCTGGCCTGGACCGTGGGGAGTAGGCACCCACCCAACTCTTTGCCTACTCCCAGTAAGAGCCGGCCCGGATTGGCTTTGCAGCCAAACTAACTATCAATGTCAAGCAGCACTAGCTGCTGCTGACACATAAAACCCGGCTCTCACCTCACCGAGGCCAGGAACCTCGGTGACACGTATCTTCCGTCCATGACGGCACCTTGCGCCCTCTTACAATATATATAGTAAATCAAGTGTTGATATTTCAAATGCAGCAAGTAGCTTTGAAATTTAGTAGAGAAAAGAAAAATAGTATTTTAGGAAACAAAATCCAAAAATGTAGGAAAAACATAAGGATGGTGTGGGGCAGACAAAAAATTTTCATAGCAGCTTAAACTCCCCCCCAATACCCCTTACCCCGACCCCCGTTCTATTTAGAAAGATCCTGTCAAGTTGAAAATCTAGTCTGATTTCTAGGTAGCATTTTATAAAGCTGGAAAAGCTGAACAGATTGATATATACACTAAATGGCACTTTATGACACCTGCCCTTTCATAGACTTCGTGCACACGACCGTTGTTTTGGTCCGCATCCGAGCCATTCACTTCAGTGGGGCCATAAAAGATGCGGACAGCACTCCGTGTGCTCCATTCCATGGCCCAGCAAAAAAAATAGAACATGTCTTATTCTTGTCCATTTTGCGCAAAACGGACAAGAATAGGACATGCTACAGAATGGACATACGGATGTGGACAGCATACAGTGTGCTGTCCACATTTTTTGAGGACCCATTAAAATGGGTGGACCCTCATCCAATCCACAATTAAAACGGAATGGACACGGAAACAACATACGTTCATGTGAATGTAGCCTTATTAAATGTTGGTTCTCTGTATGGAAATTAGATATGTTATCCTGATGGGAAGCATAAAATCAAGTGGGTAAGTTTTTCATGAATCCATTTCAGTCTGAACTCACATTAGAATGGGAAAATCTTCTGATTTGAGCAATTTGGAACGAGGCATGGTCATCAGTGCCAGGCTAATTGAGGCCAATGTTTAAAAAAAAAAACTGCCAAAAAGTGGGTTTTTCCATGCTAGGCCGTCGAGAGTATATCAAGAAGGGTATGATTGAGGTAAAATATCCAGAAACAACTTGTCAATGAAAGAGGAGGATGTCAAGAATCGTTCTGCGAAACAGGCGGTGCACAATCAAGCAAATTGCACCTGAATACAATGTGGGTGCTACAACTAACATGTCTGAACACACAACTTAGCATAGATGAACTATAACAGCAGACAACCAGTTCAAGTGCTATTGTTGTCTAAGGGAAACAGAAAGCATGAATCGATTAACCTTTCTGGTCAGGTGTCCACAGTTCAAGCTGATGGAGGTGGAGTAATAGTGTAGAGAATATTTTCATGGCATAACCTGGATCCTCTGATACCTTTGGAAAAACATTTGGACAGTAGGGCTTACCTAAGCACTGTGGTTAGACACTTTCAACACGACAGTAGACTAAGCCCCAAGGTTCATATAGTCATAGATTGCTTCCAGGAACATGCCAGTGAGCTTTCCTTGCTTCCCTGGCCTTAACAGTCCACAGATCCTAATCATATAGAGCAGGCATGCTTAACCTGCGGCCCTCCAGCTGTTGCAAAACTACAACTCCCAGCCTACAGCTGTCAGCCTACAGCAGGGCATTGTGGGAGTTGTAGTTTTACAGCTGGAGGGCCGCAGGTTGAGCATGCCTGATATAGAGCATCTCTTGGATGAGGTAGCATGGGCTGCTCATGTCATTATGTCTGAAAATTGGGAGAAACTATCCTGTTCACATGGTCCAGTATTCCTGTAGAATGATTTCTGATCACTAGTGTAATCTATGGCACAAAGAATGAATGCAGTTCTAAAGGCCAAGTAAGGTACGCTGTGCTGCTAGAAGGGTGCTTCTAATAAAATGGCCATTCAGGGTAGACACTATATGGGCAAAAGTTTTGGGACACATCATGGAATTTAGATGTTTTATTTAGTCTCATTGCCACAGGTGTATAAAATCCAACCTCTTGAAATGCAGTCTGCCTTTACAAACATTTGTGAACGAATGGGTCGTACTAAAGAACTCAATGAATTCCATCATGGTCCTGTAATAGGATGTCACCATTGCCAGTTTGTGAAACTTGTTCCCTTCTTGATATTCTATAACCAGTTTTGGGTGACATTATTGCATAATGGAACTGTTTAGGAACCACAGCAACTTAGCCATGAAGTGAAGATCATGTAAAGATACAGAACAGTTTCACCAAGAGTTGAGGTGCATAGTGTATAAAAGTCACTCTGCTGACTCAATAACTGTATTAATATCAGCACAAAAACTGTGCACCAGAAGCCTTACATCACCAAGCACAATGCCAACCATCAGCGTGGTGTAAAGCCGCTGCCAATGGACTCTGGAGCAGTGGAAACATGTTTAGTGGAGTGACAAATCACACTTCTTTATCTGGCGGTATGATGGATGAGTCTGGGTTTGACGAATGCCAGGACAACGTTACCTGCCTGACTGTGTGGTGCCAACTGTAACATTTGGTGAAGGGATAAAGCTATAGGGAGGTTTTTCAGGGGTTGAGCTAAGGCTACTTTTGTCACAGGTTATGGGGATAGGAAAAACACCAGATACACAAAACAACAAATAGACAACAGTCTAGGCCTCAAAAGCTAAGGAAGAGGGATGGTGACCTCCTAGTAATCCCTAGGCCTTTCCCTAACTCCTGCCAGTATGAGCAGATCCTGATGGTGGAAATACTCATACTCTGAATACCTATGCCCTGCTAAAACTGACGATCCCTAAGATAGGTCGAAGGAGATGAGACAGCTGGTTCCTTCCCTGATGAAGGAACCCGCGTCTCCCTGAGGCCTAGAAACAACACACACCAGAGAATAACAAACAGAGAAGGCAACAAGTACTTAGCTAAGAGATGTATGGAGAAGCAAGAGATCCAGGACAAACAAGTTCTAGCCACTGCAGGCAGAAATATCAACTGCATGGTCAGCAGTGTGAGGCGGACCTAAATAGAGCCTCATCACTGATAATGAGTGGCACCTGAGTAGAGGTGAGATCTTGCCAAACAACAACATACATAGATATCCTCATGTGCAGCAAGTCTATCCGATCTTCTCACCTCTCTCACAGGAGGGACCATGACAACTTTCACACTTGCGGTAGCAGGGTCCAGCAGGCTGTTCCAGCAGGGGAACAGCCTGTTGGATCCGTGCTAACACTACCCCCCCGTGCTGCCGGAAGTCCGCTTCAGCCCCATTATAAGCATGCTGCGTTTTTTGTCTGGCCACCTCTTGGCTTGTTTGCCGTGCTGTGGCCGAAGCCTGTTGATGTAATGTGTAGACATCCCTATACTTTTGAGCATAATGAGGTGAATTTCTCATTTTTCCTACACCATTTTTCTCGTATAAAAAAGTCACAAACCCCATGTTTGTGACTTTTTAAATGCCATTGGCCTAAATCTAGGCACATGTGCTGTTTCTACGCCATCCTTGTTTTATGACAGTTTTCTGGCTTGAAAAAAGATTGATATCTACGACAGCTCCGCGCTACCATACATTTCAGTCTAGGCACACGGACTGCCAGAGGATGCGCCTAATTTATGATAAGGCCAACGCCCCTCCATAAATTAGGCACATACTTTTGCATTGCAGAGGATAGACAAGTTTATAATGACGGTTTATAATAAATTCTCCCCATAGTGTATTAATTTTAACTTGTATTTTATTGGTCTAAGGTTTTGGAATAGGAGTCCAGTGGGCAGACCCACTCAGTGATTGACATCTCGGTATGAGTCTGTGTATTGATAGCTGTTAGTCACTGAATAGGACCATCCATATGACTCCTGAGTCCTGAATGGACAAGGATTTAGATCTGTAAATTACCAGCATTATGGTAAATCAATTTGCTCAGCATCTTGTGCTGTATATGCTTCCTGCAGAGGAGACACCATTTTCAATTTGCCAGGTTCCCTTTAAGCCTTGCAGATTAGGGGCTATTTGGACATGCCTTTTACGACCAGATATAGCATAATCCAGTGTCCACCTCATATAACTCCATGTAGTTTTGGGACCAAACATAAATATTCCATCACACCAATTCGGTAGTCACCTAGGACACATTACAGTATATGTATACCTGGGGTTTATAACAATAGAAAATGTGCGGTCTGGGCAACATTGCAAACATTTAGCTTTCAAAAGAAAGCTGTTCTGATAAATCCATGACTAGGCAATTTTCATTTTTTTTTGTATTTCCTCTGTTAAATTCCATTACTCATAGAAAGTGATGATTAGCAGTTACGGAAAGTTATGTAGATTAGCTGTGATTGTTAATTTGTGTTTGCCCATCAGTTTGATTAAATGTGTTGAATAGTACAAGATAATCTGATTGTGGATGACTGAAAGCTTACAATGGCCTCGGAACTCAGATCCATTCTGCTTCCATTAATTCCAGTAAAGTCACAGAATTTGGTAGAAATCCTGTTAGCTGGTAGAAGGGAAATAACATTCAAAACTGCAAAAGTAATACAAGACACAGAACGGTATTGGAATAGGTCGTTATCATTACATATACAGTATGTTATTGTCTATATGATTTTATAACGACTTGAAGATCCTATAGGCTTGTACTGTAGGTATGTGGACCTTGCTCTTGACTAGTGTTGAGCGCGTATATTCGAATTTCGAATTTTTATCGCGAGTATCGGCACTTCGAAAATTCGCGAATATTTCGAATATAGTGATATATATTCATAAAAACGAGTATTCGTTTATTTTTTTTTTGTTTTTTTATCTGAACGCATTACCTAGTATACCAACCTGCTTCTTCCTTTCTTGTAGGCCAATGTGAGAAGGCTGCAATATTGTAGTCTGTAGTGAATTAGAATATTCTTAATTAAATTTTTTTTCTCTTATGCGAAACATCAGCAATTTAATATTCGCGTAATGCGAATATTCTAACACCCGAATATATCACACTATAGAATATAGTGCTTTACATTCGTTTTTTAGAATATTCGTCATTTTTTTTTTCAACTTAATGTGAACAGTCATTGGCCCAAAAGCAACAAAAAAAATAATGAATATTCTAGAAAAATTCTATATTCTATACTGCTATATATTGGGGTGTTAGAATATTCGCGTACGCGAATATTACATTGCTGATTTTTCGCAATCAATAGAATAATCTCGAATACGAATATTTGCGAATATATAATGAATATTCTAACGAATATTCGTGAAATATTGCGAATTCGAATATTGCCCCTGCCGCTCATCACTTCTCTTGACATGGCAACCCATTAAGGAGGGTGTAGTAATGGAGGCCATTACAGACTCAATCAAGCACACAGTAATGGCACACAGTCTTAAAGGTGTTTTCCTATATACTTTTTTTGATGGCCTTTCCTCACCCCCAAAAGATCAGTTGATCCAAGGTAGATTCGGTGAAATACACAGCTCCTTTCATTATTTTGTGGATAGAGTTGGTTACTGTAGCACTGCTCCTATTCACTTCAATGGCAGCTGTGCTGCAGCAACCAGCTCTGTCCGCTGCACAATAGACAGAGCTATGTTTTTCTAGGACCTATTCTTTGCGCCGGAGCTACAGCTGATCAGCGGCTTGTCATACCCCCATCGATCAGATATTATTATCCTAAGGAAAGGACATCATTATAACAGTAGTGGACAACCCCTTTAATGGTTACAGTCTCTAATAGGCACACAGCTCACAGGTCAACTCACAGTTTTAGTTAATGTAGGGTCATTAAAGGTTTGGCACTGTCTTCGTCTCTGGTCTCAGTAATAGGCAGGGACACTTACTTAATTTGCCCTCTGTACAGGAACCCAATGGAAGCAGTCCTCAACCACTCATCTGTAATCCCAGGGTCACTGCCTTTTCAATGACAAACTCTATTTAGAGAACACTTCAGAGTGAAGCACCAAACTAGGATGCATTCTAAAGTCATATGTGGACCACACATTGGCAAAAAGTATAAGCACAATGAATGTCCAGTTAGTTTCAGTGGTACACCAAACAGTTCAAGCTCACTGCAACCAGTTTTACATCAGACACGGAGGCTTCATATTGCTTTCTCTTCCTTTACTGATCACCAACAGCAGCAAGGAGAAACATAAACAAAAAATGCAAATGGTCACCATAGTAACCCCTACATTCCACCCCCACAGCCCCAATATAAGGCTGCGTCCAAGGTGGCGCTTCCTCTTTCTTGCTGCTCACCAGATAAGTGACACATATTCTTTTGGTCTCAGTTTAAGCTTGTTTTATAGGTTTTCTCCCTCTGGGTTTATAGTTATATACATTGCTATTTTCTGCTCCCCCTGGGTTATTTTATTGCCTTCATTGCTTCTGCCTTTTTTTTTGGGTTCTTCCCTTATCACCTCTGCACTTCTGTGCTGCCTTCTTCCCCAGGGGCTCTTCCCTGTGGGGGGATCTTTTTCTCTCCCCTCTCTGTCTATCTTTTCCTTCCCCTCAGCCTGGGGCTGTCTCCCTCTCCCTTTAGGTATTGTGTGTTTTGTGGGCTTCCACTTTGTGGGACCGCGCTCTGCCCAGCTCTTAGCCGCCATTGCGATCTTGCGACGGTGGGCCACGCCCCCTCCTCCCCCTGTATTTGCGCGCGGCTTACCTCCCCTCCTCCTGCGCCCGGCGGCTTCCTCCAGCGTTCGCGCGCTTTCTGCAGGCCGCAGCGAGATCTCGCGAGATCCGGCGGCCATCTTGGATCCCGTTCTCGCGAGATCTCGGACTCACCAGTCTCCTGCGTGCCCTGCTGCCGGTCCCCTGTAGCCCGCGCCGCTCTGCCTTGTGTTTTGCGCTTCTGGGGTGATTAACCCCTTGTGCCCTAGCTTTTTCTTACAGGTACAGTGCTCGCTTATTCCCCCCCCCTCTGCCACTTGTTAGACAGTTACTCTGTCCAAATACAGTTATTACTGTCATGGATCCTCCTTCTGCCCAGTCCGCCCCCTCCCCCCTCCCTGGGGATGCCAGACACTCTGACATGGACACCCAGGCACTGGTCCTGCAGCGCTCTGTGTCCAATGCCATTTTAGAGGCAATGGGATCCATGTCCACAGTTATATCCCAGTCCATCTCCCAGGCCCTGTCTGCACACCCCCTAGCTGGGGCCAGACTTGTCCCCTCTGAAGGGACCCAGCATTCTGATGCTGCTGAACCTCCTGTTGGACAGGAGACCATGACCGGTGTGTTGAATGCCACCAATGACGACGCGCTGAGGTCGCGTAAAAGAGCTTGTCCCCGCCAGGCTGATAGGTCGCGGGTGTGGAAATGCGCTAGAGCGCAAGCTGATTCCGACTCTGATTCGGATCTTGGTTCGGGCCCAGAGGACCCGGCGGAGGTCAGTGATTTGTATGAGGAGGATGACACCCCTCTGGTGTCCGACCCTATCGCCACTACCCCGGCTGCTCCCGTTACCCTGGATTCCTCCTCGGCCTCCGCCGACAATATCCTTTCCTCCCTATTGGATTCCGCCGGGGTCCCCATGTTTGATCCCGAGGCCCTCCACCACCCTAGATCGGCGGAGTGGCTCCCCGACACTCAGATTAGTATGTACCTGGAGCACTGGGTCCGCCGTCCTCTTTCCAAGGAGGCACGCAGTAAGCTGCGGGCGGAGTGCCCCAGGCCCATTGTACCCCACAAGGTCTGCGACACCCCTGTCGTGGACCCAAAGCTGACACAATTTTTAGCCAAGTCCGGATGGAACGCCCGCAAGGGGTTGGACTCAGCACTTAGAGGCTGCCAGGACAAGCTCCTGGACATTTTCGGTCCACTGGCGAAAATTATGGAGTTGGCGGAGTCCGCCAGACAAGAGGGTTCTCACATTGACCCGGAAGAGCTCACAGGCTGGGCCCAACGGGCGATTTGTATCGCCGGGGGCACCAATGCGGCCCTGTCAGTGGAGAGGCGCAAGGCCGTTCTCCTTAAGATAGACCCCAAATTGATTAACCTTGCCCAAACCGAAACGGGCAAAGAGGTGGAAGGCCTGCTTTTTGGGGATTCCTTTATAAAGGACCTTAGCCGCTTTGTCGGCACATTTTCCGCTCTGGATAAAGCGCAGTCGACTATGCGCAAGGTTTTCCAGGGCCGGGTCTCTCACAGGGCCGGCAGCAACAGGGGCCGTCTGTCCGGCCGCTCCAGCACCCGAGCCAGGGGTGTATCCAGAGGCTCCTACTCCCAGCGGTCCTCGTTTCAAGACCAGCGGACGCCCCCAACATTCTTTCCATCCAGAGGCGGACAGTGGCGCTCTCGTTCCTTCCGGGGAAACACGGCTCCCCGCAAGACCTCCGGTAAGTCTGAGCCCGGTCGGGGATTCTTCGGTCCATTGTGTAGGGGGCAGGCTTCGGCATTTTTTCCACGCTTGGGAACTAATTACATCAGACCCATGGGTTCTGGCGACAGTCAGGGGCTTTTCCATAGAACTCACGGACGCCCCTCACTCTTCGGAGGGGGACGGACTCCGCCCTAGTGGACGAGGAGCTCTCTTCCCTCTTCCACAAGAGGGCCATAGAGAGGGCTCACGGCCGCTCAGGGGGAGTAATAAGCAACATCTTCTTGGTCCAGAAGAAAGGGGGTCAGATGCGCCCAGTAATCAATCTCCGGGCCCTAAACAGCATCGTGCGGTACCGTCACTTCAAGATGGAAGGAATCCATCTGCTTCGGGACCTTCTCTCTCCGGGGGACTGGCTCGTGAAGCTGGATCTGAAGGACGCGTACCTGACGGTCTCCGTTGCTCCCCACTCCAGGGATCTCCTTCGTTTCCTCTGGAAAGGCGAGGTCTGGAGATTCACATGCCTACCATTCGGCTTGTCGTCGGCTCCTTGGTGTTTCACCAAGCTCCTGCGTCCGGTCATGGCCTGGTTGAGGAGTCGCGGAGTCCGCCTCATAGTATACCTGGACGACATCCTTCTGATGCATCAGTCCAGGTCGACGTTGCTGGAACACCTCCGATAGACGGCGGATCTCCTGGAGTCGCTCGGGTTTCTGCTCAACTTGGAGAAGTCCTGTCTCACTCCCTCCCAGAGGTTGGACTTCCTAGGCTTCACAGTGGACTCGATCTCGGAATCCCTCAGCCTTCCAGGGGACAAGCTACGATCCATTCGCAAGGAACTGCGACGGGCATTGACCAGTGCCCACCTGTCCCTTCGTCACCTAGCCCGCATCATTGGCCTTCTGGCATCGTCCATACAGGCAGTCTTCCCGGCGCCGTTGCATTACCGGGCCCTGCAGCGCTTGAAGATTGCGCACCTCCGCTCGGGGGCCTCCTTTGCAGATATGGTGGAGTTGGATTCGGAGGCCAGAGAGGAGATTCGTTGGTGGATCGCCAATCTGGAGGCTTGGAACGGCAGGGCAATCTTTGGCTTCCAGCCGGAATTCACCATCGAATCGGATGCGAGCCTCCATGGTTGGGGGCGCATTGCGACGGGGTCTCCACCGGGGGACCTTGGTCGGACGCCGAGGCGCACTTACACATCAATGCCCTGGAGTTGCTGGCCGGATCCTTGGCCGTCAAGAGTTTTACCAATGGGATGGCCAACGCATGTATCCGTCTCCGGATGGACAATATTTCTGCGGTCCGCTATATCAACCGTTTGGGCGGTACCCAGTCGGCTACCCTGGCGGGTTTGGCGAAGGACTTTTGGGCGTATTGTCTCTCCAGGGACATCATGGTCCAGGCCGAGTACCTACCGGGTATTCACAACGTGTGGGCGGATTGGAGTTCGCGCCATCTTATGGACGGCAGCGACTGGCAGTTGGACCCGTCGATTTTCTCGGAGGTGTCGACCAGATGGGGACCCTTCTCCGTGGACTTGTTCGCCTCCCGGCTCAACGCTCACCTCCCTCAGTTTTACAGTTGGCGCCCGGAGGCGTTGGCGGTGGACGCGTTTCTGCAGGACTGGTCCACCGGCCTTCTCTATGCCTTTCCCCCGTTCATGATGATTCCGCGGATGCTTCTCCAGGTTCGTCGCCATCGGGCGGAGTTGGTAGCGATAGTTCCGTTCTGGGACTCCCAGGTGTGGTACCCGTCGCTGATGGAGCTATTGGTGGACATTCCAGTCCTTCTGCCGAACCCGATCTCTCTCCTGCGCTGCCCTCAGGGGACGCCACACCCTCTGCTACTGGACGGATCCCTGCGGTTGCTGGCCTGCCGGATCTCAGGACTCCAGGAGCGGTCGACGGGGTTTCGGAGGCAACTAGGCGCCTCCTGGACAACGCCTGGGCTCCCGGCACCCGAAAATCTTATCGGGCGGCCTGGCGAACGTGGGCTGGCTGGTGCTTGGAACGGGACCTGGATCCCGTTTCAGCGCCTGTAGCTCAGTTGCTTCAGTTCCTCACCTCTCTCTTCGAGGAGGGGAAGGCTTACAGAACGATCAATCTGTTTCGTTCGGCGATTTCGTCTTCACATCAAGGATTTGACGGTGTTCCGGCAGGACAGCATCCTTCTGTTTCGCGCCTCCTCCGAGGCTCTCGTTTGTCTCGGCCACCCCGGCCGAGATTCTCTTCCACTTGGGATGTCTCCCTGGTGCTGACCTTTTTGTCGTCTTGGCCTGCTAATGCCGACCTTTCCTTACGTCAGCTTTCCGCCAAGTTGGTCACTCTCTTTTGCCTGATTTCTTGCAAGAGAGTGTCTGATGTGCGGGCTCTGGACCACGACGCTAGGTCCTTTACTCCGGAGGGCGTGTCCTTCAACATTTCGCGGCGTACGAAGACCAACATCCGGGTCGTTTCGTACCCCAGTTTTCCAGCTTCCCCGGCCTTGTGCCCGGTAGCCTGTTTGAAGGAATACGAGGCCAGAACTCGCTCTTACCGATCTCCGGACGTGCCACAGTTGTTCCTCTCTATTCGGCAACCTTTCGGTCCTGTTTCCAGCCCCACGTTGGCCCGTTGGCTGAAATGGGTTATGGCTTTGGCTGGTGTGGACACTTCGGTGTTTACAGCTCATTCGGCGCGCGGTGCGGCGTCGACCTCGTTGGCGGTCTCGGGCGCCCGCCTGGAGGACATCCTGCGACTGGCGGATTGGTCTAGTGCCTCTACCTTTCGTGAGTATTATTTCCGTCCTCCTCCTCACTTGTTTGATCCCTTGGTTAACCAGCTTTGAACTAGCAATATGAAGCCTCCGTGTCTGATGTAAAACTAACTGATTTTCCTAGTCTACGACGTAAAGTCATAGTTTTATTAAGACACGGAGGCGAATATTGCCCACCCTTCCCTCCCTTAGGCTCTTCTGGGATGGGTGGGATTTGGTCGGTTCTCTTGGATGAATAGTGATATGCTATAATTATTGGATGTATTTATATGTAGTGTTATTTTTTCGTTATAATGTTGTCATACTGCATTGTTGTATACCTGAACCGGTCGGTCCCTTTTTCGATCGCTCTGGGCCACTGGTCTCCGCTGGACATGTGTTTTGGCTTTGCCATACCTTTTGCTTATCGGAGTTTGCCTCTCTTATTTCTTTCAGGTTGAGTCTTCCAGCCCTGGAATGTTCCTGTTCTGGACGGTGTTTTTCTTTCAGCTCCTGCAGTTGCCCCGTTGGGTTTGTTGAGAGTGTTGGATGACGGTTCTTCCAGACCTTCCCTCGGAGGGTATCCTGTCGTATGATCATTCCTGATTGGACGTCGTTGGATTCCGTGGTGCAGGCCATTCTCTGGGTGGTCCGAAGTTGTTCGTTCGTTGGTTTCTGATGGAGTCATATGGACTGGTTCGCAAAGAAAGAGGAAGTGCCACCTTGGACGCAGCCTTATATTGGGGCTGTGGGGGTGGAATGTAGGGGTTACTATAGTGACCATTTGCATTTTTTGTTTATATTTCTCCTTGCTGCTGTTGGTGATCAGTAAAGGAAGAGAAAGCAATATTCGCCTCCGTGTCTTAATAAAACTATGACTTTACGTCGTAGACTAGGAAAATCAGTTAGTTCTAGTGCACTATTGTGAAAGGGGTGCAGATCAATGCTCTAGTTAACCTATGCAAAAGCATTCCCTTGCCAACATGATTTTTCCTAGAGTTGCCAACATGATCTTTTTTTTCTGGACATCTTTAAGGAAATACTAAGGTCATTGTCCGGACCACAGTTAGTGAACCCCAAAACTGCCATAAGTCTTTCAAAACCACTCCAAGGTGGTAGGAAGCTAAGGCAAGCCCTTGGTTCTTCCCCAGAGCCTGCCATAAGGCCAAATGGACTTAATTGCTGGGGAAATAGATTACGTATGGGGAGTTGGTAATAGAAAACTATTGCTGGAACACTAGTTACAGACCTTCCAGAATGACCAGGGTGGTACAAAGAAAAGTCAGCAAGCAGAGTCAAAACCAGGAGACAGGCACTGTCAATATAGTAATCAAGAGGTTAATCCAGAGACAGGCTAAGATCAGTTAAAAGGAGATTCAATATAAGTAGGCATAGTAGACACAGGGTTATTCCAGAAACAGCCAGTAGTCATTTCACCAGGAGACTCAGTATAAATGAATAAGATATTGCACCGTATAGAGCCCTGATACAAACAAAATCACAAGCAAGTCAATTAGGAATCAGTAATGCTAAATCTCCAATCTAGCTCTGGGACTGGACACAGAGTCAGAAACCTGATTGGCTCTGCCTCTAGTTACTCTGACAGGTCCAACAGACGGCACTTGGCTGGGCAGCACGGCAATTCTCTCAGCACAATTCTACATAGTGATTTGGCTGGGTGAACTCCTGACAAATTTGAAAAACAAAATAAATGACAGATGTTATAAGCAATATGGGGGACATTTATCATTTGAGGTTGTTTTTGTGTCAGTTTTAAGTCTTCTTTTGCTTTGTGTGCCTGCACCAAATTTATGAAATGGAGCACCTTAATAATATATTTGGAGTGACTGCAATGTGGTTTACACCTGTATGTGTGAAAGTACACCAAGGGGTTGCAAGAAGAAGTGTGGTTGTCCAGCTCACCTGCACATGAATGTCCTTCTCCCAGGGTGCACAGAGGGGTTGTCTGGTGTAGGTTGTGACTTTTTTGCAACTTTTGCAAAAGTCGCACATAGTAATTAAGCTACGATCTAGGTCTAATCTCACTTTTAGCCTTTAAACATAGACCATTTTTGTGGGGAGGAAAACCAAATGTCGCAAAAAACGGCTCAGAAAACTCTGCAGTTGCCATGACTTGCAACTTTTTTAACCCACAAAACTGACATATCTGATTTAATAAATGTCCACCTGTATGTCTATTAATAAGGGCTCATTCAGACGGCCGTATGTGTTTTGCGGTACGCACAGCACAGATACCGGCCTGTGTGGAATAAGACATGCTCTGTATTTTTT
Source organism: Bufotes viridis (assembly GCA_033119425.1). Lineage (NCBI taxonomy): Eukaryota > Metazoa > Chordata > Amphibia > Anura > Bufonidae > Bufotes > Bufotes viridis. The sequence goes on along the minus strand of CM065589.1, from coordinate 562,042,170 downwards.
GCGGAGCTGCGGAACAGAACTACGGATGCAGACAGCACACGGCGACAGGTTACAGGGAGATGAACGCTTCCATTGTGGAAGCGTTCATCTCCATAGTCATCTGTATCAACGTCCTCAGGTCAGCGATACAGATGGCTGTGCTGTGGGGCAGGGGAGGCAGAGGCGTCTACCTTCCCTGTTCCTCTGATAGGCTACTGGCACAAGGCTCGCAGCCTATCAGAGGCCGGTGCAGGCGGCGCAATGACGTCATTGCACCACCTGAGCCGTACAGCACGGGACACAGGCCGGAAGAGGCCTGCATCGCATCGCTGCCATGGAGCCTATGTTATATATGCAGGGGTCTCTTCTAGGGTGTAAGGCTAGCAAAAACGCTTCCGTTACTGATAATACAACCATCTGCATCTATTATGAATGGATCCGGTTGTATTATCTTTAACATAGCCAAGACGGATCCGGCATTACTCCAATGCAAGTCAACGGGGACGGATCCATTTTCTGTTGTGGCAGATTGTGGCAGAGAAAACAGATCCGTCCCGGTTGACTTGCATTGGGGTAATTCCGGATCCGTTTTGCATCCGCATCTCAGGATGGAAAGCAAAATACAACATGTTGCGGTTTACTCTCCGGTCTGGGAACGCAACTAAACGGAACGCATTTTGGAGCATTCCGTTCTGTTCAGCTTTGTCCCCATTGACAATGAATGGGGACAAAACTAAATCGTTTTTTTCCGGTGACGGAACTCAATACCGGAAAACTTAAACGCTAGTGTGAAAGTAGCCTTAGATGTCTCCTATTGTATGTCATAGATGGTGAGAAATGAAGCATATTCATTCTGGTACCTTCTGGTTACTCCTCTATATTGAATTTTTTTTATGTAGCTATAGTAGTATGTGAAGTTCCATTCTGATCAGTATATGTAATCACAGGATGTGAAAGTCGACAGGTCATTGCTAAGGTGCTTCCTCAGTAAAACAGTCACATTCTACAAGTTACCACTAGAGGGCTGCATTACAAATACAAGCCTCCTAGACAAATGATAAAGCATGCAATGTTACGTCACACTAGCTGTTAGAGAGCAATTTAATCACAATTGTAATTAGATAAAATGTATCATGTCCACTTTGTCATTGCGTTATTTACCAACACTGGATTTAAAGAATAGCTGTGCAAAAGTGTTTTTATGGTTTATTGTACTTTCTCATATTACTTAAAGGGAATCTGTCACCAGGTTTGAGCCCTGTCAGCTAAACATATGCTGACGTTCAGGGTCTCATTAGCATGCCTAATATGGGCTCATCTAAACAAATGGTAGCGTTATTTTGTCAAAAAACAGGTTTAACTAACCTGTCAATCACACATATTAGGAGCCCAAGTGGAGTCCAGCGTGCAGGTGCCGGGCGCAGACATTGCTGTATGTGGCCAGCCGCCTCCAAATGCTCGTGCCGCCTCTCCTCCCCCTCCTCCTGCTGGCAGCTGAGCCGTACGCAGCGGCATGCGCTACTTCAAGCCGATCCAAGAAGTCCGCACGGGTGCATGCCCAGCGCACGCGCGACTTCTTGGATCGGCTTCTTGAAGTGAAGTGCACGCGCGCGTGCGTACTTAGCCAGCGCTACAGCAGGAGGAGGGAGGGAGAGGCGGCACTGAGCATTTGAGGCGGCGCTGGCCACATACAGCAATGTCTGCGGCCCGGCACCCTGCATCGCTGGACCTCCCCTTGGGCTCCTTATATGTGTGATTGACAGGTTAGTTAAACCTGTTTTTTGACAAAATAACGCTACCATTTGTTTAGATGAGCCCATATTAGGCATGCTAATGAGACCCTGAACGTCAGCATATGTTTAGCTGACAGGGCTCAAACCTGGTGACAGATTCCCTTTAAGGTTCCTTTACACAGGAGAATACAGCAGCAGATTGTCGGGAAGGAAGCGTTCCTTCCCGACAATCTGCTGCTCTTTAGTGGAGGATACTGCTGCATTTCCATGCAGTGATCTCCTCCACAGTATGGAGAGGAGAGATTGCTAATGCCATCGCTTGTCCCCATACTGACTCGTTGTTTGCCGGTAGCAAACTGTTTACACAGCATTATCTGCTGCCGGCAAACGATAATTTTTGTGACCACATGAATGATGTATTAACTGATGAATGAGCGTTTTGCTCGTCATTGGGTAATCGGCGGCACGTTTACACTGCCAGATAATTGCTAAAGAGTGTTCCTATGAATGCTCATTAGTGATTATTTGCTGGAGTCTCGGCCCTGTAAAGGGCCCTTCAGTCACCAGTTGTTTGAAACAATTTAGTTAAGAATTAAGACTTAAGGCGGATTTACACAGACAGACGAGCAGCAGATTGTCAGGAAGGAAGCGTTCCTTCCTGACAGTCGGCTGCTTGTTTAGCGGAGGTGAAGCGCTGCATTTACATGCAGCAATCTCCACAGTATGAGGACGAGTATGAGGACGAGGGATTGCTATTTCGATCGCTCACCCTCATACAGCTGAATTGTTTCTGGGCAGCAGATCGCAGATTAGACATCATAATCTGCTGCCCAGAAACAATAATTTAGGTGCCTGCACTAACAGTGCCGATAAACCAGCGTTTATGGCGGGCAGATTGTCTGGAACAAGCATTCCCGACAGTCTACCTGTCTAAATTCACCTTTACACATTTCAGCTTTGCCTCCATCAGCCCACTAAGCCCCTGAAGCTATCACTGTTGGTCTCATGTTCATATGTGCCCACGTTGTTGATAAAAATGAAGTCTTATATATGCAAATGAGCCTCTAGGAGCAATGTGGGCGTTACCATTACACCTAGAGGTTCAGCTCTCTCTGCAACTGTATTAACAGGACCAGGCGTGATCACATTTACACTGCCTGGTCCTGAGGCTGTCAGTCAAAGTGAAGAGGGCTCGGCAGTTGCAGAAAGAGTAGAGTCTCTAGGAGTAACAGCAACGCCCCCGTTGCTCCTAGAGGCTCATTTGCATATATTAAATCATCGTTTTTCTCAGTAATGCGGGCACATATGAACATGAGACCAACACAGATGTCTTCAGGGGCTTAGTGGGCTGATGGAGGCAAAGCTGAAATGTGTAAAGGTGAATTTAGACAGGTAGACTGTCGGGAATGCCCGTTCTAAACAATATGCCCGTCTAAATGGGAAGCCGATCACCTGAGCCTGGGCGATACGAGCCTTTAACCCTTAGAGGACCCTGCGATTTTCCATTTTTGCGGTTTCGTTTTTTACTCACCACCTTCCCAGAGTCCTTACTTTTTTATTTTTCTGTTCACATAGCCTTATGAGGGCTTATTTTATTTTTTTTAACACTGTTCACTATGCTGTAAAATTGACCTGTTTCCTTCATTCTCCAGGTCTGTACGATTACAAGGATACCACATTTGTATAGCTTTTCTTGCATTTTAATAATGAAAAAAAAATTAAAAGCCTTGAGAATTTTTTTTTTTTTCATCACCATATTCTGACCCCTATAACTGTCTTGTAGTTATGTGCACGGAGTTGTGTGAGTACTCATTTTTTGGCGGGGTGATCTGTACTTTTAGTTATACCATTTTGAAGTGTGAGTGACTTTTTGATCACTTTTTACAAAAAATTCTTGAGGGAGTTGAAGTGACTAAACAATGTGGAATTCCATTCCGTCATAATAGAAGTATATGGCCTTCATAACGAATCCGTCTCGTTTCCATTATGCAGGGGAGTCCTCTCCTGCATAACGGAAACGGGACTGATCCATTATGCAGGACATAGACTTCTATTATGACGGAATGAATAACGGAATGCCTCTAAAGGCTTCCGTTATGCATTCTGTCATAGAATTGCGTTATGGCCCGTGGTAACTGAATCTATAACCGAATTCTGAGGAGTGTCAGACCCCTCACCGGTCAGATATTGATGATCTATCCTAGGGAGAGACAGTGCTCAGTGTGAGAGCTTATAACTCCCCATTTTAACTATCGTGGGGATCTTAGCACTCGGACCCCCACTGATCAAAGCTCGTGATATGGTATCTAGAAAGTTTTACTTTTATCCATATTTTTGGCAAATAAAAAATGATGGTACTGTATATGAAAAAGAAAGAGAACTCGCCTTCATCATCACATCCATAGAAATTAACACGAAATAAAAAATAAAATAAAAAATAGTAAATGACAATTAGGCCCCATTAACACGTCCGCAATTCCGTTCCGCATTTTGGATCCGCAAAACACTTACGGACGTGTGAATGGACCCTAAGTCTGATCTTTTTGGTTAATATTTCTTATTTCATGTTTGTGATGTTGTAGACATTGTATGATAAATACAATAATGCAGTAATCAGTTCCTGCGAATACTCTTCGTCATACAGAATATCCTTGAAGCATCACGGAGATCACTGGTCGTAAATATCCTTCTTTTTTTCTGGCACTTTCTCCCTTTCGCCCTCCTCTTTTTCAGCCTGGCTCGGAGTCTTTTGATTCTTTTTTTTAGTTATGGTGATCAGGCAGCTGTTACTTTCATTTTCATTTTGGAGATTCTATGGAGAATGAATACAAGAAGGTCCAGTAACCAATGTATGTAAATTCTTAGCTTTAGTGATGTTCCCATAAAAAGGACATGTTCACATAAAAAAGAATATAATCTTACTGGGATTAGACCCATCTCTCCCCCCGTTACTCCTCTGCATCTCCCCTCTGCCAGTCCCTGCACTGGCTCCCCATTGCCCAGCGAATTCAGTTTAAAATACTAACCCACACATACAAGGCCGTCCACAATCGGTCCCCTCCCTATATCTCTGAGCTACTTCCCCGATACATCCCCACACGCAATCTTCGATCCTCACAGGACCTCCTTCTCTCCTCTCCTCTTATCACCTCTTCCCACACTCGCCTCCAGGATTTCTCCTGTGCATCCCCTATACTCTGGAACTCGCTACCCCAACATATCAGACTCTCACCTACAGTGGAATCCTTCAAAAGCAACCTGAAAACCCACCTCTTCAGACAAGTCTACGACTAGTGACACTGCTGCTTCTATACCGCCATGACCAGCTTCACCCTCGCCTACTGTCTCCATCCCCCATACCATGTAGATTGTAAGCCCTCACGGGCAGGGCCCTCTATCCTTCTGTACCAGTCTGTAACTTGTCTCGTTCATGCTTAAGGCTATTGCCTTATTATGTATGTGCACCGCTTATGATATGTACAGCGCTATGGAATGAATGGCGCTCTAAAAATAAATAATAATAATAATAATAAAAAGGGGGTTGCTAGGATATGCCCCCATTGTCTGATAGGTGTGAGTTCCACCTTTCTTGTAAACGCAGCCGAAAACTAAGCCGGCAAAGTGGTGGCATGCAATGCTTTTTTAGGCCACCATCAAGCGTTCCAGTTGGCTCGCCGAAAATAGCCGAGCAGCGTGCTTGGCTATTTTCGGAACCCATAACCATTGCAAAGGCAGGTGCACTCTGCGGCAATACTAAACCCTCACACTGATGTTAAAATTGAGAGGTTAGTTCGACACATCCCACTAGGAGGACATGTCCCAAGCTCGGACACCACGTCAAGGCCTCTCAAGTAGCCTGAGACCCTACCACCCAACCTACCTGAGCCGTATGGGCAATACCAGGAGCCGTTGGGTATTACGGGAGCGTAAGGCCTGACTCACAGACAGCTCACCAGTGACCTCCAGCATGTAACCATGCTTGCAATGGGAGGTGGGAGGTGCCTGTGAGCCCCACCCGAGACCAGCTGATATAGCCCAGAGCCTCCCAGGTGCACCTGAATGTAGCCTGTAGATGAAAAGCAGGCACATTTAATTTGGAGTTTATACACCTCCAAACATATTATACAAACCATTAGAAAACGGGGTGTTTAACAAGCAGGATATGCTCACCCCATATGCAGTTGTGCATGTATCTAGGGGAGCACATCCTGCACTTATAGTCCGTTGCTAGGGGCAATCAACAGCAAAAAATGCATACAATGGAAGATGCCAGCAACGGACTACAAGTACCACAATAACCATCCTACATACGATAACGATAATGTGGATGTGGAGAACAATCAAAAACATAACCATAGCAAAAGCAGGTGCACTCTGCGGCAATACTAAACCCTCACACTGATGTTAAAATTGAGAGGTTAGTTCGACACATCCTACTAGGAGGACATGTCTTAAGCTCGGACACCACGTCAAGGCCTCTCAAGTAGCCCGAGACCCTACCACTCAACCTACCTGAGCCGTATGGGCGATACCAGGGGCCGTTGGGCATTACGGTATAATATGTTTTGGCTCAAAATCACTGATGGAAATCACTGACCGAACACTGACTGTGTGAATAATTTATTAAACGGGCAGATTGTTTGGAACGAGTGTTCACAGGACAATCTGCCCAAAACAGTGTTCCCGATAATCTGCCCAAATATCAGGTCACGTAAATCCACATTAAAGGGGTATTCTCATCTTAGACAATGGAGGCATATTGCTAGGATATGCCCCGATTGTTTGATAGGTGCAGGTCCCAGATTTTGAGCCAAAACCAGGTGCGGCTCTGAACACAGAACAGGTGCAGATCTTTCCCTTATACCTTATGTCTGTGGAGGCTCTAATTCTGGTTTTGTCTCACAATCACTGAAGGAAATCACTGACCAAACACTGATGTGTGAATAAGACATAAAGGTGCAGCCGATCACCTGATGAACAAGCCAAACCCTTGTTTGTACAGGCACACCAATTATTGTTTCTTGGCAGCAGATCGTGCCGTCTAAACAGCGATCTGCTGTCCAGAAACAATTTAGCTGGACGAGGACGAGTGATCCAAATAGCGACCACTCATCCTCATAGTGTAGAAGTGATAGCTTCTGAACGAGCAACCAGTTGTCTGGAAAAAATGCTTCCTTCTGGATAATCGGCTTCTCCTCTGCATGTGTAAATCCATCTTTAGTCATACCAACTAAGCTTCAGGCCTTCAGAACCAAAATGTGCGTCTATTCCTTGTATGGCTCTGGATTTTCCGGAAAATTTAATACAGCCGAGATTTTACATGAATTATATGGTGGACGTTCTTCTTTGTATTCGTGTTGTCCCTGCTTCTCTGCATTTCTGCACATTCAGCAAGTGGCACCGGATGAGCAGGATATACGTGTTATGGAGAATGAATGTCCTGGAGGCTTAATTTCAGACGACACAGCATGTTTTATGTCAGTCTATACCTGCTGCTCCATAGACAGAAAGCAGGCCACTATAAACAGCACCCAGTATAGATTTACCGGGTAAATATGGGGACCCCACATTGTCCAGAACTATTACCAGATCACTGTCATCAAAGCTCCAAACCTTCTTTAAACAGCCAATCGGCGGGGGTGCCAAAAATATGAAAAATGTAATAGCCTATTAGCCTCCAAAATATGGCTGTGATGAATCCCGCACCTCGCGGCACATTCCTCACAATGGCAGATGGGTCTTTGGGCCCCTCAGGCACCAAATACTGGTGTGATACCTCTGTAACCCTATAAACGAACATTGATGCTAAAATATTCAATTTTTTTATTTATAAAGTCTCAACCCTACCAGCAGCTTTTTAAATTTTTTGGTGGGTGCAGTACTATAACTACCATTACACCCCACCATATGGCACAAGCAGGTGCATTGCTAGGTTAAAACTTTCGTGGCCTGGGCCCCGGATGTTTTGTCCCAGGCCCCGAATGTACTGCCTGCCAGATAGATACAACTGTATTGCCATCTTCAGGACAGCAATGCAATTGAATCTAATGCACTGGAAGAGCTGAAGGACCTGTGATGACATCAGAGTCCATGTGATCAGTGCAAAAGGCAGCGGTTGAGAAGGACCTGCGATCATGTCACCATCATGTGACCAGTGCAGGAAAGAAGTCCTGGGGAAGAAGCTATGGTGAGGTTTGCTATGAGGAGAGGTAAGTGAAGGGAGAGATTCTCAATGTAAGAGGTAGAAGAATGCTGGGAGTTGTGGTTCTTTAACTGGGACTGTATATTAGGGCTGAAGGGAGGGATGTCATTTACATAGGACTGTATATTGGAGGTGGCTGGGCAGGGTGATGTTATTTACGTGGGACTGTGTGTTGGAGGTGGCTGTGGGAGGGAGTAATGTTATTTACATGGGACTAAATGTTGAAGGTGGCAGTGGGAGGGGGTGATGTTATTTACATGGGACTAAATGTTGAAGGTGGCAGTGGGAGGGGGTGATGTTATTTACATGGGACTGTATGTTGGAGGTGCTGAAGGAAGGGAAGTGATGATATTTACATGGGAATGTACATTGGAAAAGGCTGGAGAGATGGTGTGATGTTATTTACATGGGACTCTACGGCGGAGGGAGGGAAATAAATATTATTTACATGGGACTGTATGGTGAGGGGGCTGAGGAATTATAATTTTTGAGGATACTAAAGTAGAAATGTAACTACAGGGGGCACTGCAATGGGCATTATAAATACTGGGAGTACTTCAGGGTGAGCATTATAACAGTAGGGGGCAATATAAATACTGGGGAACTGCAGGGGCATTTTAAATACAGGGGACATTATAGGTGTTTTATTACTACTGGGGGCTCTATAGGAGTTACTTATAGATCTGCCTTATTCCAACTAAGAGCACTATGGGGGGCCTTATTACTACTGAGGGGTCTGTAGTATTAGTGCCACTGGGAGAACAATAGGGGGCCTTATTTCTACTGGGTTCTCTTTGAGGGTATTATTAATACCGGAGGGCTCTTCTAATAGAGGCACTCTTGGGGAGCATTATCACAGTTGTGTGCACTGTAGGGGGCAGTATTACTAAGGAGGGCATGCTAGAAAAGAATTACTATTGGTGGGACTTTGAGGAGCACTATTACTATGGGGAGACTTATTTCTTAAGGATAGTATTTGGGGGTACTCGAGAGCACAGTGAGCAGCAGCAGTTTTCTGCTACAGAGGGATCTGAATAGATTGGAGGCTTGGGCAGAGAAATGGCAAATGAGGTTTAACACTGACAAATGTAAAGTTATGCACATGGGAAGGAATAATGCAAGTCACCCGTACATACTAAATGGTAAAACACACGGTAACACTGACATGGAAAAGGATCTAGGAATTTTAATAAACAGCAAACTAAGCTGTAAAAACCAGTGTCAGGCAGCTGCTGCCAAGGCCAGTAAGATAATGGGTTGCATCAAAAGGGGCATAGATGCCCGTGGTGAGAACATAGTCCTACCACTTTACAAATCACTAGTCAGACCACACATGGAGTACTGTGTACAGTTCTGGGCTCCTGTGAACAAGGCAGACATAGCAGAGCTGGAGAGGGTTCAGAGGAGGGCAACTAAAGTAATAACTGGAATGGGGCAACTACAGTACCCTGAAAGGTTATCAAAATTAGGGTTATTCACTTTACAAAAAAGACGACTGAGGGGAGATCTAATAACTATGTATAAGTATATCAGGGGTCAGTACAGAGATCTGTCCCATCATCTATTTATCCCCAGGACTGTGACGAGGGGACATCCTCTGCGTCTGGAGGAAAGAAGGTTTGTACACAAAAATAGAAAAGGATTCTTCACGGTAAGAGCAGTGAGACTATGGAACTCTCTGCCTGAGGAGGTGGTGATGGTGAGTACAATAAAGGAATTCAAGAGGGGCCTGGATGTATTTCTGGAGTGTAATAATATTACAGGCTATAGCTACTAGAGAGGGGTCGTTGATCCAGGGAGTTATTCTGACTGCCTGATTGGAGTCGGGAAGGAATTTTTTGCCCTTAAGTGAGGAAAATTGGCTTCTACCTCACAGGGGTTTTTTGCCTTCCTCTGGATCAACTTGTAGGAAACAGGCCAAACTGGATGGACAAATGTCTTTTTTCGGTCTTATATACTATGTTACTGTTGGGACTCCAGGTTGGGGAATGATTATAGAAAATTTAGGAAGCTAAGATATCTGTGTGTAAAAGTCTGCAGAGACGAGACGTGGCTGAAAGAAGTTGTCCGGACCAAATGGAGAAGATGATGACAGAGAAGATCTACATCAGAGGAGACGTCACCTGGAAGGCACTGGATGTGAGAGGTATGTGTTGCTGTAAAGCAAATACAGTAAAATGCAATGTGCGGGGGGAGGGTCGACTTAGAGAATTGGGCCATATTCATTGGAGCTTGGGCCCCAAATCTTTTGAGACCCTACTGTTGTGGAAATTCATATATTGTCATTATGTCTCTCAGTGTGTAAACCATTGGAGTGGATATCTTACTGTGGATGTAGAGAACAATCAGCTGCCGGACGCAGAGGTCTCCGCTGGCAGTCTATGTGCTATGCACTGGGCTATAGGCCGGGGGAGACTGATGCGCTGCAGAGCAGTGTTGTCTTGGGAAATGGATGTGCGCCAGCTAGGGCCCCCGCCCAAAGAGCGGATTTATTGGCTTGGTGTGGATGCATTTATTAAGAGAACAATATACGGAAAGGAACGTGCATTCGTTATTTCCAGTGCGCCTGATCAACCGCTGGAGATGGTGACGCTGTTCCTATAAGTAGGCCCACATGAGAATCCTGGTGAGCCTTGTTGAGCATTGATCACTGATCGGTGCTGAACAAGACTCCCCCTAGTGGTGATTGGGAGACATGTTGTGTGTCATCACTTCCTGTATGTTTGTACTGTACATGAAGGGAGTGGTCAGGTGTTGGGCCTGCCCCTTCCTATTGTTATCCCTTGGTCTATGTAAATAAAGAAGGAGGCTGGGCGAGAGGGCAGTCTCTCAACAGATCTCAACCATGAAGCATCTTATCTCATTACTGGAATAGTGCGGCCTTTCCTTACACAAAAGCTGATACACGTGCTTGTGAGCACGGGGTAAGGAAATTACTATAACACTACCAACACCTCTGGGCACAAGTAACTGTGTATGCCTTGCCTTTGTGGTTACCAGTCATAGCTGCGAAGTAAGCAATGCCTTGAATTTCTTCCTGTTCAAAATCATCTTTAAAGGGGTAATCTTAAGAAAAAATAATACTTTCCTGATCTATAAAGTGAATAACATAGTGGCATTCTTCACTAAAAAATATGGAGTCAGAATCTAAAATGTCATACAAGAGATAAATATGGCAGGCTAAGTGGTTCTTTACTTCTACATTGCTTTCAGAAGGTAATTTAGTAAAATAAATGGCCAAGGATTGTAAAATTCATGGAGAACGGTCAGAAATAATGAGAGCAGAGGGAGATCTATCTGATATAATGGAGGCTGCAGGTTGATTTGTCCATCACAGACCAAATTGCTAAGTGGATTTTCGGATGTGCAGCTCCTGCAGACCTGCTGGCCTTCTGCCATAGAAATAAACAACAGTGGTACATGGTAAATTGGTTTCCTGGGATAGTATATTGTTCCTCATGTAAATATCAGAGATGGCAAATTATACAAAATGACTGTTACAGTAATACGGCTGTATCTAAATGGACGGCAATCGTAAAGACTGTCTTGAAATGTAAGAATGCCTGTCATGGCCTATCAGCCGCTCGCTTGCTCTTCAGTTCTCAGAAGCTTTCCTTTTTATTTATGCACCTCCAGGAATGTGGACGGACTAAACTATCAAAGTACAGTCCCTGTGACCTCAGAGTTGAAAGACTTGCACAGTACACTGCCCCGGCAATACGGTTCTTTAGATTCCGATGAACCAGAACTGTGTGCACAACTATGTCCTTCCCTCTTGACTCCCATCAGCATGTCGATGGTTCTGTATGAGGAGCTACCAAGGGAGCAGCAACCTGGGCAGCCAAATGGAAGGACAGTATGCTAGTAGGCAATAGTAAGTTCACACCACGTTCAAAGGGATTGTCTGGGTTCAATAAAAACTATTGCAGCCCTTGTAAATGTGATAAAATATCAAAAGAAGTAATACTCACAGCTTTTCTCATCTATTGTTTCCAGCACTGCACTCCGGTCCTTACCCGCCCCTGACATCATTTGTCTGGCTGCAGCGGTGATATTCCATGCACACAGGTTAAAGTGCAGCCAATCACTGTCCTCAGCAGTACACATGATGTCACTGCTGAGACCAGTGATTGGCGGCAGCAGTGAACTATATGACAGAGTTCAGACTAAGCCAATATACATCTACACTCACAAGTGCATAGCCATAAGGCAAATAAAGTTGGTTAAAAGATGGCTGCACAATACATCATAAACTAATAGAAAAAAAAAAAAAAAAACTGGCTCATTCCAAAATGGAATGAAGGAAGCTCTTAGCGCACATTTTGATCAAAAGTATGTCGGGCCCAAGTACCGCGTCACGGCGGCTTCCGCAAAACGGTCCCTAACATTACAGATACTGCCTCTCATAGACTCAGTCTCCTTTTATTCAGGGCACTGCAGGAACCAGCTAAATTGATTTTGTGCTGAGAAGTCCCAGGTACTTGGGCGTTGCTCAGTCCAAAAGAGGCGCCACCCTCAATATATACTATAAGACAGAGTTCAGACTAAGCAAATATACAGTACACCTAAACTCACAAGTGCAGCAGTGAACTGTCAGAGTCTTCAAGAGCAGTAAAACTACTAAAAAACTAAAAGAAGTGATACATCGTCACGCTCTGGTCCTGCAGCACTGAGGGCATCTTTCTGGCCACAATTGTGCTGTTTCCAGTCATACCATGTCACCATACAGCCAATCACTGGCCTTAGCTGTACACGGGACATTACCACTGTAGCCAGGAAAACAAACGCTGGCGGGGAGGACTAGAGCACAGCGCAGGAAGCAGGAGGGGAGAAAAGTGTTGACTATCACTTCTTTTATTATTTTAGCAGTTTTAATTTAAGTTGGACAACCCCTTTAAATATTATATCTTATTCCTTCACTTATTGCATTATTGCTTTCATAGGAATAGAAAGTTTAGAAATTTCAATCACTTCAGTATTATAGATGAGCGTTCGGGTTGTTCGGCGTTCGGGTGGTGGTAAGTCGCGCATCCTGTAATGGATTCCACTATAGCGGCATATGGAATCCATAAGGGGCGGCTGCCACCAACCCGAACTGTTGAACAACCGAAGGACCTGGGGTGACGTCACCGTCATGTGATCAGTGCAGGGGGCGTGGCTCAGCACTGGATTTGATCATGTTCTATCAATCTAATGACGCTTTCACATCAGCTTTCTTTATTTCCATTGTTCTGCTCCGCTATAGAAGCAGAATAATGAAAATAAGGAAATTGCTGCATTTGGCACATAACTGTGATCTTTAATGCATAATATGGTAATCCAAGTATATACAACGTTATATATATTTTAGCCTTCATCAAGCAGGATTAAAGACCACAACTTACTTTTTCACTACTGATTCTTCTATTTTTATATCTATGCGGGCTACTGTGGACTTAGCTCCTGTTGGGGTGTGCACCCACCTTCCTTCTTTTTGGATTCTCATAGTGGTGCTGTACTACTCTATTCTTTTGTTTGGCACATAACTAACAGGAATGGAGCCAAATAAATCCCATTGACAATAATGGGATCCATTTAGTTTCCATTTGGTAGAATGCTTTTTTAGCAAAGAAAAAACGCAGGACTTTTCTCTCCACCATTTGTGACAAAATCTGTGATGGCCCTCCAGTATTAATAATGCCCTCACAGAGCCCCCAGTGGAAAAAAGACCCCCAATGGTTCCCCCAGTGGTAATAAAGCTCTCTACATACCACTCAGTAGTAATAGGGCCCCCAATTGTGCTCTTAGTAGAAATAAGGTCACTCCTATAGAGTCCCCAGTAGTAATAAGATGCCCTTATGTCCCCTGTATTTAAAATTACGCTGCAGTGACCCCAGTATTTATAATGCCCCCACAGTGCCCCCAGTATTTATATCTCCCCTACTGTTATAATGCTCACCCCAAAGTGCCCACAGTGTTTATATTACCCCCTACTGTTATAATAATCACCCTGAAGTGCCCCCAATATTTATAATGCCCAGGTAGAAAAAAAATGTTAAATTGCACATGCACTATAGGGGGACAGCTCGACCTGTCCCTCTGTAAGTGATGTCATTGTTGATGTCCCTTACGACACTGTTGCTCTTAATGCACCTGAGCTCTACTCATTTCTGTGGCCAGCCGAGGAAGGGGCTGGTCACAAAAAGAGTGGTGCTTGGGTGCAATAAGAGCAATGCTGATGCCCTCGTTGCACCAAAGGCCTAATTTGAATATTAAGAGAATGTATCATAATCCAGGAATGGAGCCTCAGATCAACAAAAGAAAAATATAGTTTTAATCAGGCGAACCACATCTATGTGTCTATGCGAATAGTTTGATAGGGAGGTCACTAATGACAAATTCCCTTAAAGCTTTACAAGATGTTTACATAAAGCTTGAACCCCCTTTAAGAGCTCCTTGAACTCAATGTTGAGCTGATAATCTTGGGGCAATTACGCCACTCACAAAAAGTTAGGGATATTTGGCAGGTGTTTGATCCATGAATCGTCCAATAAATTTCCTGGTTCAATTAGAATAGGTATTTAAACAGTCCTCCTCATCATGCTGTTCACATTTTGACATCATGAGACCAAGAAGACACCTAACAATTGATCAACAGTACCTCGCCATTGAGAGGCTTCAAGCAGCATGATTGCAGACGGAAGTGGCCACTAAGCTTAGAGTGTCACAGAGTGTCATCAGCAGGTTGCAACAGAGAGACAGAAAGACTGGAAGAGTCACAAAAAGGCACATCCCACACTGATGACCGCTTCATTGTGAACAATGTCTTGCGGAACGGCAAGATGAATGCCACACAACTCCAGGCACATTTAAGGAAGGTGAGAAGCACCGAAGTGTCATGTCAGACCATTTAAAACTGTTAACATCAGCGTGGTCTGCGTGCTAGATGACCTGCAAGGGGACCTGACCACAGGGGTCATCTTTTTGCATGAGCCAGGGAGCATTTATGCTTGATGTGGGACAAGTGAGTGTCAGAACTGTTCATTGTTGAAAGTCAATTCATGCTGAGCAGAAATGAAGAGCACCAACGATGCTGGAGACATCAAGGAGAGAGCTATGCATCAGCCACTGTTGTCACCAGACGAGCCTTTAGTGGTGGTGGTGTTAGTGTGGACCGGTGTGTCTAGTCAATAGAACTTCCCTGCACTTTGTGAATGGTACAGTGAGAAGCCCATACTACTTGTATAACATCATTAATTCAGTCATTGTACCTCTGCATGAACAACTCAGGCCTTATTTCATTTTCATGAGCGCCGGCTCATCGAGGTTGCATCAATAGGGAACGGCTGCTGGAGACTGGGGTACCTCAAATGGAGTGGCCTTCACTTTCTCAGACCTGAATCCCAATGAAAACCTATGGGATCAGCTGAGTCGCCGTGTAGAGGCTCATAACTCTGTACCCCAGAACCTCAATGGCCTGAGTGCCTACCTTCAAGAAGAGTGGGATGCCATGCCTCAGCAGACAATAAGTCAACTTGTGAACAGCATGAGACGTTGTTGTCCAGTTGTAATTGATGCTCAAGGCCACATGACAAGTTATTGATACGTTGACATTTTTGTGGGGGTATAGCCACCACTGTTGGCGTTTGTTTCAATAAATTATTTGAGATGAAGAAAATGACCATTGTATGCTTCTACTTAAATGCCCGACTTTCAGGATATAATATCACTGTAGCAAGAAATGTTTACGTTTTCTATAAATTTCACCTAACTTTTTGTGAGTAGCGTATATCTGGCCTCACATTATAATATGACATTCAGATGAGCCAGCCACTATTACTTAGCGGCTCTAGTCTCAGGCTAATAAAATGTGCAGTGTTCAATAGGGAAAATGAAAAGGGGTTGTCTTCATTAGACTTGTCTGGTGAAAACATGAATAGTCTCTTAGCTATGGACCTTTGCTGGGTGTAATTACTTCAGTCCTCAGACCTTAGACCCCTGATGTCAGATAAGAACCTCAGGTGTGCTTTGTTCACTACTATGTCAAAAATAAAATTCTCTCTGGAATTTCTATTGAAGCCATCCAAGTATTAATTATCCAGGATCTCCATTAACGGACACCATTGAATGCTTTCTACTCCACATAAAAGAAACCCTACAGATCACATTTAAGATCTATCCCTACACTGTGGAAACATCTAGATCTGTCCTCATATTGCATAAACTTAGCCCATCTGGAGCGCAGAGTCTAAAGGTCCTATTACACCTGCAGAGGTAGAAGGCGATTGTCGGGAGGGAAGCGTTCCTTCCCGGCAATCGCCTGCACACTAGCTATTACATGCAACGATCTCCTCCTCAGTATGGGGACAAGCGATCGCCAGTGGCGTAACTAGAAATGACTTGGCCCCACAGCAAATTTTTGAATGGGGCCCCCTCCCCCAGTAATTTTTTCACAACCCCTTCCTTTCAGGCCCCCCCCCCCCTTTCCTGTGGCTACTAAAGATGGCTCTCTCAGACCAGGCCCGGCAGCTGTTCCATCCGTTTTCTACATTGTCTATACTGCCACTGTATATTATTTCATTGTGGAATAATGTTGAAGGGCCCTGACAAAATCTTTTAGTACTTCTCCTCCTCTTGGATGGGCCCCTTCTGGGTTAGGGCCCCAAAGCAGCCGCTTCCCCTGCTTCCCCTATAGTTACGCCCCTGGCGATCGCTAATACCATCGCTTGTCCCCATACTGATTCATTGTTTGTTGTGCTGATTACACGGAACGATCTGCCGCCAGCAAACTATTATTTTTAAATATGTTGAAAGATTCTGATTACCCGATGAACGCTTGTTAGCGATGATCTTAGCGATTATCCAGTGTAATAGGACCTTAAGGAAGCCCTGGTTTTCCCTCTTCACCACCTCACATTGGTAACGACTGCAGAGTACTTTCCATGTTGTGGTCTAAGGCCTCATGCACATGACTGTATCTAGTCTTGAGCGAATCGAAGTATCCAAATTTAAGAGAAAATTTGATTCGCTGCGAAGCTGAATTTCCTCGTGCTTCGGGGTAACGAGTCAACTTTCCCTGAAATGGCGATAAAAATAAAAAAATATCAAACTCATCCATTTGAGCGCAAAGAGGCTGCCGCGGCCATCTTGCTTGAAGATCCCAAGCGAAATATCATGCGTGGTGATGTAAGACGTCACCACGCCGCACGCCGGCCAGGATCTTCAAGCAAGATGACCATGGCAGCCTCGTCACGCTCAAATTGATTAGGTAAGTACAATTACATTATTTTTTTTGAATGATTAACCCCTGAAAGGCCTTAATATTAATCTCAGATGCCGCAAGGGGTTCAATGACGGGGGTGGCGCAATCACTGTTCCCTATCATTGCGCCCGCTACTTACAAAGAAATGTGCTTCGTGACCAAGTAATTCTTTACGAAGCGAATTTGTAAAATGCGGTGAAGCAGCTGAATTAAATTTTTAAGAACTTTGCTCATCTCTATCTACAAATTGCGGATCCGCAAAATACAGGTGTGGTCCGTGTTCCGTGTTTTGCTGACCCATTCACTTCAGGGGTAAACGGTCTGCAGTTTGCGGACAAGTATAGGACATGCTGTATCTTTCTGTGGAATGGACATATGGATTCGGAAAGCATACAGATGATCCGTGTGATTTATGTATCTTTATGCCCTTTCCCCCAAAACAAAAAATATGTCTGCAAAATGCATACCACAGACTTATTGAAAACAATGGTTTCTGCAACTAAAATGTGGACGGCATGTGGACCACCTCCGTATTTTGCAGATTCTTGACTTGCGGTCCACAAAACAGATACGGTCATATGCATGAGGCCTAAAAGAGTAGTCTCCTATACCATCAGCTGCCTAAACCAAGGAGTAGGACCGAGCTTTAATCAAGTCTTGCAGTCAAGACACTGCTGGGAGCACAACCATAAAAACCTAATACTAATACACCTGTGTTACTGACATAACTGGCCATAAAAACTTCCCAATACTTGTCATACACAATAGTTCTCCTATATGTATGTTCTTGTGTCTGTAGCAATCACATTTCAGGAGTTTATGTTTTTTTCAGTGCAGTTTAGAAGATAAATCCAAATAGGCTGGTGTATGTTACCTCTTCTTCATCCACTTGCAGCATAAACATAATTGTCAGTGGCAAAATAAAGGAGTTGTCCAGAATATAAAAAAATTCTAAAGGCAGGGAATGGGAATGAGTTAAAAAAAAATGTACATGTTCTCCATTTAAATGCGTACTCTCTATATGAAGAGCTAACCGGAATATAGCACGGCCCGCTATAACCACCTAGTTACAGTAATAAAACATTCAGTCAATGGCCGGCTCTACATAATTAATGCAACATTTATTTTAAAATACATTTCATTTAAAATTGAAAACATCAGTTATAAAACTAAAACTAAAATGTATCTGTAGTGGTATATTATTATTTATAGCTAATTATAGTCACGGTCCCTCTATTAATTCCAATTGCGGAGCTTATGCAATTATTGGAACAACCTTTATGTGTTGCGGTATTAGAAGGCAAATATTCCTCCAATTGATATATTCATGCACAGCGTATCGTCTCGTATTGATACATATAGTGCAGTCTTATTGCCACATTGTACTGTGTTTTATCTCAATATGGAACATGCTTCATGTACAGTTAAGCAGGATATCTTATGTTCTTATTTCGCTTACCACCGTTCCAATATGCTCGAATTATTGTGCAGTCCGCCACTACCAATATAGTGGTTAAGTGGCTTTATCGTGGCTTTATCGGTGTAAGCTGTTTTCCTCCGAGACCGCTGAGCCTTGCAGTCCGTCCCCGCGCTTGTGCCAGCCATTTTGTTTAGTTCATGTGTATTAGGGATATCGGGACGCCAACTCCACTTTATACCTCGTATCTTTTACTTTTAGATAATCTTGTCTTTGGATACCGCAGTTATGACTCTTATAAATTGGATGCAATCATACATGCGCTCACCACATACATGGACACACTCATACATGCACTCACCACATACATGGACACACTCATACATGCGCTCACCACATACATGGACACACTCATATATGCGTTCACCACATAGATGCACTCACCACATACATGGACACACTCATACATGCGTTCACCACATAGATGCACTCACCACATACATGGACACACTCATACATGCGCTCACCACATACATGGACACACTCATACATGTGTTCACCACATACATTGACACACTCATACATGCACTCACCACATACGTGGATGCACTTATACATGCGTTCACCATATAGATGCACTCACCACATACATGGACACACTCATACATGCGTTCACCACATACATGGACACACTCATACACGCACTCACCACATACATGGACACACTCATACATGTGTTCACCACATACATTGACACACTCATACATGCACTCACCACATACGTGGATGCACTTATACAGGCACTCACAACATTTAAGGACGCACTCCTACACACACTCATACACTTACTCACCACATACATAGACACACTCATACATGCGCTCACCACATACATGGACACACTCATACACGCGCTCACCACATACATGGACACACACACTCACTACATACATAGACAAATTCATACAGTCACCTCATACATGGATGAACCTATACATCACATATATGAATAAATATATATATATGTACACACACACACACACACACGAACATACAAGTAGTTATACACCTATTTCTACACAAAGACACTTACCTGTCCTGTAGACAGCTGAGAGCTGATGTCTGGTCCTCACAGGCAGCCTGGAGAAATAGGTGCCATCAAGGGACAGCAGTGGTGGGGTTAATCAGTAACCTACTATGGGGGGTCAGAGAACAGGACACATGGGGGGGGGGGGGGGCAGGCACTGCAGATCTCTGTGTGCTGGAGCAGCCAGCCTGCTCTACACTAGCTTAGTGCTGGGGGGGGCTTGATCCCATGATGCTCTGCTATTGGCTGGCAGCAAGTGTCATAGAAAGCTGCCGGCCAATAGAAAACAAAAAGCAGTACTGGTAAGTGGTGTGCCAGTACTGCGAATCCCAGCCTGAGAGCAGCCCTAGGAGTATTCGATCCTCCTCACTGAGCAAGGACCTTCAGTGGGAGGAGCCCCAGCGCTGCTGCTGTATGTAGGACCTGCTTCTGTAAAGTGGCGGGAGCTCCAGCGCTGCTGCTGTATGTAGGACCTGCTTCTGTAAAGTGGGAGGAGCTCCAGCGCTGCTGCTGTATGTAGTAACCACTTCTGTAAAGTGGGAGGAGCTCCAGCGCTGCTGCTGTATGTAGTAACCACTTCTGTAAAGTGGCGGGAGCTCCAGTGCTGCTGCTGTATGTAGCACCTGCTTCTGTAAAGTACAGCACAGCAGTAGGTATGGGAAGCCTATAGATCGAAAAAAAGCATTCAGTACTGCTTTAGGCCACTTCTAAGCTCGGGCCCCGAAGCAGTCGCTTCCCTGATAGCTACGCCACTGCTTCTCTATGTACGCCATTGCATTTGTGTCCGTAGAGAAGGATCTCAAAACTGGAGGAAAACAGTTCAGCTTTGTCCCCATTCATTGTCAATAAGGACAAAACTGAACAAACCGGAACGGAGTCCACCAGAACGCATTCTGTTCCGATTTGTTGCATTCCTATGCCGGACATAAAATCGCTGCCAGCAACATTTTTGTGTGCGTCCTTGGAAACTGATTAAGACGGATCGAGCATGAAACACAATGTAAGTCGATGGTGCTGGATCGTTTTTTCGGACATAAATAAATATGGATTCGGCACCTATTGACTTACAATGGTTTGAATGCCCGATCCGTCTTGATCACTTTAGAGATAACACAACCGGATCTGTTCTGCAGACACTTGTATTATTGAACTGATGCGTTTTTGCTGATCCCCTGCCTGATCTAGCAAAAACGCAGATGAGTTTTTTGGGAGCAAAATTACACCAAAATTGTAGTGCCTTTTGATTAGTAAGTAGCTATTGTCCTTTCATAGACAAAGGCTGATCTGTCGAGGCCTCCTATATCTCTACAGGGCAGTGACTACGTAATAGTCCCAGCTGAATGAAGACGCAGTTACAGTGTGTGGAGCCCTGGAATGTGGATTATAATGAGCTCAGTCTGACCCCTCCTCTTGTACAGTGTTACAAAACCACTGAACATCCCAGACCTCATATACTTTGAGCACAGACCCGTTCATACTCTTCATCGCTCAGAATCCCTACACCCCGGCTCCAAACAACTGCCCAGGTAAGTGTGTGCTGGGAGGAGGTCTACACAGCAAAACTGCAATTTGACCAAATGTAATTAGTTTTTTTAATTTTCATTTCAGAAACAAACTTGCAGCAGCTGCACATTTCTTTTCGTGCTGCAGTGTTGTTATACGGTTTTATGGTATACATAGCATGCACTATTTTATAGTGTGGGTTTTCAAATGGTTCACGAAATTCTAGACTTTTCTGTGTATTTTCTATTCAAACTTTAAGGGCTAAATTTGATAGATATTTCGCCATGTAAAATTCTAATATTACACATCAAAGTGCACTTCAAAAACTGTTGTTTTTAAGAGAAAATATGCATCGGTGTCTTATAGTGCTGAACTTTTTCCACAAAGCTTTTAACGTGGTGTTTTTTTTCCCCATTAGTCAATGGTAGGGTGTAAAATACTCTCAAAGACACTGGATTGCTATTTAGTGTATTTTGGGATTTTTTTTTATTGCAGTCAAAATACACATTCAGAATTGAAAAACCCATCGAAGAAACTCTATCAATCGCCTGGATTTTATAGGCTGATATCGCTTGAAAACTGCCTTGTATTTTTCCGCCAGCAGAAATAACCATGTGAACAAGATCTAGTGCCAAGCCATGTCAGTAGGCAATTCCCTAATATAATGTGTACCAGTCCCAAGTGTCCTTCTTTTAGAGGGTCCCAACCTTTAACCCATATCTCCATCTCCTTAAATGTCCCTAGTTTTCACCTGATCAATAGACATGCTATAAAAATATCAATTGTACTTTACTAGGGTGCACTCACATGGCCTTGTCCGTTGTGCGGACCATAGACCGCAGAACTGCAAAACACAGACACGGGCCATGTGCACCCCGCAATGTGGTGCTGACCTATTGACTTTAATGGGTCTGTGATCCGCAAGATGTGGCCAAAGATAGGTGTGCCTCGGGGTCCACGAGGCAAAATCCATTTGGGTGAATTTCAGAGAGAGAGGGAGATAGATAAAAATTTAAAAAAAGTGAGAGATAAAAGAGAAATATATGAGTCCTAAGACCTCAGAGTGCCATATTCTAATTTTCAGGCTATTTGGACCACTTTCATTTTGTGTAGAATCAAATCAGTCAGCCAAATTAAACCTGAATCGGATTTTGAGCAAATTGCTAATCTCTATATAATACATTTTCCAGTTGCATGTATATAAATATATATATGTTACCTTCAGTAGCAGCAAACCCAGTAAATACGAAGATCTGTCTCCCAGCTGAGAAGTAGATCCAAGGAGTCGAAAATCAACTTAGGCAGCCTGTATTCTCTGAATGGGGTTGTGTTGACATCAGAGGTGGAAAAAACTTAAAAGTGGCCCCATGACGTAGGTGGGTCCAAATTAAGAGAAGGCAGGGCAACACAAGTAGGCAGGGTCAACAGAAATAGGCAGGCCGCCAAAACTGTAATGCAGATTAAAATACAGCCCAAAAGAACCAAATTCCACAGTGCGGCACAAAATACTGCTGTCCGTGCCACAGTATGAAACTGTATCATCATCCTGAGGACGGCAATACAGATGAATTCAGGAGGGCACTTGTGGCCCCTGGCCAGGTGCATAAGTGCCTGATGCTCCTACATTAATTAATACTGAGAGCATCAGATCTTTATGTACCTGGCTGGAGTCCGTGAGGAGGGCTTGGGTGGACTCCTTGTCATCGGCCCACTGGGAAATTTCCCGGTAGAGTCTATGGCCAGTCTGCCTCTGGATGACATCAGCCAATTAGGCTTTTGCCAGATATGTCTCTGAGATGTAACTTCGATTTTAAACTAGTTACACTTTTAAATAAGTATTTTGAACTTAAATATTTAATAAGTAGGAATCATAGGAAGCACAATTAAGTTGGATGTGCACGCACAGACAAACCCTTTATGGAAGGCTATTACTTAGATGGAGTGTTGTTTTTATCATGTAAAACTGCAAGATGATCTAGGTAATGAACAGGAACAGCAGAACATACATACCTTTTGTGGGGCTTTTACTATCAGGAGTTGTGTGACTATGAACTTTTAATCTACCAGGTTCTGCTCCTGCAACCTTCTCAGGAGATGGAGCTTCACAGTAAAGTGATCTTTTCATTGAACTGCTTCACAGCCCCAACTCTCTGCTCTGTTTGACAGCTGTAATCATCTTCTGTTTGGATGTCACACAATGACGCTTCACCTCCTGGGAAAAACCTGGAAGGAGCAGAACCTTGCAGAATAAAAGTTAAAATTCTCACAACTCCTGATAATAAAAGCTCCACAAAAGAGCTGCTCTCCACAGCCCATACCTAGTGCTGTCAGCAGTTTTACATGGTCAAATTATTGATAGACTCCCTTTAAATGGCATTACTATATGTATGCACATGCTGAAGCAGAGGATGCAATGCCTGTCACCTCCATCACTGCTGCCACAATTGTTTACATGTGTGCACATCCTCCACCACATCTTAAGAGGACATGTATCAAGACTGGTGTTTTCTTCGCTGGTCTACTACAAAAAGCACCAAATTTAAGCAGAGGTACATGCCTCTCACAAATTTGGCACATCCTTCTGCTGCCTGCGTAACAGTCTTAAATCTATGGCGGCCTCCTAGCTGAATAAAGATAAATGTGGCTGGCCTACTACCCCACCCTCTTCCTCACTTCCTTTTCTTACCATTTCTGAAATGTGGCATGGAGGGAGTAAAGCTGCAAATT
This sequence comes from Bufotes viridis, assembly GCA_033119425.1. Classification (NCBI taxonomy): domain Eukaryota; kingdom Metazoa; phylum Chordata; class Amphibia; order Anura; family Bufonidae; genus Bufotes; species Bufotes viridis. The sequence goes on along the minus strand of CM065589.1, from coordinate 562,018,281 downwards.
TTGCTGCAAAAAAAAGCACGCAAACTAAATGCGCAACTTTTTGACGCCACAACAGTGGTGCATATAGCATAGTAAATGTCCCCCTTAGTATTTAAATTGAAGGTGTACCTTTCTAAATGCTGAAAGAAACTTGTTGTCATGTTCCTTGGGAAATATCCTTAAACATATATTTCATGTAACATTATGCATTTTCCTACTGAAGGGATGAATCTGGAACTTGGAAAAAGCCATGCATGTTCATGCAGATATAGGATGTCTTCCAGTAGTATGTCATTCCAAGCTGTTTAAACTTAGGCCCCTAGTTCAGCTAAGGTGGTTGTTGGCTGCTGCACATGGGAGATTTGTCTCCCCATCCAAGTCCCAGACATTCTCGATGGTGGAGAGATCTGATGATCGAGCTGGCCAGGGGAGCTGCTGAATACCCTGAAGAGCATGTTGTGTAGCGTATGCAGTGTGTGGGAGGGCATTATCTTGTTGGAACACCACATCTGAGTAGGACTGGTTCCACATTGCCCTGGACATACTGAAGGCTGGTCAACGTTATACCAGAATACCAGACAGGAATGACTATGATAGTTAATAGCATCCGGTACCATGACATCTCCTGCCGACTCTGATGTGGCCATCATTAGTACCAAGGCAGAACCTGCTTTTATCACTGAACACTATTGGTTGTCATTGATGGCCACATCAGTGTTTGCAGGAGGCTTGGAGGGTGACTACTGGTATACATAATGTGGAGAGACACAGAACCAACACCAGTTGTCATTAGCTACTATAGCCGTTCCCATCTGGTATTTGTGGAGGGAACATTGGCCAGCTTTTGGTATGTCCAGTACATTGTGGAACTAATCCTATTGCCTTTTTTGACTCAGAAGACATTACGTTTAGTGTTGAGCGAACTTGTTTTTTAAGTTCGGAGTCCAAAGTTCGGGTTATCGAAGAATTCTGTTATGGTTTCCAAATTCCGTTACGGTCCGTGGTAGCGGAATCCATAACGGGATTCTTCGATAACCTAAACCTGAACTTTGGGCGCAGAACTTAAAACACAAGTTCGCTCAATACTAGTTACGTTCCAACAAGATACTGCCTGCCAACTCACTACCAGCACTACAGAACATGCTCCAACAGCTCCTCTGACCAGCTCAATTGCCAAATCTCTCCCCCATTGAGAATGTCTGAGATCGGACAGGAAGACAGATCTCCCACAGCAGCCAACAATCACCTTGGTTGAACTACAGGTCCAAGTAGAAAGTGCTTGGAATGACATACCAGACATATATACAGTATATAATTTACTGGAAACAGAGGAGTATTGTAGTTGTCATGATGTAGATGGTATTATCAACCATTGCCCAAAATTTGTGACCCAAGCCCATCTCCAGTAAAAGCTAGCAGTTGCAACAATTCCTAACCTAGAGACTCCCAGAGAGAACATAATATGTATGATGATTGTGAAGGAAATTGGAGGTAATTTGTGAGCAATAGAGAAACCTAAGCTTTGATATGGTAATAATGCAATCTGACATAATATGAACCATTGTGCACTGACAAATGTTTCTGAAAAAAAGAAAAATATACACACTTGATCAAGAATAATACATCTGCTGGAAATACTTGGTCTACGACAATTTATCTGGAAATAAAAACCACTTGATCTAAGACAAGACACCTGTATAAAACACCTGATTTAGAGCATGAGATTCCTGATCTAGGACAATACAGTAGAAGTGATTGCTGCCAATCAAGTGTTCACTTACTTTTACTCCCTGCGGAGGTTTATTCATTGTGCTCAATAAAAAACATGAAGGACACAGCTGTTTGTTTCTATTTAGTTTAATTCGATTGTGTTTATCTAGAATTGTGACTTAGATAAAAATCAGATCACATTCTATTAGTAATCCAGAAAATTCCAAAGGGTTCACTTACTTTTGCTACTGTACACCTGCATGAAAAACCTGAGCTAGTGCAATAGATCGGAGACACCTAATCTAGAACTATGCAGCTGCACAAAACATTTGCTCTAGCAATTGTTCGAGGGCCAATACAACTGCATGAGACATCAAGTCTAGAGCCATACACTTATGTGGACACCTGAGCTATAGCAATGCACCTACATGAACTATCTGAGCTAAAGCAATACACAGACTGATCAATACATCTACATAAACAACACCTGAGCTAGATAAATACACCTGCATAAAAAACACCTAAGCTAGATCAATACATTTGCAGGAGGCACCTGGGCTAGAGCAGTATACCTGCATGAAACATCTGAGCTACAGCAATACACCTGCATGAGACGCCTGAGCTAAAACTATATAGCTGCACAAGCAGGGGAGTAGCTAACGGCTCATGGGCCCTGGTGCAAGAGTTCAGCTTTGGCCCCCCTTCCCTCAGTGCTTTGCGTGTCTTCTTATGCGGCACAAGGATCTTTGGGCCCCCTCAGGCTCCTGGGCCCGGTAGCGACTGCTACCTCTGCACCCCCTACAGCTACGCCCATGTGCACAAGACATCTGCTCTAAAAATTGATATAGGGCCAGACATGTGCAGGAAACACCCTATGTAGAGCAATACAGCTAAGAGACACGTGAGCTTGAGCAATAAATCTGATCTATGACTAAACAGCTGCACAAGACACCGGATTTACAATAGATCTAGACAGGGGTTGTTTTTAACAACAGGTTCTCTACTCAACGGCAGACACGCGGTGTCACGACACATGTTTACATACACCATATATATGCAACACACATACACATAAATACACCATATACATAGTACACGTACATAAATACACCATATATACCTGGTACACATATAGGACAGTTGTGGGACCTCTGCCACCTGAGAGTGCTCCCACCGTCTCCCATCCAGGAGCTATTGGTGATAGGGTATGTTCACATGTAGTGGTTGGGGTGCAGTTAAAGGGGTTTTCCAGGAGTTTTATACTGATGACCCTTTCTGTGGAGTAGTGGTGCGGCCTTCTCTAAGCTTTCCCTAGATTTTTATAGGTGAAAAACCTTTATTTAAAGAGGACCTTTCACCGATTTAAAAACTAAAAACTAACTATACCTGTGGGCAGAGCGGCGCCCAGGGGTCCCCCTGCACTTACTTGTATGTCTGGGCGCCGCTCCGTTCGCCCGGTATAGGCTCCGGTGTCCGAGCTCCCTCTGTTGTATGGGGCGGGGACTTTGTTGTATGGAGCTGGCCAATCACAGCGCACAGCTCATAGCCAGGCTATGAGCTGTGCGCTGTGATTGGCCAGCTCAGCAGCAAGGGGCACGCCTCATACAAAGTGCCCGCCCCATACAACCAAGGGAGCTTGGACACCGGAGCCTATACCGGGCGAACGGAGCGGCGCCCAGGCATACTAGTAAGTGCAGGGGGACCCCTGGGCGCCGCTCTGCCCGCAGGTATAGGTAGATTTTAGTGTTAAAAGAGGTGAAAGGTCCTCTTTAACATCAAACCACACCTTGCCATGCACTACTATTACATGTATTAATTAGGGTGAGTTGAAGAGTAATTGTCTTTGTTTTTCTTCAGGAATCGAATTGTCATGAGCTCCATGTTTTACCCCACCTTCATCTTATATATATATGCCTTCTGCGGTGTGAGCACAGTGACACTGCCCAGAGAAGAATCACAAATGTTGACAGTCATGTCCCAAAAGGTGGATGACATATGGAACACATTCCTGATTGGAATTCCCATCAAAAACAATCCAGACAACAATACATATGGGATATGTACTCTGCAACCAAATCCAAATCTGAATGAGAGTGAAGCCAAAGTCACGGGATTGGTTATGCTCAAGCAGACATATCCCAATGGAAAGCTTGAAGCATACTTCATTATACAAGGATTTCCCTTGAATTCAAATGGATCTCACAGAGCGATTCATATCCATAGCTTTGGTGATGTAAGCAATGGCTGTGATTCTACTGGTGGACATTACAACCCCTTTTCCGTAAATCATCCTATGCACCCAGGGGACTTTGGGAATTTTGAAGTGCAAGATGGGAAGATCCAGAAACATTGGGCAAACCTTGAAGCTACACTCTTTGGGCCCTATTCTATTTTTGGCAAATCCATGGTTGTTCACAAGTTGGCTGATGACCTAGGCAAAGGCAATAACCAGGCCAGTTTGGAAAATGGGAATGCCGGCACACGTCTTGCTTGTTGTGTGATTGGTTCCAGTAGCAAGGCCAGCTGGGATAAGTTCACAGCATTGTATGAAGACTTCTAAAAGTCTCATCTTTAATCGTGCAAATGTCCAAAATTGTAACTATAATTTTGGGGTTGAAGGCAATCATCTTGAGTAATACTTTGCAGAATTTAGGATTTGTGGATGATTTCTAGCACTTGCATTAGGCCTGGGAGTGTTGATAATATGATTTAAAGGGGTTTTCCGAGACCAGGAACCCCTTTTCAAAGTTACAGGCAGGGTGCAGGATTAAAAAAAGAGACTCACCTGTCACCACACTCCGATCCCAGTGCTGAACTCCCTCCTTCTGTGCTTCTGGTCCCCATTATACCAGAAAAGTAAAGTGCAGTCTACATGTGCATTAGTTCCAATCAATGGCCTTAGCGGGGCCAGCGGTCAAGTGCCGTGGTTGCACACATTACCGATGGTTGGCCAGCAGAATTGATGTACGTAGATGGCATATCACACTTTCAGTTCAGCAGGGGAGAAGCAGAGGAGAAAGGAAGCTGGACACTGGCATTGGAGTGCCAGTAACTGGTGAGTCTTTTTTTTACCCCTGCACTGGGGTTCCTGGTCTCTGAGAACCCCATTAAATAAGTTTTTTTTTAATTTCTGTTAAATAAAACTTGGTATGATTCCAGTCATACATATCTATTCACATGAGTCACATAATCTCTCTTCAAATCTGATCAAAATACAAAAGTCAATCAGCGATATTAATGTAAACAGATTCCGATTGCTTCCAAAAGTCTACACGTTCAGGAAAACGCAGTTTGAACCTTCAGAGCAGCGTTCCTCAACTCCAGTCCTCAGGGCCCACATGCCGGTCATGTTTTCAGGCTTTCCTTAGCATTGACCAGGTGATATAATTAGTGTCAATTAATCAGGACTCATCACAGGTATTCATTCTCTTGGATATTCTCTAATCATGACAGGCAGATGGCCCCTGAGGACTGGAGGTGAGGAACTCTGCTCTAGAGCACATTTCTCCAATCAGTGGCTAATGGACACCGGGTTTTCTCAGTCCACTTGGCTGGGACTCCTACAAAAGTAAGTAATGACATATTGCTAGGATATAAGCACTAACAGGAGAACCCTGCACTCAGACGTGATGCAAATCTGATGTTTCAGTTTACGCAACAGACGTTGCTCAAACAATTCTGTCTGTAAAAACAGCAAATACAAGAGCATGGTCATGTAATATAGAACACATAAAAGACACACAAATAAACTACTATGGAAACACCCATGAACTTTGTGGTTGAATTGCTCAATCAAGCAATCGCTAGAATATGCTATCAGTTACTGATCAGAGGGGGTCCAGCTGCCAGGCCTTTAGATCAATACAATGAAGGGGCCACAGTGCTAGCAGCTAAAGGGGTATTCCAGTTGTGCAATTTTCAGCATTGACAGGAAACAATACATATCACTTGATAATAGTAATCTGTAATGCCCCGGTTTCCTGTACTCCATCGTGGTCACGTGACATTTCTCACTGTGTTGGTTCCTTATGCCGATGACATCACATGTACATACGGGTAGTGGCAAGTATTGTAAGGCTATTCCCTGTACACACAACATCATGAGTAACATTGCCTCTGTGGACGGTGTTCTGCTCATCCTGCTGGACCCTGCCCTGTAAACGTGATGCCGTGTCTTAGGGTGGTATTTCTCGAGAGTGGCTTCAAGCATTTTTAGATCCAGGGCTGCTATCAGGAATTTCAGAGCTCCATACAGGCAAACCATGAGCCCCCCACCCCCTCATCCCATTTTTATGTACATAACAACCAAGAAGCAGCCTGGCATTACTGGGACTGCCCTGCACATGCTGCTGTCAGTGCTCGGATCTCTAATTCCACATACTCCTTAGTGGTGCTCTGTGTCTTTATTAGTGATGAGCGGCAGGGGCAATATTCAAATTCGTGATATTTCGTGAATATTTGGTAGAATATTCATCATATATTCGCGAATTCGAGATTACTTTCTTGATTGCGAAAAATCGTCCATGTAATATTCGCGTAATGCACGCGAAATACAGGCGTGGGTCACTATAGCTATATTTTTCAAGCTGCTAGAAGTTTCCTGAGACTGGAGAAAATGGTTGGCATGGCAGAACATTACATTAGCTTTATATGCAGATAGAGTGCTCCAATATATTCACGATTGCACAAATCGGCAATTAATGATGCACATATTTTGGCGCAATACGTGCAACTTCCCATTTTAGCAGGTCTGACTACATATTACTGATTGGTGCACTAAGTATTGTTGTGAACCTGTGACATCCCAGCACTATGTGTGTAGCATGTATGTATGAACAGCAGAACCTATCACACTACCTAACACCCTGCACTGGAACCTATCAGCTACACTATATCACTATCTACCCTACACTGACTATCTGCCACTAACTATCTGTATTATATATATAAGCTAACTAACTATCTAATGTAATGTGACACAGGAAAGCACAGAGCACAGCAATGACACTGCTGTCTCTCATTGGCCCACAAGCAAGAAGGGAGGTTACTGATTAAAAAAAAATCTAGAATATTCGAAATTACGAATATATATCACTATATTCTAAATATTCTCAAATTCTTGGAGTGCCGATATTCGCGATTAATATTCGCGCCCAACACTAGTCTTTAAAGAATCCATATACAATGTGTAGTAGAGCATAATGCTGCACTCACCCGGAAGTAAAAATCTTGGTGCTCCCACCTTAGTTCTAAGTGAGCGTACATGCTCGCCAAAGCGAAATTGCATCGCCCTGATTGTTTTCCCTATATAGTATAAACCACATGTGCATAAAATAGCATACACTACATAGTTAGTCTTACAGGTAAAAAACTCCTTTAAAAAGAATTCACTATTGCCCAATCTTACATATGATCCCTTTAATAAATTGCTGTAAAAACGACACTGGCCACAACGATGATTACCCTCCGGCATCATACGTCTTATCCAGTTAGGTCCCTGTTCAGACTGTCTCTCAAACCTACCCTTCACTAGCAAATCTTTCAGGTTCTTACTGCGTCTAAGGGTCCATTCACATGTCCGCAATTCTGTTTCGCATTTTGCGGAAACGGAATTGCGGACCCATAAGTTTCAATGGGGACAGATGATGTCCCGACCGGGTCCGCAATTGCGTTCCCGAAAAAAATAGAACATGTCCTATTCTTGTCCGCAATTGCGGACAAGAAAAGGCATTTTCTGTGAGAGTGCCAGCGATGTGCAGTCCGCAAATTGCGGAACGCACATCGCCGATGTCCGTGTTTTGCGGATCCGTGGATCCGCAAAACACACACGGACGTGTGAATGGACCCTAAAACTAACCAGTGGACTGGACACTGATTAGCTACCTCTTTTAGCTGGGGATCACTTGCTATTATGTGCCAATTCTTCTTTACAGAGGCCTTGATTGCATCCGCCATAGGACTAAACTGGAAAGAAAAAGTAAATCTTTTTCTTTTTCTTTCTTTTTGTTTTTATTAGTTTGTAGTAACCATGAGCCCTTTTATAGTACTCCTGTATGACATCAGGGGAATATCCTCTCTGCCTTAGGCCTCCTGCACACGACCGTATGGTTTTGTGGTCCTTTTTAAACTGATCCGTTTTTCAGTTTTTTTGTTTCAGTAGTGTTTCTGTTCCGATTCCGTTGCATTTTGCAGTTCCGTTTTTCCGTTTGTGATCCGGAAGCATAGAATAATGTTTAAACATCAAGTAAATTAAAAAATTGGGCTGGGCATAAAATTTTAAATAGATGGTTCCGCAAAAACGGAACGCATATGGAAGACATATGGATGCATTCCGTTTTTTTGCGGAACCATTGACTTGATTGGAGCCACGGAATGTGATTTGTGGGCAATAATAGGACATGTTCTATCTTTAAATGGAACGGGAATACGGAAACGGAATGCATACAGAGTACCTTTCATTGTTTTTGCTGTCCCATTGAAGTGACTTGTTCCGCATACAGAATGCAAAAAAAAAACGGAACGGAAACGGAAAAAAAATACAGTCATGTGCAGGAGGCCTTAGACGAAAGCTCAGTTGCTGTGCTTGTAAATCAAACTGTTCAGTGCTACTCCTTCGGATTCGTAAGAATTGACCATACGGTAGGGATTGTTTAATGTATGCAGGGTGGTAACTATCATATCTCAATAAGGGGTTAGTAGCTGTGCTCTTCCTAAATTCTCTAGTATGAATCATTTCTTCTTTTATCTTTATTTCAACATCTAGGAACTGTAGAATATTACCTCCAAACTGTGACATATTACAATTGTTATCATTTAAGTATGTCATAAACTTGATGAATTCTTCCTCCAACCCTGACCAAACCACAAACACGTCATCAATGTATCTCAAATATAACTTGATATATTGTACATATGGATTCCTTATCATAAATCTTGTTATCTTCAAATTCCGCCAGGAATAAATTAGCGAAAGTGGGCGCCATTGGCGTCCCCATCGCAGTCCCTGCCCTCTGGCGGAACCATGACCCCCCAAACTGAAAAGCATTATGTACCAACACAAATAACAAACATTCCTGAATATATTTGGCAAGTCACAGATCTGTACCAGAAGCCAGCAATGGATGTCCCATTTTTATATACGCTGTTTACTAATCACAATAAATAATATGTTCATAATTTGTAATGTGCACATGAACATCATTATCTTATGACTGACGCAACAAGTAAACTTATCAAAAAGTCATACTGTAAAGCATAAAATATCCCATCTTTACAACAGGGCTTTACTATGGGTAAAACATCTAATTACTGTTACAGAAGGTCTGGGGTTCAAATCTCATTGGGATCTGTAAAATAATTTTTATAATAAAAGTTGTGGCAGATTCCAGATTTTTTTTGTTATGATGAAAGTAAAAATTTTCTGTAAAGTTATTATTATTAAAAAATAACGCAAAAACCATTGAGCTTTTGTAACATACTTAGTATAAAATATCACAAAGCAGTATTTGGTATCCTTATAATCTTAGTAAGCTGTACAACATAGTGAACACATTATTTATGGTGATTGGTAAGTGGCATCATTTTTCCCTTCAATATACTATTTATTTAGTGTTATGCCCCTGAAAAAATAGCTTTTTAAGCATAAAATTCAGCCCTTCCAAAAAGCAGGTCTGTATTGTAATGGTAACTCTTCTGCCTGTCATACAGAAGGTATGGGGTTAAAATACTGATAAAGATTTGTTAATAATTTCTTTAGTAAATGTCTGCTGCGGTATTTTGTCCGGTCACATACCGTACAAGGGAAGGAACGGAAGACATCCTGATGCTTACTGAACAGATTGCTTTCCATTCAGAATGCATTGGGACAAAACGGAAGTGTTTTTCCGGTATTGAGACCTTTTACCGGATTTCAATACCGGAAAAGAATAACGCTAGTGTGAAAGTACTCTAATTTTCATTATTTGCAATTGGCTGTAAATAATAATAATCACAATAATAAAAAATTAACATTTATTTGATATTGGTCATGATAATATCTATGATAGACTTACTATTAGCACAGTATGTGACTCAACCCAGTCACATTTGATTTGTAGACATTTGGCCTACACAGTATATAGGATCTAATGGTACGAAACTCTCTTTAAGAGTCCCAGACTTAAAGGGGTTATCCCATAATAAATGTAAAAAAAAAAATGAAAATCAGACATCATACAGTACATGACAGTTTCTTTCTAAAACAGCTAGAACCAGCCCTGTACCTCACATGGATCCCCCATTCATTACTCTATTAGATTTATATCAAGCTAACAGCTTAATAGGTGTGCCCTTTCTCAGGGGTGTGTCCTTTTCCAGGGGGCATGTCGTTTCTGCTGCAGCTCTCTTGCTATCACAACTCAGGGACCATGTCCTTTCTGCTGCAGCCTTTTCCCTGTAACTGTCACAACTTCTGATTAGGCTTGAGAGAATCAATCTTTGAAGCCAAAGTTGATTTGTTCAAAAACTTCAGTTTTAATTATGTTTCCTTACAGCATTAAAATGTATGGGCTCCGTGAAGCCAAACTTTATCTTGGCCAAAGTTGCGCGAGACTTTGGTATTTCTATCTGCCTAGTCAAAAACATTTTACAATAGGAATCTGAAGTGGGCTTTGGTACTGGCTGGTACCCCGGTACCAAAGCTCACGTCAGATTCCTATTTTAATATGTTTTTTCAATACGCAGATAGGAAGACCAAGGACTTCTCCTTGGAGCCAATACATTTAATTCTTCATGGAATCAGCATTAAAATCAACGTTTTTGAACCAATTAACTATGGAACTATGATCTGAGGCTCGATTCGCTCAAGCCTACTTCTAAAAGTAGATGTGGCTGGTGGCAGTTGAAGCATAGAATTGCCCATGTGAGACCACCTCAACCAGGTGGACATTGTTATGAGGAGAAGAACAAACAGCAGGTGGCGCAACAGAGATACAAGTGGGTATACAACATTTTTAATTAGATACAATTACAAAAGTATTCAGATCCAGGTGCTGCTTTGAAAAATGTTGAACTTTTTTCATGGGACATCCTTTGTAAGTCCTAATTCTAATGGTTTAGTCAAATCATGTCTTTGTGTGTTTTCACAAAATGTAACTTGACCACACAGTGTGGATAAGCCCTAAGACTACTGCACCAAATTGAGATAACTGAAATGCATACTATTTCCACCAAAAAAGCCACCAAAGAGATTATATTGCTCTTGCAAATAAATACTTCAGCACCATTGAGCACAGAAATGTTGTGACATCTGATAGAGACTTATGAGAACACAGTATCCATGGAGGTCCAGGGCCAGGCATAAGAGAACCATTGAAGTCTTTCTCATATTCTTGTATTTAGTGACCAAGAATGTGTATCTGAAGTGAAAGCAGTAAAAAAATTTGTTGTTTAGCTCAGAAAACCCATGTACATACAGCGTAGTGAATTCTGAGACCATATAGGAGAGTCCTCTGTTCAAGATCCTCATCACTTGGCCTGAGAGAACAGCTACAGAGAGTGTCTCTCATTTTGGAGGACCTGTCCTCTCCTGCATTATGACAAACTGTTTAATGGGCACTATGTAATGCTTTACTTTCCCTGTGGTGGCACTGCAAGGAAAGTAAACACATTCCGTCAGGTTTCCCACCCAGAGATTACAGTTGATTGCAGGTAGACATTGGTAGTCATTAACTTATCGTCAAGGGACCCTTAACAAAAAGAGATTGACAAAAACAGAGGACCCCTTCAAAGGGGTTTTCCAGGAGTTTAATATTGATAGCCTATCCTTAATCTGACTCCGGGCATTCTGCCGATCAGCTGTTTGAAGAGTCCATGGGGCTCTAGTCTTCCTAGGCCAGTGAGGTCACGTTCATCAGTCACATGGCCTAGATCAGTGATGGCTAACCTCTGGCACTCCAGCTGTGCTGAAACTACGACTCCCAACATTCTCCATTCAATTCTATGGAGTTCTGAGAACAGCCAAGCAAGTGTGCATCTTGGGAGTTGTAGTTTTACCACAGCTGGAATGCCAGAGGTTAGCCATCACTAGCCTAAGTCCATCTCAGTCCCATTCAAATAAATGGCCCTAAGCTGCAATACCATGTCCAGCTGCTATCCACTGGATGGTGCTGTGCAGGGTATGCTATGAGGAGAATGCAACCTCTTCAAACAGGTTTTCCATGTGTCGGGCCACCACGATCAGATATTAATAACCGGTCATAAGAAAAGGTCCTCAGTATTGTACTTCTGGAAAACCCCTTTAAGTTTATTGTCTCATTTTTAAACAATTAGTTTTCTAGATGTTAACTACTTATAATTTTATCCAGACTTTTACTCCCCTTGTCTAGTAAGAGCCCGTGTAACGTCCACAACATCATGTGCCTGTTAAGCAAGCCCTGGAAGTCACCCAAGTCACTGCGGCAGCACTGATTTGTTGTGCACGGTTTACATAACCACTTGTTAATGACTCGGTTCCAAAAATCAAACCCACTGGAATGCAAATTGTAAAGGACTAGTACTCACAGCGGACACTGTGACCACTCCCACAGCAGAGGGTTACAAAACCTCAGCACATCCGAGACTCCGAACACAAGAAGCCTCCTCTGATCTTCACATCTCCGACCCCCAGGTAAGTAACAGCTTCAAATGTGAGATGTAGTAGAGGTAACATCAGGAGAGAATAGCAAAACTGATAGAATATCACATGCACTCATAAAAAAGAAGAGAGTAACACTAAAGAGCTATCTGCTTCATTGATGATACCAGCTCTCTACCTCATTGATGATACCTGAAGACCAGGACAAGGTGTGGGCATGTAGCCCTCTGTATAGGTCACTGTATGCGGGGTCCCATAAGGCTGCCGATTCAGATGTCTCGTTTACGGTTCACATCAGTGCTCATTTAAAAAAAACTTTATTTACGACAATCTGGCAACGCAAGACGAGTAATAGAGAAGTGGAGTCTGTGTCAATAGGACAACGTTTGCTGGTTGTGTTGCTTAAAGGTGGAAGATGGAGACGCAGCCCTTGATGTGTCATCTCGTTTTTATTACTATTACACTGCTGCCACTAGAATTTTATCATTTATTCACCTTCGCTGGTATTTTACCTGTCATTCAGTATTAATAGGAGCAGACATGGCTGCCTGGTTACAAATGACTGCATTTTCGCACTCCTGAAGCAGCTTTTTTGTAACCGTATCCCATTCACACATGTTGATCTGTGACTGTCACAAGGAAGGCAAGCGGAGCATATTATCCTGTATATAGGCGTTTATCTGTCTTGGTTGAATGTGCTTTATTATTACTAAAATATCCTCTTGCAAATCTGTGTGACACCTTGTATTGTTCATCCTGATCTTCTAGGTTTATCATTAAAATGCCCAAAACTGTAGAAGGAGCATTAAACACTACACAGGCAGGATAGAAGGAAAACTGGGGGGGTTTGGGCTTTCCTTTACTTGGGGCAAATAAAATGTTTGTTGCTTTGGCAAAAGCAGAGATTTGTTCCCTGGCCCCCAACATGTGGAGTACATCCCCCCCCCCCCCAATTACTCCCATGAAGGTGGGCTTTTTAGCAAGTGCCATTATGTGTTGTCATTGAACCTTTGTTTCCCTTGAGCTTCATACATGGTTGGATGTTCTACAACGTCACACAAGCATTCACTAATAGATATATACATTCTATACCTCCTGAATCACACGTTAGTAACATGGGTACAGATTTAGTGTTGCAGGTCCACTCTAGTAGGATACTTCCCATCTGGCCATAGACCTAAGGTTTTTGGTGCTGACAAATATGGGTGTCTATGGTGAACAGCAGGTTGCCCCCAAGGGTGGACTGGGAACTCAATTGGCCCTGGTAAAAAAAATGTAAAAGTGGCCCCATAATGTAGGAAGGACCAAATTGACAGAATGCGGAGCAACAGAAGTAGGCAGGGTCAACAATACCATAGTGCAGCACAAAATACTTCTCCAGCAGAACTCAATGTCACAGTGCAGCACAAAATACTGCCGCCCACGCCACAGTATTTAACTGTAACACAGTACTGAGGATGGAGGTACACCTGAGTTCAAGAGGGCACCTGTAGGCATTGGCCAGGTACTTAAGTACCTGATACTTCCAGCATTAATCAGTGCGGAGAGTACCAGTTCATGTACCCAGCCTTTAGATGTATGGAGGCCTTGGGCTGCCCCTGGGCATTGGCCCACCGGGAAATTTCCTTGTAGGGTTTATGGTCAGCCCATGGTTGCCCCATATCCCATCCTACTGTTTCCTTTGAGTTGCTTATCTTCACATGCCCAGTTTTATGTTATTTATTTTATGCACGTATATAGCTATATGTGATATACAGATGTTATCAACACTTGCTGTCCCCAATGGGGCTCACAATCTATGTTCCCTATCAGTATGTCTTTGGAGTGTGGGAGGAAACCCAAGCAAACACAGGGAGAACATACAAACTCCATGCAGATGTCCTTGGTTGGATTCGAAGGCAAGGCACCACGTGCTGCCCATACATACAAACCAGTCATATTTACAGTGTGGTGGATGGAGGAATGTTTTGACGAATGACTGTCTTGGTCAAGAAAAAAAATCTAGGCATGGGAACAATTTCCAAGGCTGAAACCAGAAATTTAATGTCCACCTTTAACCCTTTTGCTGCTAGAGGTGTTTTGACATTTTGCACAATTTTTTGCAGTTTTGACATGTAAAAATAAAACCTAAATCATGAAATAATTTTTTTTTTTATATTTTCTGAAAGTAGACACTTGGTGCATTGTTAAAATGCCACGCAGTACATAATACACACAGACACCTTCATGCAACTTTGTGTCCAGCTGTAATTTTTATTTGCATAAAAGTTTACATTAGTGGGTAAAGTGTGACTCAAGCTGAAACTTCTATGCACCACACCTCTAATAATAAAATTACCACATGTGCAGAGTTCATACACACCACTTAGCTCTAAAGTTACATGCACATACAGCATCTTCATAAAATCACCAACACTGGGAAGGCCAATAATCTGGGTTTCAGCTGGAAATTTAAAAAAATCTAATAACATATAAAATGCAGAGTTTAATTCTGACACAGATTTATGGGTTTTGTTTTTACTGCGTTCACTATGCGGTAAAACTGACTTGTGCTCTTCATTCTCCCGGTCAGTACGATTATGGTGATACCACATTTATATAGTTTTTCTTGCGGTTTAATACTGAAAAAAATACCATTTTGGGTTATGTATAGCTTTTTAATCACTATTTATTCAATTTTTTTTGGTGAGAAGTGAAGTAACCAAAAAATGTCAAATTGGCCTTATTGACTTTTTTGTCCATTTCGCCATTTGCTGTATGGGATAAATATTTTCATATTTTAGTAATGTAGATGTTTTTGCACGCGCATGATGTTTATATTTTTTATTGTTTACCATTTTGATTTTGGGGAAAGGGGTGGTGGTGATTTTAATTATATTTAAAACATTTTTTTTTTTAGATTTTTAAAACATTTAGGCCTCTTTCACACGGGCGAGTTTTCCGCGCGGGTGCAATGCGTGAGGAGGACGCATTGCACCCGCACTGAATCCGGACCCATTCATTTATATGGGGCTGTGCACATGAGCGGTGATTTTCACGCATCACTTCTGCGTTGCGTGAAAATCGCAGCATGCTCCAGTTTCTGCGTTTTTCACGCAACGCAGGCCCCATAGAAGTAAATGGGGCTGCGGGAAAATCGCAAGCATCCACTAGATTTTCCCGCATGGTTGCTAAGCGACAGGACCCGATATTCATTATTTTCCCTTATACCATGGTTATAAGGGGAAATAATAGCATTCTTAATAAAATGGTCCGTGATGGACCATGTGATGTGATGTCATCACAGGTCCTTTAGAATACAGCTAAAGCTTGAAGAGAGAAGAGAGATCGCTAACTACGCGATCAAGTGGCTAAGGTAAGTTAACGTTTATTATTTTTAACCCCTTCCACTTCATTTTACAATGCATTCTTTATTAAGAATGCTATTATTTCCCCTTATAACCATGTTATAAGGGAAAATAATAAATTCACCAGAATACTCAACCCGAAACCGGACTTCAGTGATGAAGTCCGGATTCGGGTCTGGGTACCAAACATGGCGATTTTTCACATGCGCGTGCAAAACGCCATTACAAACGTTTGCACACGTGCGGAAAAATCATGCATATTCCCACAACGCACCCGCATCCTATCCGGGGTCAAACATGACACCCGTGTAAAAGAGGCCTTAGGGGGTCATTCCAGGAATACACCTATATTAGGCATATTTCTGGCGCAGAAACCATTGTACCGCAGTCTGCAACTTTTCACAGCTCAGGCCAGGTCTAAAAAAAGGGGGCAAGACGTGGGCTGGGAAGGGGACAAGCCGGCAGGTCTGTTTCATTCATTATTTTCTACACCTGTTTTAGATGTAGAAAATGGTCTAAATGTAAGACAGCTCAGAAGCAGTCTTACATATAGATGGGTGCTGGATGCTCCTCTTATAGACCCCAATGCATTAGGAAGGCGGAGGACAATGAGAAAATCTGTCCCGACTGCTAACTAAACAATGGGTTTTCTCACCTATGCTCTCAGCATAAAATGGCAGATTAGGCTTTACGCAGCCAACAAGTCATGCAGCTTCCAGGCTTCTAACTCTGGCTCTTACCCTCAGTGCACACTTGCGCATTTTACAGCGTGTTCGAACGCGCTGTAAAACGCATAACCGATGCAAACCAATGCTTCCCTATGGGACTGGTTCACATTTTCGCGTTTTACATTGCGTTCGATC
Organism: Bufotes viridis; assembly: GCA_033119425.1. Taxonomy (NCBI): domain Eukaryota; kingdom Metazoa; phylum Chordata; class Amphibia; order Anura; family Bufonidae; genus Bufotes; species Bufotes viridis. The sequence continues at coordinate 562,001,770 of CM065589.1, read as the reverse complement.
GCGCTGAAAAACGCCCGACGCATAAACAAGTACTTGAGCTTTTTTTGGGGCGTTTGTGGCGCGTTTTGGCCCTCAGACTTCAATGGGAACGCGCAACGCTTGTATTTTGCGCGCTTTTGACACTGAAAACGCGCGTTCGAACGCGCGTTTATGAATTTACAATATGCTGGAAAGGCCAAACTTCATATAGACAGGGATATTTGGTCATTGGACAACACTGCAGTCAATCACACAAACGTGCATAAAACGCGCGTTTACTATTGCCAAAAACGCGCGTCTCAGAAACGCTCAGGTCTGAACCCAGCGTTAGGCCTATATTTATTAACCCAGTAATGAACCCAGTAGTAACACTTGGGTTTGCCTCAGGCTAGGGGAAAGTGTTGTACTGAAATGGGGAGGGAATGGACGGTCCCACTACAAACCTACCCACAATTCCACAATTAATTTTTTCGAGGCTTAGCAATTTTTAATGGCATAGAATTGCTGAACTGATAAAGTAAAACAGCAAAATAAATAAAGATAAAATTTTGCTTCTATGAATAATGAATTAAAAAAAGAAAGGAAGTGTCCCTTTAACATTGCCACCTGAGTGTTTAGTTTTTATCTCCTAAGGAAGCAATAAGTTATAATGATAAATGTGGAGCTCACTTTATGCATGTTTTTGATGTTAAACAATTAAAACAGAAATAAAATCATTAATGAAATAATTGAGAAGTTGGGAATTTCTTCTGGAGATCTTTGAACCAAACATATCAGGCTTACGGGTGACCCCTTCTTTTGATGTTCCTATTCTGGATTTTTTAAGTGCAATGGTCTTTTAGTAATATACTACACTTATAGACCCAATGCGCAGAACGGTAAACAGCGGATGCGGTCTACGTACAGTCGGCATTTTGCGGACAAGTATAGGACATGTTCTAACTTTTGCAGTACGGACATACGGAAGGGGCTGTGTAGAAGCCGGATCTTTGCACGCGTCTTATTAGCCAGGCCTGAGAATACTGTAAAATACGGCTTCCACTCTGCAAGACCATCCATGCATTAAACAAAGAATGATTTCTCTGGTCGTCATGTAACGCTGCACTCATTCTAAACGTTATGTCAACTTGACCTTGCACAGCCTGTACTAGACTGATACATAGAAACCGCTGGTAGTGTGAGACAGTCCTGCAGTGTGGTCAGGCCTTAGGGAAAGCCGGTGCGGTCTCCATGTGTAACCCCAGTTATTTCTTCATTATTGAACATCTCGACATCTCGCTGCTGAATCTTCCATCCTACGCTCCACTGGGCCAGAAACTCTGATTCTATTCCCCATCAAAATTTCTGCTCCCTTTGATAATTTAACTACAGGTTATTGATATCCCCGTAGTTGAAGGAAAAAGTAAAGTTTTCCAACATATCTAAGCACTTTCCTTCATTACTTCCATAGAAAACCCTTGGATATCTTTTACTTATAATTCTTTATAGCTGTCACGTGAAAAACATTATCTCCGGTGTAAACAGGGAATGTGCTACCGACAGTAATATAAACTGTGACTTTCTGATACCACCCTCTTCGGTGCTGTCTGAGTTCCTGTGTTATACACCACCCCCTCAGGTTATACCCTAATACCCTCAGGTTATACCCTAAATGTCTAACAGATTCAGTACTCCAGAAAGGAGACAAGGTAGAAAGGTAGCTGTGCAGATTATACACTGCACTAACATATACAGTATGCAAACGTACCATTTTTTTCACCCTATAAGACACTTTTCCCCCCCAAAAGTGGAGGGAAAATGTCAGTGCGTCTTATGGGGTGAATATGAATGACTACTTCCATTATGGAAGCGCTCATTAGTACAACAGGACCGGGGAGCGGTGAATGCAGCTCTCCCTGTGAGGGCTCTGTCATCTGCGCACAGTGTGCGGACGGAGGTGCACTCTGTGATTTCACGCTCTGCAACATCAGGTCACAACGCAGCAGGAAGACGATCTCCCGGGTGGCAGCATCGTTTCGGTGAGTTGATTTTTCCTTGTCTGATCTGAGGTCTGAGACACACTGGGAGTCTGACTGGCAGTCTCATCAGCACTGGGGGTCTGATTGACAGTCTCATCAACACTGGGGGTCTGATCTGAGGTCTGGGAAACACTTGAAGTCTGGCAGTCTCATCAGCACTGGGGGTCTGATCTGAGGTCTGACACACTGGGAGTCTGACTGGCAGTCTCATCAACACTGGGAGTCTGATTGACAGTCTCATCAACACTGGGGGTCTGATCTGAGGTCTGGGAAACACTTGAAGTCTGGCAGTCTCATCAACACTGGGGGTCTGATCTGAGGTCTGGGAAACACTTGAAGTCTGGCAGTCTCATCAACACTGGGGGTCTGATCTGAGGTCTAATTATAATTGGGAATCTGATCTAAGGTCTGAATAACATTGTGGGTCTAATGACATTTTTCCCCCCTTATTTTTCTCTTCTAAAACCTAGGTGCGTCTTATAGAGTGAAACATATGGTAATTTTAAAATGCACTACTGCTATATGTAACATGCTGATACGTTTGAGGTTTTTAGTGGGCATATTGATCACATTTTTGGCTGAAGAAAACCTAAACCTGCCCAGGCAATGCAAACTCCTTTAGAGGGTCCCGCTCATTTGGGTCTAGGCCTTTGCAATGAACTCAGGGTATGCAGAAGGCAGCTTTATTCTGTACCTATTAAAAACAGTCTTGGACAGGTGGGTGACGTGTAGGACCAAGATAAAGGAAGTTAATCCCCCAAATATACAACGCAAAAGGAAGCTAGCCAGCTCTTCCTAAGGTCTTGCTGACATCTGCATTGGATTCTCCATGGCAGATTAAGTCATGTCAGAAAAATAGCCCCCAGCACTATTTTACTGGTAAAATGATGGACCCCATTATACATCAAGGGAATCAGATGGACTCTGTTGATGTCTGTCTTATGCTGGACCTGTCATATGATGCCTCAGAAGAATGGAATTGCTAACACAGGTGTGAACTCAGCCTAAGGGCTCATGCACATGAACGTCCTGCTTTGGGGGAGTATGAAGATAAAAATGACACAACCGGTCTCACATACACTATACACGGCTTTCACACCTCCGGTTCTAATTCTCCAGATCTGGCGCTGCCGGTTGAGGATGGAATGTCCGCCAGCCCTGTTAGCTATAATAGGGTCTAGCAGAGATCTGTATGCAGAGAAGCAGAGACCCGGCTGGACATAAACTGCTGCATGCCGTGTGTCCGGACGGGTCTCCCCTTGTCTGTTGGAACAGCCATGCCGGAGGTATGAAAGTGGCCTTACTATAGTTCGGGGCTTTGGAGTTGACAGCCTCCCTCCTTTAAGGTATAGACTCAGTAACATGCTACTTTTCTCAGAGATTCAGGAAGAAAAAACAGAAATGTACAGAAGATGCAGAATTCTCCATTTATACATAGTAAATTCCACAAGGTCAGTGTACTGCTCTATGCGGGGGATATGCCCCAAAACATAACCTCTTTTAGGCCTAGTTCAGACTACAGTGATCTCCATAAGTGATTTTTAAACCAAAACCTCCATAAATAAGTTAGGTAGAATGAAAAGATCTACACTGTGTTTTTGACCTGCACCTGCTTTTGGCTGAAAATCACTGATAGAAATCACTGACCAAACACTGAAGGCCTTACATACAGTTGTGTTCAAAATTATTCAACCCCCAATGCTGTAAAGGGTTTTAGGAAATTTAGTGTACATTTGTAATTGTGTTCAGAATGAAATCTTACAAGGACTTTTTAAAGAACCAAATGCAACTAAAATGACATCAATTGTTTTTGTAATACAGTATTAAATGTTTTTTTAGCGATTTCTTCATTGACACAATTATTCAACCCCTTAAAGACGACCACTCTTAAGAACAGAGGTTCATTCAAGTGTTTTCGATCAGGTATTGAAAACACCGGTGGATGTCAAGGAGCAGCAATCAAGCATAATAAGCACCAATTAGGCAGATGTAAAATGACTGTAATACTCAGCTCCTTCTAGACATTTACTGGTGTGTTTACAAACATGGTGAAGTCAAGAGAATGGTCCAGGAAGACAAGAGAAGAGGTGATTTCTCTTCACAGGAAGGGCAATGGCTATAAGAAGATTGCAAAGATGTTAAACATACCAAGAGACACCATAGAAAGTATCATTCGCAAATTCAAGGCAAAGGGCACTGTTGAAACGCTACCTGGTCGTGGCAGAAAGAAGATGCTGACTTCGACTGCTGTGCGCTACCTGAAGCGCAAAATGGAGAAAAGTCCCCATGTGACTGCTGAGGAACTGAAAAAAGATTTGTCAGATGCGGGTACTGAAGTTTCAGCTCAGACAATAAGGCGCACACTGCGTAATGAAGGCCTCCATGCCGGAACTCCCAGGCGCACCCCCTTGCTGTCTCCAAAGAATAAGAAGAGTCGACTGCAGTATGCCAAAAGTCATGTGGACAAACCACAAAAGTTTTGGGATAGTGTTCTGTGGACTGATGAAACAAAATTAGAACTGTTTGGGCCCATGGATCAACGCTATGTTTGGAGGAGAAAGAACAAGGCCTATGAAGAAAAGAACACCTTGCCTACTGAGAAGCATGGTGGGGGGGTCAATCATGCTTTGGGGCTGTTTTGCTTCTACAGGTACAGGGAAGCTTCAGCGTGTGCAAGGTACCATGAATTCTCTTCAGTACCAGGAGATATTGGATGAAAATGTGATGCAGTCCGTCACAAACCTGAGGCTTGGGAGACGTTGGACCTTTCAACAGGACAATGATCCCAAGCATACCTCCAAGTCCACTATAGCATTGTTGCAGATTAAAGGCTGGAACATTTTGAAGTGGACATCGCAGTCACCAGACTTAAATCCGATTGAGAACCTCTGGTGGGACTTAAAGAAAGCAGTTGCAGCGCGCAAGCCTAAGAATGTGACTGAACTGGAGGCTTTTGCCCATGAAGAGTGGGCGAAGATACCCGTAGATCGCTGCAAGACACTTGTGTCAAGCTATGCTTCACGTTTAAAAGCTGTTATAACTGGAAAAGGATGTTGTACTAAGTACTAAGATTGAATGTCACTTGGGGTTGAATAAAACTGATAATGATGTGAGCACAGAAAAGACATTTGTGGTTATTTCATTATAAATGTTATGTTATATTTGTCTGACTTACAAGTGCCTCTTTGATTTAATTGTAAACAAGATGACTGAAATGATCAAAATCAATGTCAAACTGGCCAAAACACTCAATTTCTGTGGGGGTTGAATAATTTTGAACACAACTGTGCAGCAAAGGAGGACTTCTACTGACAATATAAACTGGAATATCTGTAGATCAGTCACTTGTCTGGTCCTGTAAAATGATGAATTACTAAGGAGGTTTGTGTTTTTGACAAGTGCTGGATTATCGGATGATTGATTTATTGAACGTATAGCACTATACACACAGACTGTATACAAATGTAGAGGATACATAGATAGATAGACAGATAGATATAGAGATGGACTGACAGACAGACATGACAGATGGATAGATATAGAGATGGACTGACAGACAGACATGAGATAGATAGATATAGATAGATAAATAGACATAGATAGATATTAGATAGATATTAGATAGATAGATATAAAATAGATGGATAGATAAGATCGATAGATAATAGATAGTAAATCATTAGATATATAGGTACGGTAGATAGATATAGAGATGGACAGACAGATATGAGATATATATTCGATAGATAGATGAAATAAATAGATTAATATAGTTGGCACCCATTATATAATTTGCTGTCCTTTTTGTGATAGACATTCCTTTGCTTACAGGGATCTACAGAAATACATTTCACCAAATAACTTACCAGATATTTCCTCTTTCTTATAGGCATCAGTAAACCATGTGTTGTGCTCTTTACCTGAGTGTTATATTCTTCATCTCAATTTGCTTTGGGATCAGAGCAGAAGTGGAAGAACCCTGCCAACCTGAAACTTTACCGGATCTATCCAAAAAAGTGAATGAGTTATGGGTCACTCTTCTGAATGGAATTCCACTTTGGAGCAATTCTGATAGAACCATTTATGCCATATGTAACTTACAACCAAATCCAAAACTGGGTGCGGCCGAGCTCCAAATCACAGGCAAGGTTCTGTTTAAGCAAATCTATCCAAATGGCAAGTTAGAAGCAGTCTTTACTCTGCATGGATTTCCTGTGGATATCAATCAAACCATGAGAGCCATTCATATCCATAGCTATGGTGACCTTAGCAATGGCTGTGACTCTACTGGTGGACATTTCAATCCCCTTTCTGTAAATCATCCCGGCCACCCTGGAGATTTTGGCAATTTCCGCGTTCGAAATGGGAAGATCCAACAACACCTTACAAATCTTGAACCTACGCTCTTTGGACCGTTTTCTGCAATCGGAAGATCGATTGTTGTGCACAAGTTGGCAGATGACCTCGGTAAAGGCAATAACCAGGCCAGCTTGGAAAATGGAAATGCCGGCACACGTCTTGCTTGCTGTGTTATCGGTTCCACCACAAGCAGCAGTTGGGATAATTACATTCAAGAGAACGCAAGCCAAAAGAGTCCAAGAGTCCCAAGACGTGTTAGCAACGTACGAAAAGCCAAAATCTGAACCTATTCTTAAAAAGGACCCGTCACCCCTCCTGACATGTCTGTTTTAGTAACTACTTGCATTCTCCAACTTTATAATACTTTTGGAGCATCTATCATTGTGACTCTATGATGTGTCATTCCTTTATTATTACTGATAGATGTTATAAATGAATTAATTGCAGTCTGCAATGAAGGCCCAGATGGGTGTTACCAGTCCCTGCTTAGTCTGACACCAGCAGCACTGATTGGACAGAGTCAGACACGCTCACTACTGGTAACACCCACCAGAACCTTTACTGCAGACTGCTGGCAATTTATTTGCAAACTTCTAGCACGAATAATAAAGGAATGGCAGAGCTCCGACTTATAAGCATGGATGCTCCAGAATTGTTATTACATAGAGAACGTATGTAGTTACTAAAACAGACATGTCAGGAGAGGTGACAGGACCTCTTTAAAGAGAAACTGTCACCACAAAATACAATGCAATCTGCAGGCAGCATGTTATAGAGCAGAAGGAGCAGAGCAGATTTATATAGTTTTGTGGGGAAAGATTCAGTATAACCTGTATTTTTATAAATTTCAATATTTGCTCTTTCTAAGCTCAGTTGTACACCACACCACTGACTGACAGTTATGTATGTGTACAAAATTACATATAGAATGCTATCAATCACTAATAACACCTCCCCTGTGTACAACTCAGTGACTGACATCTATCTCTGTATACACACTTACACATAGAATGCTATCAATCACTGATAACGTCTCCCCTGTGTACAACTATCAGTGACTGACATCTATCTCTGTATACACACCTCCCTGTGTACAGCTATCAGTGACTGACATCTATCTCTGTATACACACTTACACAGAGAATGCTATCAATCACTGATAACGTCTCCCCTGTGTACAGCCATCAGTGACTGACATCTATCTCTGTATACACTCTTACACAGAGAATGCTATCAATCACTGATAACACCTCCTCTGTGTACAGCCATCAGTGACTGACAGCTATCTCTGTATACACACTTATACAGAGAATGCTATCAATCACTGATAACGTCTCCCCTGTGTACAACTGTCAGTGACTGACATCTATCTCTGTATACACACTTACACATAGAATGCTATCAATCACTGATGACACCTCCCCTGTGTATAACTATCAGTGACTGACAGCTATCTCTGTATACACTCTTACACAGAGAATACTATCAAACACTGATAACACCTCCTCTGTGTACAGCCATCAGTGACTGACATCTATCTCTGTATACACACTTACACAGAGAATGCTATCAATCACTGATAACACCCATCCCCCCTGTGTACAACTGAAGTCATAAAGAGGAAAGATATAAATGTATAAAAGGACAAGTTATACTGATTTTTTTTCCGACAAAACTATATATCAATCTGCCCAGCTCCTCCTGCTCTATAACAAGCAGCCTGCATATTACACTGCATTTTGTGGTGACAGGTCTTCTACAATGGCCGGTAATTGCTTAGCCCTATTTTGCTTTTAGAACTTTTTTCTATTACTATGGACGTATTTTGGTCTTCATAAAGATGATCAATGCCCTCATTACTGTTCACCATACTTGTGCATTGCTTTAAAATATGTATGCCTTGGTGATCTAAAGAGGCAATGAAATAAAAAGTTTTTTGCGAACCCACTGAAATGAATTGTTCCATATATGGTCCGCAAAAAAAAAAAAAAAAAAGGGACGGATGCAAAAAGAAAATACGTTCGTGTACATGAGCCCTAAGTCTATACTTTCTGCTTGATTCACTCGGTCACGGCTGCAGCCATATTGGCTGAGCAGGCATTTTATGTTTGTTGAGATGGAACCAAGATGTATATACCAGTGACCCAGAAAGCATTGGCACAATGTTTATTTAACCCACTCTCCATTTCCAAAACTTTTTCCCTACTAGACAATACCTGTAATGGTGTTGTCTGGGTTTTAGACATTGACTGGTAGGGGTCTAACACCCGGCACTCCTACAGACCAGGAGTTTACAGTAGCTGCTGGTGGCGGAAATAACAGAGGATGGAGGCAAATGCCCATGTAGCGGCCATGCCGGGCTAGTGCCGCTCCGCTCCCATTCACCTGAATAGTGGTGATATAGGTCATTAGTAGCCAGAACTCGGGCAAGTGTTTTAGCTGTGACATCTTGGCAGGTCATATAGAAAAATTTGGTCCCAACACAACAACCAATTCAATTATTTTTTGCAAATGGAACACTTGTTGGAAAGTGGACATTTTTCTCTTGAAAAAAATGTAGATGCATCAATGGTATGTGTTCCAACAAGTGACAAAAATTTCAGCGCAAGGGTGTTTTTTTAATGTGACACGAAGGTTACCCAAAAATGGAGAGTCAGAGGGGAATAAAATCTCATACAAGATAGGCATACCGAAACATAATCTTTATTTCCCAGCCCATGTTCAAATAATGTTGGTCCGCTTACAATATCATCATGGTAAAATAAGAAAAATATCTCTAAATGTTATTTAAAGGGATTGTCCCATCTGGACATTTATGCCATATCCAGAGATAAGTGTATGTTCCACCTCTGGGACTCGCTCCTGTCTCAAGAAAGGGACACTGTAATAAGCTTAAAGGAGTTGGCCACTTTCTGGCTACTTGTGACCAAGGTGTATGTAAGATGACTATATGGCACTTATTAATATAGCCTTTGTTGATATTCTGTGTCGTTTGCCATTTTCATAAGCTATGTCCCCTTGTTAGGCAGATCTGTGCTGTCCACATAGATGTCCTGTCCATAAGATGGCCACTGATGTAGGAACATGTTACCAGGCACATCGCTCAGCCTCATCCATTCAAAACCAATGCACTCAACTCCTAAGACAGCAAGCACAGTGTATATGAATAGTTGAGGCATTACATGGAGGTGATTTGTCTGGTCACATGACCCTCCAACATCAGCTATTTTATGGACAGGACTAGGGATGAGCGAATCGACTTCGGATATAACATCCGAAGTCGATTCGCATAAAACTTTGTTTCAAGACTGTACGAAGCATGCACTCTGTACAGTATTAGAATGTATTGGCTCCGATGAGCCGAAGTTATTACTTCGCAAAGTCTTGCGAGACTTTGCATAATAACTTTAGAAATTGATTTATACTGTAAAAATACATTTCCTGGGTTCGAGACTTCGCAACGTAATAACATCGGCTCATCGGAGCCAATACATTCTAATACTGTATGGAGAGCTAGCTCTGTACAGTATTGAAAAAGTTTTATGCAAATCGAGTTCGGATGTTTCATCCAAAGTCTATTCGCTCATCCCTAGACAGGACCCCTGTGAGGAAAGCACAAAAGACTTGGCAAACAAGGAGGCATATCTTATGAAATATACAGAGGCTATATTAGTAAGTGCTATACAGTCAACTAACAAACACATTAGTCAACAGTAACAAGAGAGCAGCCAACCCCTTTAAGTGATTGAAGAGCAGGTTGTGCATGCATGTCATTTACTGGTATGAAAATAGCCAAGCACGCTTAGGGTCCATTCACACGTCCACAATTCTGTTCCGCATTTTGCAGAATGGAATTGCGGACCAATTCATTTCAATGGGGACCAGGCGCGTACATACAGGGGTCGCAGGGGTCGCAGTTGCGACTGGGCCCGGCACTCCAGGGGGCCCGGCCGCCTGTGAACCCCTGGCCCCTGCAGTAGTGCTGTACCCAAGGCAGCTGTGGCCCGCAGCCCCACCGCAAATTATTTTAAAATTTTAAATAGTATATGGCCGGTCGGGCCCCGGCATCTGTGCCTTACGCGGTGGCCCCTCCTTCACCCATCCAGTGCCTTGCTCCAGACCAGTGACCTCGCGCCAGGTCTCGCGGGATTGACGGGATGACGCGGGCCCGCGACGCTGCCGACGCACGCCAGAAGACAGGAGGGAGCAGAGCAGGTTCGGAGTAGGTAAGTTTTTTGTTTTTTTGTTTTTTGTATGTGCCGGCTAACACAGGGAGCATCTGGCAGTGCAGCAGAGTGGGGGTCCGACCCCCAATAACAAAAATTAAATATATACAGAGGGGTAAAAATGGAATACATACACAGGGGACAAATGGAATATATACAGAGGGGGCAAAATGGATAAATATATATACATACAGGGCCCCTTATATATATCCATTTTGCCCCCTCTGTATATATTCCATTTGTCCCCTGTAACTGTGAGGGGACACATATCTGCCCATAACTACTGTAAGGGGGGGACATAACTAATACTGTGAGGGGGACACAAATCTGGGCATAACTACTGTGAGGGGGCACATATCTGGGCATAACTACTGTGAGGGAGCACATATCTGGGCATAACTACTGTGAGGGGACACATATCTGGGCATAACTACTGTGAGGGGGACACATATCTGGGCATAACTACTGTGAGGGGCACATATCTGGGCATAACTACTGTGAGGGGACACATATCTGGGCATAACTACTGTGAGGGCACATGCATAACTACTGTGAGGGGGACACATATCTGGGCATAACTACTGTGAGGGGGCACATATCTGGGCATAACTACTGTGAGGGGGACACATATCTGGCCATAACTACTGTAAGGGGGGCATATATCTGGCCATAACTACTGTGAGGGGCCACAAGGTGGGCATTAGTACTGTGAGGGGCCACAAGGTGGGCATTAGTACTGTGAGGGGCCACAATGTGGGCATTAGTACTGTGTGGTAGCACTAGATTACCCCGCTATACATTGGCATGGCTCAGTCTTCCAGGCCAGCACAGCGCCCCCTGCTGGTGATCTCACAGGGACAGTCACCATCCCTTCCTTATGTGATTATTCTTTTTTTTCTCTATCACTACAGGGACCTTGTTCTGGATCCAGTGGACATCACGCCGACACCAGCGACACCCTGGATGAGGTAGGACCAGATTTTATTAGTTAGGACTGGGTAAGTGTAGTCATGCATTGGGCTTAGGGCTCTTTCACACGAGCGGATGCAGTGCATGGAATCTGCTGTGTGAAAGAGTGCCAAGCGCGTACTGGACAGCAGAGACACGGAGCAGTGACATGATTGATAATGCTCCGTGCCTCTCTGTGATCTATTTACTACAAAATTACAGTGACAACTTTATCTCACTGTGATTTTGTAGTAAAAAGGTCACAGAGAGACACGGAGCATTATTAATCACAATCCAGGGGGCCCGAGTAAATTCTTGCGGCGGGTTGGGGGCGGGCCACAGGGAGGGGGCCCCATGATTTAGTTTTGCACCGGGGCCCCATGGATTTTGTGTACGCCACTGATGGGGACAGACGATGTCCCAGCCGGATCCGCAATTGCGGACAAAAAAAGGCATTTTCTATATGGTGCCGGAACGCACATCACCGATGTCCGCGTTTTGCGGATTCGCAAAACACACACGGACGTGTGAATGGACCCTTACTCCGCTATTTTCGGAAGTCCCATTGCAGTAAATGCGCAGCGTGCTCTCCATTCACTGCAGTGCGTCAAGAGGTTCTAGAGATACGAGCGGATCCCAGAGCTGGTATCTTCTGAATATGCCATAAATATCCGGATGGAACAACCCCTTTAAGTATACAAAGCAACACAAAGCAATACACCCTGTGCAGAGATGTGCATTGTATTTCTCTTCAGCATATCTAACATTTGTACAGAAGCCATTAAGTAGATTTTTGTGCTTCGCAATTCTACAGGATCTAGAAACACAGACGGGACGACAAATATTGGAAAACTCTACCTCATCGGGCAGGGAACAGCAGACATATAGAAGAGATCTGCACGTATCACAGTGTGATAAAACAGGCAAATAAATCAACGTAACACATGCTAGTAATATAAATTAATGAATAATTTAACGAAATTCTTACATCAAATACATTGAAATAAAGCTGCTTCTTTCATAGAAAATTCCTAATTGAGAAATTGCAGTCAAGGCCTAACCCCATTAGAGAAATGGTTGATATCTGTAGGGCTCATAGTCCTTTGCTGTCCTATCTGTCAATGGAAAGAAAGCATCTAAAAAGTCAGGATGAAACATACAGCTATCTGACATCCCATTCATACATAGAGAATGTCCTTTTTGGTCACTGCACATACAAATCAATAGAACAACACATGGAAATTTCCTTGACGTCCCTGGTTTTGAGCAATGGTATCAGTAAATAAAAAGTGAATAGAGATATATCGCCTTAAAGGGCATCTGTCAGCAGATTTGTACCTATGACACTGGCTGACCTGTTACATGTGCGGTTGGCAGCTGAAGGCATCTGTGTTAGTCCCATGTTCATATGTGTCCACATTACTGAGAAAAATGCTGTTTTAATATATGAGCCTCTAGGAGCAACGGGGGCGTTGCCCTTTCACCTTGAGGATCTGCTCTCTCTCCAACTGCCACGGCCTCTCCATTTTGATTGACCGGGCCAGGCATTATGATGTTCTCACTGCCTGACCTTGTCAAAGTGCAGAGAGAGCAGAGCCTCTAAGTGTAATGACAACGCCCCCGTTGCTCCTAGAGGCTCATTTGCATATACTTAAACATCATTTTTCTCAGCACTGAGGACACATATGAACATGGGACCAACACAGATGTCTTCAGCTGCCAAGAGCACATGTAACAGGTCAGCCAGTGTCATAGGTACAAGTCTGCTGACAGATGATCTGAGGGATAAATCTGTGGTAACCACAATATAAGCATGGTCCTCTGACTACGCCCATGACTAATAATATATTAGTTTATAGTTCTAGTAATTAAAATTTCTTCATGATAAAATGGAAAGCTGCACGATTTTCCGATATACTTTATCTCAATCCTTCATGGTTTTCAAGATCTCTACTTACAGTCATTCATTAATAAGAGGATTTCAGGTGATAAGAATTTGCCTTGTTCGTGTGGTAATCACAGAGGGGTTTCTAATACCTGTAACCAGCCCTGAACCTGTGTGATCACCTCATGGGCAAGAACGAAGGACTATGGTATACCAGGAACAAATGGATGACTGCAGAGATCTATAAAAGCATCAGAAATGTATACAGGAGACATATTGGAAAACTGCATAACTATTCATTATAGAATGAGTAAGCGTGTTGTACAATATTTCCAGTCAGGCCCTTACACACAGCCAGACGGGTTCAGTCATGATCCATGGTGATCTGTCGACTGAACGATTTCAGAACTGCAGACACTCTCTAAAGATTCATCCAGTTCAGGAGATTTAGACTGGTTATCTTTTCTGTCCAAGCCATTTTCAAGTTTATTCTCATAGTTCTCCAAGCTAAGATCAACAGTTCCCTGAGTTCCATCCAAGCTCGATGGTGATAATCGCTCTTCTTCCAGTTTTACGGTGGGTTCAGGACTGGACAATGGAGTCTCAAAAGAATCAAGAGGAGGTGGATCTTCTGCAATAGTGTGACCTTCTCCAGAACTTATAATGTGGTTTTCCTCCAACTCAACAGATGCCAGTTCCTCGGCTAGGTCAATAATTTGCTCCCCAGCATTCTCCAAATGTTTTTTCTCTGAGCAGAGAAGAGGTATTAAAGGATGAAGATACATGTTCTCGTAAGTATTACCTAGTGGATCTTGGGAATTCTCCAGAATCTGATTGGAGTCCTTTTTCACTGGCTTGCCCACATCACTAGAACATCTCTCCACGTCAGGCTGTCTGTGTGCTACACATACAAAGAATCAATACCATCCATTAAAATAACCCATCACCAGATTCCCAGAAATATTTAGGCCTTGTGCACACAACCTTGTACATATTTCAGTCCGCAAACAACGGATCTCTTCCATGTGCATTCCTTACTTTTCTCACGCCCATCAATAAAAAGAACTATTGTCGTCCACAAAATAGGACATGTTCCGTAATTTGCAGAACGGAAGAACTAATCCACAAAAAACACTGACCACACAGAAATAAACAGGTCAATGTGCAAAGAAAATGTGGATAACACATGGATGAAAAATATAGTCGTGTGCATGAGACCTTTTATGTGCACAGGTTCAAGTATAAGAAGCCACCTTGGACCAAGCTTAAGGAATGCAAGATGTCCACCAGAAGGTGAAAGAGCATGGCTCTCATACTTATGGGTTTCAAAACAATACCATTGCTGCTTGTCA
>CM065589.1:561830660-561986992 GCA_033119425.1 Bufotes viridis | reverse complement strand
TGAATGGTACTTGGGGCACTGGATGGCACTTGGGGGCACTGAACGGCACATGGGCACTGATGGCACATGGAGGGCACTGGATGGCACATGAGGTGCACTGGATGGCACATGGGGGCACTGAATAGCACTTGGGGCACTAGATGGCACTCAGGGGCACTGAATGGCACATTGAGGCACTGAACGGCACTAGGGGGCACATGGGGGAACATAGGGGGCACTGTATGGCACATGGGGGCACTGAATGGCACATGGTGGGCACTGGATGGTACATGGGGGCACTAGATGACATATGGGTGCACTGGATGGCACTTGGGGTGCACTACATAGCACTTGGGGGCACTGAATGGCACATGGGCCACTGGATGGCACTTGGGGCACTGAATGGCACTTGGGGGCACTGGATGGCACTTGTGGACACTGGTTAGCACATGGGGGCACTAAATGACACATGGGGGCATTGAATAGCACATGGAGGAACTGAATTGCACTTGGGGGCACTGAAAGGAACATGGTGGGCACTGGATGGCACTTGATGGGAATTGAATCAAACATGGGGCACTGGATGGCACTTGGGGGGTACTTTGTATGGCACTGGGGATACTGTGGATGGCACTGAGGACAGTGTGGATGGCATTTAGGGTCGCTGTGAATGTCACTGTTATGGGGTGACTGTGGATGTCACTGTTATGGTAGTGCTGTAGATGTCACTGTTTATGGGGGCATTGTGGATGTCGCTGTTATGCACATGGAGGGCACTGGATGGTACATACGGTGCACTGAATGGCGCTTGGGGGCACTGACTGGCACTTGGGGGGTACTGGATGGCACTTGGGGTCACTGGATGGCACATGGGGGCTCTGAACGACACACTGGGGGCACTGAATGGCATATGGTAGGCACTGAATGGCACTAGAATGGAAATAGACTAGCAGAATTTATGTATGGGTGTAGTAACATGGCCACATGTAGTGGGAGTACCTCCTGCAGACTGAGCAGTGGGGGACGGGGCCAATCTGTGACTGATCACAGGTTGATACTGTATGTATGCTCTGCCAGATCATTAAGGAAGCAATCAGGGAGTCTAGTCGTACTGGATCTCCCTGACTGCTGTTTATAAGACGACGCCCTCTGCTGGAATTATGATGCTTCTGTTGCCGAGATCTGGTCCTCCAACTCAATCTTTAAAATGGCCGCCATAGCTGCTCTTAGCAAGACATTCCCACCTGCGTCACCATGGGATGAATCAGCACTAATGTGGCAAGTCTTAGACTTGCTTAGAGCAGCTGTATCAGCAAGACTAAGACTTTGGTGGCCATTTTGTGCAGAGTCAGGGGACCAGATCTAGACAACAGCAAGTTTTAGTTCAGCACTGGAGGATCAGGCATTTTAATTTTTTTGTTGTTGAATATGATTAAGTGAAATGGTTGAATATGGTCAGCTCAGTGGTTAGCACTGTTGTCTTGCATTGCCCTGGGTTTGGACGCAAAGGGCACAACTGCATGGAGTTTGTATGTTCTCACCTTATTTGCGCAGGTTTCCTTCCATGCTCCAAAAATGCACTGATGGCATGATTTAAATAAGCCCCAGTGGGGACAGGTGAGTGATAGCAACGTATGCACAGCGCTTTAGGCACCATACGAGTGAAATAAATAAATCTTTGTTACAGTGCTTCAGTATACTTTTCTTGGAAAGTTGCTGTTGAGTATATGAATATATGGGGACCCAGTGTATTTAAGGGTGTCTAATTCATCTTTAGGGAAATTAAGCATTGTACAGTGCCCAATGTGTTGTAATGACTTGTTAGGTCCTCCAGACAGATAGTATGAGCTACCCCACCTCTATTTAAATACTTTTGGGGTCATTTATCAAACTAGTGTACAGTAGAACTGGCTTAGTTGCCCGTAGCAACAATCAGATTCCACCAGTTCTACTTTACACCAGTTTGATAAATGAACACATTTTTTTTTTTAAATGTAGACAACCATTTCAGCAATATTGAATACCTGATTTGAACAATTCTGCTTTATTTGCCCATAAAGTATTGTTTTATTATTCAGTGTAAAAAAAATATATTAGAAAGATTGTTATGGTACTCTCTTCCTTAATATCCATCGTGGTGTGTTTTGCCAATTTAAAAGATAGATCTTGAAGGGGTTTTCTGGCCTCAACATTCTTTAAAGTAATTATTTATTACTTTATTTTACCTTTATTGCTCCTATATCCCGTTCTGGGCTGGTGTTTTCTTCTGTTGTCCATAGCATGCGCAGGAAAAAAACTGTCCGTAAAAAAAACTGTTCGGAATCTGAACCATGAATTCGTGGTGCAGGCACAGCCAGTGTGATGTGAGGAACAGCAGCTAGTCTGCCCTTAAGCCCCTGCGGAGTGTCTTCACCTTCACATCATGCAGGCCCAGTGTCCTCCAATGCCTCTGTGCCAGTCGCCAGTCTCCCCCATCCCCATGTTACTTACATGGTTACCACCAGCCATGCCTACCACCACAGCAGCAGCACTGTGCCCACTCATGTGGCACAGGCAGGATCCAGGGGGCGACTGCAGTGTACCCCATATTGCTGTTTCTGCTGACATGATATGATGGCTGGTTCCTGCCTGTGCCACATCCTTTACACTACTGGGGCAAAATAGGGGACCATTTAAACTACTGGGTGCACTATAGGGGACCAGTTAAACTACTGGGTGCAACTATAGGGGACCATTTAAGCTGCTGGGGGCACTATAGGGGACCATTTAAGCTGCTGGGGGCACTATAGGGGACATTTAAGCTGCTGGGGCCACTATAGGGGATCATTTAAGCTGCTGGGGGCACTATAGGGGACTGAAAAGCTTCTGGGCGCACTATATGGGGGGGCATTAGGCTTCTGGGGGCACTATATGGGGGGCATTTAAATTACTAGAGCACTATATGGGGCAGTTGATCTACTAGGGGCACTCTAAGGGGCATTATAATTACTTTGGAGACCAGTGTTGGACTGGGGTGCCTAGGGCCCACCAGTAAAATCTATTTTGGGGGCCCACTGTACGGATACATTCATATATTACCTGCTCATACAGCAGCAAGATGCTACGAGATGATTGAATATGGGGGTCCCTGCAGCAACTTTGAGAAGGTAGGTCCTGGGAAAAAGAGGATACTGCCTAGCTTTCCTCTATACCTAGAAGTCATCTCAGCTATCTGATCGAGTCTATAATAAACTGGGTAGGTTCCTAAATAGTTTTTATATGAACATAGGCTGGTTGAGGTGCTGCACATTGAATATATGTATGTAGTGCAGTAAGTCTACTTTTTTATGTGCTACTTGTGCAGGGGGTAAGATACTCAGGCCCATCTTGCTCAGGGGCCCACTGGGGGATTCACCTGTACCCCTGTGGGCCAGTCCGAGCCTGTTGTAGAATATATAGGAGCATGATAACTACCAGGGGAACTATAGAGGGGCTATATTACTTCTGGGAGTACTATGAGGATTTTATTTCTCATAGAAGCACTATGGGAGTCAATACTTAGGACGCTAGAGAGATCTTTATCATTACTGGGGCACTTTGTGGCCCTTTTGACTGCTGGGGTGATGAGCCAAATTTCCTTCATAAGACAGATTCATCCTTGTGTGGAATATGTAAACTGCATCCCACCGGTATCTTGCATATGTTTTGGAATTTCCCTAAATTAGAATGACACTGAAAGGATGTGGTCAGACTCCTTAATTCTATATATGCAGCCTATCTTGAGTTAACACTCCTTATATGTATTCTTGGCTATAGAAAAGATCTTGAAGGATCAGTGAAGGTGAAAATATAGCCATAGTTAGGCTGCTTGAATTAGCTTGAAAAGTAATTGCACAGCAATGGTTAGATGAAAAACCTCCTTCCACAGAGGAATTTATAAGTAAAGTGAACTGATTATTGTCCAAGGAAAAAGGATATAGTTGAAAAGAAATGCTACCAGTAAATTTGAGAAATTATGGTCCAAATGACTAGATATCCCTGGTTTAGCCCCTATGCACTTTATTCATAACAGACTACTGTTAGTATAAATTATGACTGCACTTTCTTCTACTTAAGAACTCTACCATTACTTGTCTCTTCTACACAATGAGACTAGTCTGTCTAAGGCTACTTTCACACCTCTATTTTGAATTCTCTGGATCCGTACACATTCCAGCAGACAAGTGGAGACTCCGCCAGATACAAACCGCTGCATGCTGAGGTTTGTGTCCAGAAGATTCTCCACTTGTCTACCGGAACAGCCGTGCCATAGTTTCACACCGGAGGTATGAAAGTAGCCCAAGTACATTATTCTAGTACTGTGACACATGTATTGTTACCAGGATCGGTAAGCAAGGGAGGGAGGGAGTATTTTTCTTTGTATGTTTTACTATTGTTAAAACTTTATTAAAAACTAGTTGATTTAAAAGGATGATGAAAGGAAACAGGTGGACAGCAGATTTACCGAACTATTGTGGGACAACAAGCTCAGCAGTTTCAGAGTTCTTGCCAGGGGATACTGGCTTGTTTGTTACAGTCTTGTGTGGGGTGACAAAACAAATGGTCACAAACAGTCTCTCTTTAATGGAACAGACTAAGCAGACAACAGATTAGTTATACTTGCAGTCCCTCCTTCTAAGTGGCAACTAGCTTACTTTATCTTTGGATGTTGCACCCAACTTACCTCCGCAAGGACAAACCTGACCTGTATCCTATCTAGGCCCTGTGGGAGTGTGCCAATTGATGAGCACCACTGACTTCCACTAGTTTGGCTGGTTCTATTCACCAACTACAGTGTCTTCCAATTCACCCTCTGCCATCTGCTCTGCATGCTTCTGCAAATGCAGACCTCTGAGGCAGCTCTATTTGTAACCATCAGGAACATGCTCAGCTGTGTGGGAATGCTCTCGGCATGTTCTCTTATCTGTATGCAGAGCCCATCGACATCCTGCTTGAGGCTTGAGGGAATATGACATACTGTATATGTGTATCTCATTATAACAGATCACCGGTGACATCATCACTATCAATATACATATTATATAGGGCCTGTGTTGAAAAATACTGCAGCACGCCAAGTTTTGAATTCGTGTTAATAAAGGTTTATTCACCAAAGCTTGAGAAAGACTGGTTATAATTGAAACGTTGCACATGTTTTGGTGAATAAACTTTTATTAACATGGATTCAAGACTTTTAGTGCAGCAGTAATTTTTAACACAGTACTTTCTGGGGCCAATGGCTAAGTCTTAACACATATCCTGCACCGCTACGGCCAAGTCATCACAGGATTTACTAACCGGTAGTGCTGTTTTTACTTTTCTGCAATTTGAATCTTATATATGGCAACTTATAGTGTGTTAAGCCCCAATGGTGGTATCTACAGATAAGCAAATTTCTTGAAATTCATTTTGTGCCCGATTTGTTTAATTTTTGATTTGTGTCTGAATCAATTCTACACAAATCAAATATGCTCCAATCGGCCTGAAATTAGTATATGACACTCTGAGGTCTGCTAGATTTTTTTTATATCTTTTCATTATCTCTTTTTTTATTTGCTTACAAATTTTGCCCTTTCCCTTCCCTCTCCTCCCTTTAAGTTCTTGAACAATGACAGCAAAAGCAAATAATGTCAGAGTAACACATGGTTGACGGTGTTAACAAACAACATTTTTAAAAACACACTGCGCCTTCGCATGTGTTGTTTTTTAATACCATAAAGCTTCCAAAAATTGTCCCTTATATGTAGATGCACACAATGTAAATATAAAACAGTGGCTTGTTGAGACCAAGTAAAAATTATGGGTTAATGGTGGCAGATCCCTGCCCCTGTTTATACACACACACATAATAATGTCAGAAGAAACAGTGGCTTGTTCCGAAGAAGCATCCAAAAACTATGCGTTAATAGGGGTAGAATGCCTGTCTGTATTTTTACACACACAACTGTTAATTGTAAGAAGAAAGAGTGGCTTGTTTTAAAGTTCAACAAGCCTGTACAAAATTCTCCCTACTAATCGGGAGCAGCAGCAGTGCAGTGTGGATGTGAAAAGGGTAGGGTAATAGTGGCATGTGGCTGCAATAGTAGCAGCAGCAGTAGCAGTACAACATGTAACTGACAAGGCAGTAGATCTGTGTGTGGCAGTTTAGGGGTAGTAGTAGTGGTAGTAGTGGCAACTGTGTAGCAATAACGGGTAGTGGCAGTACGGTTAATGGAAGTAGCAGTAGGGGATTAAGAGAAGCAGTGGCAGCATCAACAAAGTGGTATATAACCTGATGGTAGGCAGGTGGACAGCGGCAGTGGCATGATGGCAGCAGCAGACATATGGTACGGAACATGAATGTAGGCAGGCAGACAGTGGAACAATGGTGGCAGCACTTATATAGTATGGAACATGATTGGGGGCAGGCAGACAGCAGCGGTTACATGATCGTGGCAGCAGCAGCCATGCGCTATGAAACATGATGGTAGGCAGGCAGACAGTGGCATGGTGTAACTGTCAGAACGGGCAGATCTATTCATCGGCTTCAGTCGGACGATAGAGTTGAGCGAACACCTGGATGTTCGAGTTCGAGAAGTTTGGCCGAACTTCCGAAAATGTTTGGGTTCGGGATCCGAACTCGACCCGAACTTCACCCGAACCCGAACCCCATTGAAGTCAATGGGGACCCGAACTTTGGGCACTTAAATGGCTGTAAAATAGCCCTGGAAAGGGCAAGAGGGTTGCAAAAGGCAGCAAAATGTAGGTAAATTAACCCAAACAGCCTCACACCCTACACACTCAACACCCCCTTTTACTCAAACCATTAACAAACTATTTAAAAATTTACTTAAAAACATATTAAAATAACTATAAGGCAGCTAAACTAACCATATAAAGAAACAAAACTATATACACGCCTTATCCTTAACTTAAGGCCAACAAATTACAAGTGGCTTGGAGGGTGGGTATCTGCACCAACATAGGCCCTGGCCTGGAACACAGTTGTCCAGCCAGGGCCCAGTTCTGGAGGGTGAGGAAGAGGAGTAGGAGGAACGCTGGGGATACAGAGGGCGCAGAGCGATATACCTCCATCAAAGAGGATAGCTTGTCCTTGCCTCTGGGCAGCCTGGCAGACAGGAGCGACTACATGCTGCAGTGCCTGGGCAACGACCGCCCAGTTACTGCCACATTCTAACGTTTGCTGATTACTGGGTGGCCACCCTGCTGCATCCCCGTTACAACGACAACGTGCTGTCCTTAATTCCCTCACTGGAGTGTAATAGGAAGATGAGCCCGCTAGTAGACACGCTGCTCATGGCATTTACACCTGACACCGTGGACTCAGTGGAAGCACAAGGTGAAGGCAGAGGAGGAGGAGGAAGAATTTGCCAATGCAGCTGGGTCACCAGCAACACCTCAGAAGGCAGGGTTAGCATGGGCAAAATGTGGAAAAGCTTTGTCATCACGCCACAACAACCTGCACCACCAGCAGATCTGGAACATCTTAGCAGGAGGCAGCATTTCAGCAACATGGTGGAACAGTACACGTACTGACTGATGGGTCTGCCTAGGGGAATAGCTACAGGGGAAGCAACTGCTTTGGGGCAGTGACCTAGAAAGGGCCCATCCAGGAGGAGGACTAACAGTATTATACAATGAAATTATATACAGTGGCAGTTTAGAAAGTGTAGAAAGCGAATGGAACAGCTGCTGGGCATGGTCTGAGAGAGCGATCTTTAGTAGCCACAGGCATAGCGGCATGAAAGAAAGGGTTTGCGCAAAAATTACTGGGGAGGGGGCCCCATTCAAAATTTGATGTGGTGCCCAATCATTTCTAGCTACACCACTGGGTCTGTCCCATTCAACTTCTGGGTCATCAAATTGGGCACATGTCCTGAGGTTGCCCTTACGCCTTGGAGGCGCTGGCATACCCTGCAGCCACTGTATTGTCTGAACGTGTGTTTAGCATGGCTGGTGGCATTATCACAGACAAGCGCAGCCGCCTGTCCGCAGACAATGTGGGCGAGCTTTCGTTTATTAAAAAGAACCAGGCATGGATCCCACAGGACTTGTTTGTACCTTATGCAGAATAGACATGTATACTGGCCTCACCCAATCACTGTTATACTACCGTGCACTTAGACTTTGTTTTATTTTTATATTTTCCCAATGTTTTGGGGTCTACACTAATTTATTTAAAAAATAAAAAAACAGTTATTGGCCCAAAAAGGCTTTATTTCATGCAAAAATGTAACCGCCAATTGTAAGTTCCCTGTCAGTTATGCAGTGCAGGGGTTTGTACCTGGCAAAAATGGTAATATTTAACCCAACAATTTAAAATCTATCCTTTGCCGGAAAGTATTAAACTTGCCAGCCACAGCTGGAACCACTGATTAACGGTATTGTTATTTTGGCAATTGAATTTCACGCCAGAACAAAAAAATCTATCCTTTGCCGGACACTATTAAACTTGGCCAGCCACTGCTGAAACCACTGATTTATGGTATTGCTATTTTGGCAATTGAATTTCACCCCAGAAAAAAATATATCCTTTGACGGACACTATGAAACTTGTCCAGTCACAGCTGGAACACCAGATTTCCGGTATTTCTATTTTTGCAACTGAATTTCACCCCAGAAAATAATATATCCTTTGACGGACACTATGAAACTTGTCCAGTCACAGCTGGAACACCATATTTATGGTATTTCTATTTTTGCAACTGAATTTCACCCCAGTAAATAATATATCCTTTGACGGACACTATGAAACTTGTCCCGTCACAGCTGGAACACCAGATTTATGGTATTTCTATTCTTGCAACTGAATTTCACCCCAGAAAATAATATATCCTTTGACTGACACTATGAAACTTGGCCAGTCACAGAGCTCGCCACTCTCACCAGCGTGCCCAAGGACCTAGTTCCTACTGGTTTGCCCCCACTGAGGTATTTGGTCAACATGGTCATCCTCCAGAACAAGCAACTTCTCCTCATCCTCCACTTCCTCCTCCATTGGACTTTCTCTGTTTGGGTCCCCAACAGCTGCAGGGTGACCAGCAAGATCAGTAAGCTGTTCTTCTTCCACCATCATTTGTTGCTTCATTGTAAGCATCTGTTCTAAGATAAATATGAAGGGGATGACATTGTTTATTCTGCATTTGTCTCTAATGAAAATATAGCAGCCTCTTTGAAAAGGCTGAGTATGCGACAGGCATCTCTGATCAGCTGTAACTGCCTGGCCTTGTAACAACACATGCTCCCTGCTGAGGTAATCTGGTGCATGATATAATGATTCACCTCTTTGCACTGCTAACACAGATTCTCTAGCCTATGCAAACTGGAATTCCTGCAAGTTGGTAGGCCACAAATCAAGCGGCGCAATGGCAAACCTTGTCTGTAAGTCCAGGTGGTCGTTTCTTGTCACATAAGAATGGCTGAAATGTGGGACATTCTCCTAGAAATGGCCAGCACCCTCTGCAACCCACTTTTTCAAACAGCGTTGTGCGACTAAATTTATCACGTGCACCATGCAGGAAGCATGTGTTATTTCCCCAAATGCAGCACGGCCACAATGGTCCTGCCATTGTCATTGACCACCTTGTCCAGTTGGAATTGGTGGGGGACAGCAAGTGGGATATGTGTTGCTTGATGCACTTTAGCAACTGATCGGCTCTGTGGCTACTCTCATCCAGGCTGATCTGCTCCTAACATGGCATGGCAACACTTTACTTCACTCTTATGATAGGAGGGAGGGAGCGTGGGAGCAAAACTACACCCTGCTTCTGTTAAGGACGGGTAGGTGTCCATGGAGGAGGACATAAAGAAGACAGATAAGCGCCTGGTGTAAGAACCAGACCAACACAAACATAGAGGTTTCAATAGGACCTGGCCTTGTTTCTGCGGTGCTGCCGTGAAAAACATTGACCCAGTGGACCGTGAAAACATGTACTGTCCCTGCCCATAACAGCTGCTATTGTTGAGCGATTTGAAATTTAACAAAACGGAATTCGATCGATTTTCTTTGCCACGAATCTGAATTTCTTGGCGCTTCGTGGTAACAAATCAATTTTTCCTGAAATGGCGGTAAAACTCATCTATTTGATCTCTGATTAACCCCTGATAGGCTGAATGTGACTCTCAGATGCCGTGATCAGCACTGAGCATGGCATCTGAGGGGTTAAATGAAGGGGCGGTGCAATAGCCATTCCCTGTCATTGCGCACACCCCATACAATGGAATGCAATTCATTATGAAGTTCTAGTCGAACTTCTTAACGAATTGGGCGAAGCAGCCGAATAGAATTTTTAATTAAGCTTATTACTAACAATTGCTCCAGCTGTTCACAGTGGCGTGCTCCTTGCCGCACAGCAAGAATTGCAAGGCGTGGCGCACATTCTCCAAGATTCTTGTTGAAATAAGGAGTTTGAAGAAAACTGGTAACCTCTGTTGTGTCCAATGTTAATCAGCGGAGATAGCTGATGCATGGGTGAGATCATGTGATCCCTGCATCAGCGGCCATGTCTGGACAGTGTCACAATGCTTAAATTAGAGCCAACTGTAGTACAAAAGTGGCCGGCGTAACACAGTGGAGGAAAATTTAGCAGATGCCCTCATAACAATATATTAGTAAGCTGAATATAGGACTGTTTCCAGCTCATTTGTAAATGTTAATTTAAAGTCAGTGATCAACCCCTTTAACAGGTTGAAAACAAAGGAGGTCTTTTACTTTTAGACATATGCCGGTTTTCTGGTGTGCATCCGGCGCAGATTGCGGCTCAAAGGTTAGTTGTGCCGCAATCTGCGAGGAGTGAGGAAGGGAAAAGCAGCCAGGTCTGTCTCATTTATCATTTTCTTCACCTGTTTTAGAAATGGTCTAAATTTAAGCCAGCAAGGAAGCTTTCTTACATTTAGACCAGCGGTGGATGCACCAGAGTTATGTCAAGGTTGGCGCCTATACATAACTTTGATGATCCACCGCTAGCCAAGAGGTTATTAAGACCGGCGTCTAAAATACAGTTATTAATAAATGTCATAGTAGCATTAATGAGCAAGGAAGTAGCAAGTATAATTTTCTTAATATCTGGGTTAACTGAAAAGAATGGTAACACATGATTTTCATCAAACACGTTTTTATTGTTCACTGTGAGACATAGACCCTGAGAAGTTTTTGTTCCAATCTCTAGAACAATGCTTTAAGAGAATCTATTGTTAGCTTGTTTAAGAAGCAATTAAAAGTTAAATATGACAAAAGAACAAATGTTATAAAGTACTAAAATAACTAGTGATTGCATAATCATAATCAAGGAAAAAAAGGAACAACCTCAAAAAGAACCTCAAACTACCTGCACCACTGCCACTCTTCCTGCAAACATCTCAATGATTTGTACAAAAAGAAGCTGTTCTATAATTGCAGAAAGGTTGCATAGTCAGGCAGAGATTTATACTTTTGTAGTGAAAAAGTCTGTTTTATGCCAGATTAGCTTTTCCAATTAAATGAGGATTTTAACATATTTCTCCAGCCATGCATTGTTCTGCACAAATATGCATGAAAATGCCAAAATAGTCAGAACTACAACCTTGACATGTTTCAGGGGAACTTTTCAAAGTCATAATTCATGAATGGTTATCCAGAGTTTCTATGTATCGCTATGTTCTCCATTATAAATAAAACTACAAATCCAGGATTGATTGCCATGGCGGAAAAATATTACATGGCAGACATTTAAGAGAATAGCTCACCATGTTAAAGATGGAAAGGCTGTGGTCACCAAGAGAGGTAGGCCCTATTATCTAGCTGTCTTCCCCACTGGCTCATAGAGGTTGTCACTCCATGATGGAGGAAGTGGGATTGGACTGTGGGTACGACTTTTTATGTCCTCATGATGCAGATCCATTTGAAGACTAAGGAGGAGAAGCTACTCATTGGCTTCCTGTCTAACTTACTCTTGTAAGAGGTCAGGGGCAAGATGCAGACTTCGTGGTCCTGGCTAAAGCGGTGTAAGAAGGATTATACATTTTACAGCATGCGCTGGACCCAGAGGCGGATTAAGTGCATAATGGACCCAAGGCTGTCTACCCAACTTGGGCCCCTCCCTCAATTTTAGTATAGTTTTTTTTTCTATATGAAGAGGCTATGGTGCTTTGTGAGCGGCACAGTCTCTTCCTAGGCCATATAACATCACATTAATCGTTCACGTGGCCTAGGTGCAGCTCAGTTCCATCCGAGTGATTGAGTCTGAGCTGACAATACCAAGCACAGTGCTATCAAATAGACAGAGCTGTGCTTGGTAACAAGCAAAGAGGCTGTGGAGCTCACTGGGACATCGCGGTCTCCTCAAACAGCTGATTGACTGGGGTGCCAGGAGTTGGACCCCACCAATCTTATATTGATGACCTATCCTGAGGATAGGCCATCAATATATAAATACCAGAGAACCCTTTTATCTTGTTATCTGTAGTGTTACATAGGACTGCAAAAATACCCAGGAGCCATTGGCTCCTAAACTGAAAAATTTAGGAGCCAAATTACATTTTTAGTTGGCAAGTTTAAAATACAAAAATTATAATAAAAAAAGACTTGGAGGAGAAGATGAGACATAGCTCACAGTAGTGAGCCACCACTACATATAGTAGAATACAGCACCACATACCTCTTACTTCCAGTGACATCTCCTGTCATGTAGACCTTCTCTTTCCTCTTCTCCTCTGTTTGACCCAGACCGCCATGACCAATTCTTTCAGCCGCATCTTGTTTCTACAGAGTTTGCTACACAGACACGTTAGATTTCTCATAATTGGGGTCATTTATCAAACTGGTGTAAAGTACAACTGGCTTGGTTGCCCATTGCGACGCCCATAGTGGGTCAGCGTTGGCCCAGGGCTGCAGACCCAAGCGCCCTATTATAATCTGCCATTGGTTGGACCATGATGACCGTTTTACTATAGGGTTACTACAAGTTTGTGCTGAGGTGGGTAAAAGGTGGGAAAAGTCAAAGATAGCCGTGCATTAACTTTTGCATACTGTAGATGCAGTTGTGGGTCAAATGTTTGGGCTAAAGGGAGAAAGAAAATGAAAGTGGCTACAATAAAAGAACCTAGCTGCATAGAAACCTACAAGACATAGAAACATAGAAGAATGACAGCACAAATAAACGATAATATGGTCCATGCAGTCTGTAGTCCTTATATTATTTCCTTTTTGTTTTCTCTTAGGATACATATACTGTATGTTTCTCCTATACAAGTTTAACCCCTTACCCTCTGTTTGTTACTTAAAACAGACCAGGCCTGTTTGTTACTTAAACAGGAATTTTGTTTGCCTTTTTATTGTTGCACTCCAAGACCCATACTTTTATTTTTCCATCAGTGTATCTGATTTATTGGTTAGCTTTCATAAATTTTTTGGGGAAGGAATAGTCGATTCGCTCCGTACAGTATTAGAATGTATTGGCTCTGATGAGCCGAAGTTATTACCGCAAAGTCTCGCGAGACTTCGGGTAATAACCGTAAATTAATTTCTACTGTAAAGAATGTTTGTACTGAACTCAGGTTCGGTTCCAAGGTACCACCTGCCACCGAACCAGAGTTCAGTACAAAGGTTTTTTACAGTAGAAATTAATTTATGAAGTTATTACCTGAAGTCTCAGGAGACTTTGCAAAGTAATAACTTCGGCTCATCGGAGCCAATACATTCTAATAATGTACGGAGCGCTTACGCTGGTACAGTATTCTATTGAAGTTTTATGTGAATCGACTTCGGATGAAGCATCCGAAGCCGATTCGCTCATCCCTAGTCTTTTTGCATTAGGTGGAGAGATTCCAAGCTACCAGCTGCCCACCATAATCAAAGACAGAAAGGCCACCTGTCAGAAGATAGCATTCCTAGAGAGGATACACACGTATACAGTACAGCAGAGATCGTACATCCCTCCAGCCTGGAGAAACAAGGGAGAGAGAAACTTTGGGAACTAACCTGAGCCATTGTAGAAGCTGCCTTGCTGTAAATAACTTGTGCGCACATTGATGACCTTTGGATCAGCTTCAGTAAAGTACTGGGAATTTGTTAAGAGAACTGGTCTCCTTATTGTGCAAACGTATCACCTACTTGCACCTTACGGTGCTGGCATCACAAACCCCAGGGACCCTGCCTCCACGGCACGTTAAACCCACACCACCTAGGGCACCTCAACCGCCACCTGGCGGGAGTCCCTGGACAACAGAGTGTGCCCGAAGGAACTGGTGCTGTCCTTCCCATCACTGTACACTGGCCCAGGGAGCGCTACTAGCCGTGAATAAGACTACTACCACCCCATCGGCCCACCATAACTCACGCATATTTCCCCTACAGCCCGGTCGCTGCCCTAGCACTCGATCATGGCGGATATATATATATTTAATCGTTAAGGGTTTTAATTCACTTACTGTTGAATTTTACCGTTGAAATTCACAAGCACATCTGTTTTCTGAGTATCTATTACTGTTTCAGCAAAATAATAATTTCTAACCTTTCCTCTTAACCCCTTCCCCACCTAATTTCAGATTGTATTATTCCTCGTTGCATTCTGTTTCTTATTAAACACACTTCCCCTCCTTAACCTTATTTAATCATATAGCAATATTGACCACAGCTGTAGATTACTAAATTGCCAACACAAGGTCCTAAAGCTGTACCCCACAAAACAGACAATTAGCTCTACAAATAATGAACCTCGCAGCAAACAATTATCATAATGTCCCATTAACCCCTTTAGGACTTAGGACGTACCGGTACGGCATGTTTCCCGAGTTCTTAAGGATCCATGATGTACCGGTACGTCAAAACTTTAAAACTAGATTGCGGAGCGGTGGAGGTTTATTCAGATCTGCGGTTTGCTGCGTTTCCGGTCCATTTGGGTCTCCGGTGACCTGATGAACCGGAAAAGGAGGGTGACACCACCAATCAAAGTCCGAGCATTTGGGGGCTGCGGTGCTGTCCTGGGTGCTGATTGGTGCGGGGAGAGAGGCAGGAGATTCAAACTCCCGGTCCTCCTCTCTCCCCTCCTCTTCGTGCTGCTGCTACTGCACTGTGAGGACCGTTTTGCACCAGCTCCTGTAACCCCCCCCACCGTCGGCACCCATCACCCTCCGGCACACATCACCCTCCAGGTAGGTTAGGGTCAGTGAGGAGAGGCCCGATTAGGCACTCTTAGCGTCCAGCCACTGTTAGCGCATCGCTCGCCCCACCACTGATCATCGTTGTACCACTGATCAGCAATTTTGAACTTTCTTTTTTTTTCTAACACTTGTCCATTTTTTTTTCACTTTAGCTTTTTAGTACGTGAACACCCGTGCCCACACACACACGCACATACAATAAGGTTTTACACGAACATACACATGCACGCACACATACCCATGGCTCGCCAGACGTTCTCGGTGGAGGAAGCATACGCCCATATGCTCTCCGACTTCGAGAGCCCCAGTGAGGATGAGAATGACCCCACGTTTCTCTTGTCATCCGCATCCTCCTCATCATCATCTGATGACAATGAGCCCCCAGGGTGGCAGAGATGCCGCCAGGCGGAGCCAGAGGCCCCACATTCTAGGGACCCTGTGTATGGGAGGAGTTGATCTCTCTGATCAAGTCCTCAAGCCATATAATGCCACGCGCAAAACCCAGGCATGGTACACAAAAGTTGCAGTCTACTCGGTACAGGTTGCCTTGTACAACGCTTTTGTACTATCCGGAAGTGCTTGCAGCACAGGGACATTCCTCCAATTCTATGAGGCAGTCCTCAAGAACCTGATTTTTTCAGACCGGGAAAGAGCAGGCCGGAGTACCTCAGGAATTGGAGCCAATCAAACTGCCATCTCATCCCGCAAAAAATGAGCCCCTACATTCGATAGTCACCCAACAAAAAAAAAAAAAACTGTAGCTCCCAGGCTATGGAGATACTAAAATAATTTTTTTTGTTCCTCAAATGATAATATAGTGTAAAATCTAAATTAATTTAAAAAAGTAGACATATTATGTATCTCCGCATCCGTAAGAATCTGCCCTATAAAAATAACATTTAACCCAACCCCCTAGGATGAACAGCTTTAAAAAAAAAAAATGTGTAAAAAAAAAGCCATTTTTAGTCACCCAACAGCACAAAAAGTATAATAGCGAGCGATCAAAAAGTCATATGCACCCCCAAATAGTGCCAATCAAACCGCCATCTCATCCTGCAAAAAAATGAGCCCATACATTAAATAGTCGCCTAAGAAAAAATAAAAACTGTAGCTCCCAGACTATGGAGATACTAAAATAATTTTTTTTGTTCCTCAAATGATAATATAATGTAAAATCGAAATAAATTAAAAAAAAGTAGACATATTAGGTATCTCCGCATCTGTAAGAATCTTCCGTATAAAAATAACATTTAACCCAACCCCTCGGATGAACAGTGTTAAAAATATAAAATAAATATGGTGTGAAAACACCAATTTTTTAGCAAAATTTCCATTTGAATCCCTTTTTCCGGTAATAAAGCAGGGTTAACAGCCAAACAAAACTAAATATTTATTGCCCTGATTCTGTAGTTTGCATAAACACCCCATATGTGGTCGTAAATGGCTATATAGCCACACGGCAGGGCATAGAACAAATGGAACACCATATGGTTTCTGGAGGCAGATTTTGATGGACTGGTTTATTTACACCATGTAACATTAGAAGCCCCCCTTATGTAGCCTAGACTAGAAACTCCAAAAAAGTGACCACATCTAAGAAACTACACCCCTCAAGGTATTCAAAATTACTTTATAAACTTTGTTAACCCTTTAGGTGTTCCACAAAACTTAATGGCTGAATGTAGAAACAATTTTAGAATTTAAATTTTTGTTACCTTGCCTCAAAAAAGTGTAATATAGAGCAACCAAAAATTATACTTACCCTAAAATAGTCCCAAAACAACAACCACCTTATCCTGTAGTTTCCACTTTTATGGAGTTTCTACTCTAAGGGTGCAGCAGGGGGCTTGAAAGGATAGATGGTGTAAATAAACCAGTCCAGCAAAATCTGCCTTCCAAAAACCATATGGTTTCTCCTTCTTCTATGTCCTGCCGTTTAGCCAAATAGTAGTTTAAGACCACATATGGGGTGTTTCTGCAAACTACAGAATCAGGGCAACCCATATTGAGTTTTGTTTGGCTGTTAACCCTTACTTTATTACTGGAAAAAATGGATTAAAACAGAAAATTTTCCAAAAAAATCGAAATTCTAAAATTGTTTCTCCATCTGCTATTAACTCTTGTGGAACACCTAAAGGGTTAAAAAAGTTTGTAAACCCAGTTTTGAATATCTTGAGGGGTGTACTTTCTTAGGCTGGGTTCACACGAGCGTGTCCGGATTAGGTCCGGATCCGTTGCGGATGAGTTCAGTGAAAACTGTGCGATTTCACAGGCAAAGCCATTCAGTTTTGTCTGCGATTGCGTTCAGTTGTTCAGTTTTTTCCGCGCGGGTGCAATGCGTTTTGATGCATTTTTCACGCACGTGATAAAAAACTGAAGTTTTACAAACAACATCTCCTAGCAACCATCAGTGAAAAACGCAACGCACCCGCACTTGCTTGTGGATGCAATGCGTTTTTAACGCAGCCCCATTCACTTCTATGGGGCTAGGGCTGAGTAAAAAACGCTGAATATAGAACATGCTGCGATTTTGACGCAACACACAAGTGATGCGTGAAAAAAATGTTCATGTACACAGCCCCATTGAAATGAATGGGTCAGGATTCCGTGCGGGTGCAATGCGTTCACATCACGCATTGCACCCGCGCGGAAAACACGCCCATGTGAATGCAGTCTTAGATGGAGTCACTTTTTTGGAATTTCTATTCTAGGGGTGCAACGGGGGGCTTGAAATGGGACATAGTATAAACAAAACCAGTCCTGCAAAATCTGCCTTCCAAAACCCATATGGTGTTCCCCTCCTTCTATGTCCTCCCAAACAGTAGTTTAGGACCACATATGGGGTGTTTCTGCAAACTATAGAATCAGGGCAACCCATATTGAGTTTTGTTTGGCTGTTAACCATTACTTTATTACTGGAAAAAATGGATTAAATTGGAAAACCTAAAGGGTTAACGATGTTTGTAAAATCAGTTTTGAAAACCTTGAGGGTTGCAGTTTCTAAAATGGGGTCATTTTTGGGTGGTTTCTATTACGTAAGCCTCACAAAGTAACTTCAGACCTGGACTGGTCCATAAAAGTGGGATTTGGAAGAATTTCTGAAAAATTTCAAAATTTGCTTCTAAACTTCTAAGCTATGTAACATCCCCCAACAATAAAATGGCATTCCCAAAATTATACAAACATGAAGAAGACATATGGGGAATGTAAAGTCATCACAATTGTTGGGGGTATTACTATGTATTACAGAAGTAGAGAAACTGAAACTTTGAAATTTGCTAATTTTTCCAAATTTTTGGTAAATTTGGTATTTTTTTATGCAAAAAAATTTACTTTTTTGACCCAATTTTAGCAGTGCCATGAAGTACAATATGTGACGAAAAACAGTCTCAGAACGGCCTTGGTAAGTAAAGGCGTTTTAAAGTTATTCACACATAAAGTGACACTGGTCAGTTTTTCAAAAAATGGCTAAGTCCTTAAGGTGAAATAGGGCTGATTCCTTAAGGGGTTAAGATCTATTCACATAAGCTTTCTAGACTGATAATGCAAATTCTGCAAATTCCAACTGAGAGCTGTTGACACAGGCTTTCCTGACTGGCGATACTGTAAGTTTGTATATAGTATTGTCCAATACTTCTCCAATACATTCACAACTCTGCTGCTCAGTTATTTCATCTCCTTGCTCTCTACTATCACTGCTCTCTGCAAGCTCCTTCATTTGCTAAACATTTCCCAACAAATTCATTTGAAAATACTGACAATGTTATACAAGGCAGCACAGAAACA
Organism: Bufotes viridis; assembly: GCA_033119425.1. Classification (NCBI taxonomy): domain Eukaryota; kingdom Metazoa; phylum Chordata; class Amphibia; order Anura; family Bufonidae; genus Bufotes; species Bufotes viridis. The sequence continues at coordinate 561,968,071 of CM065589.1, read as the reverse complement.
TTACCTCCAAACACGTATTATCTGGTCCAGTGGCTAGGGCCCACCAGTGGAATTAATTCTGGGGGCTTCATGAACATGTGCGTTTCAGCACACAATAAACAGAACTGTATGTGCACTGCACTATATCAAAGTGTTTCACATTAAGAAATGAAAACATGGCTTTTAGTTGATAACTCGATTACCTGTCAGTTTTTCACAGCCATTTTTTCATGGATGGTCATTGAAAACTGTCTCCTTTGATTGCATGGGAGCTGTCAAAAGGACAAAGTAGGACACGTCCTGACTCCTATTTTTTGACGGACAATATTAAAAAAAAAATGTCCCTTAGCCAGGCTAAACAATATCTAAAATCAAGCAAATGTTTGCCAGCACCTTTAAATGCAAACGTTTAAAAGAATGAATACACCATACACCACTAGAAAAGTTATGTAAAATGCCCCCCAAAGCTCTTGTATGACCGTATGGGAAGCACAAATATATATAACACACACACACATCCCACTGAATTCACCAGCTCCCCGGTGGACTAGTCTGAGCCAATCTGGTCTTCTAAAAGACCTTCTCTTGGCTTGTCTTCTCCAGTTTTCTTCTTCTTCCTACATCTTGTCTTTTCTCTATATATTCTCCAGTGCATCTCCCATACACTGGAACTCACTACTCCAACATAGGACTACTACCACCTTAAAAAAATTCTAAAGCAATCTGACAATTCACCTCTTCATAGAATCTTACACCCTGCAATATCCCTCTATCCAGTAAACAAAAGTGTAAGCGGCTTCTATCCACACAGCTTCTAACAAATGGTCTGTTTTCCTCTTAGATTGTTAATCCTTTTGAGTAGGGCTATGTCACCTGTGTATTGTACTTGCTTGTTTTTTTTTTGTTTACTTTTACTTTATATTTAAACTCTATTTTATACTGTATTTTATATGATTCGCATCTACAAGGAATCCACGCAATAACATATAAATCATAACAGAAAATATATATATTACGTACATATTATTTTTGTAACATAGAATTCTAAGAATTTAAAGAATTCCAATTCATTATTATGTTATACCATTATATAACACTCTATGGTTTGGTGACTTAGTCCATAATATTCATTAATATTTTACTAGAAAATAATAATTTGGAAAGAATTCTTTAGAATGAATAGCCTGACTTTTATTGTAATATAATGTTCTATCTAATCAGACCAGTATATGTAATTGTTAATAATTTGAGTCCAGAGGGACCTTGGGGCTAATAGCCATGTTTTGTTGTATAAATGTTATTTTTCCCCAAGAAGTATTCCCACAGCACTTAAAAAGATGTTGTTAGCACCGCTGATATTATTATGTCTTTCAAAGCTTTTCTGAAATGTTAAAGATAATGGATGATAGTGGGAAGATGCATGTGAATATGCTAATCATACCATGGTGATCAAGAGAAGATCCTTACTTACATTAATGCATTAGAACATAGTTAGAAAAATATAAATAATTAACCATCTAGGTAAAAAGTTAAATATAGATATGTTTTGAAGTGAACACAATTTTCTATATTGTGTTAATGACACTACTTATCAATGTTAAAGGGAATTATACTTTAATAATTATGTCCTGTACCAGATGTACATCTCAGAATCCTGTGAAGTCTAAGGAGCCATATTTACAAATAGGTTCCTATCTTGTCTAGTCCTGCGAATCCACTCTATAGTATTGTTCTGACCGCCCACACTTGACTCTCTGCCTGTTTACTGGATCGTTTGTCCTGACTACTGACTCATGCCTGACTTCCATATTAACTTTATTTTGCCTGCCATGGCTAATTGTCTGTTTACTAGATTTAACAAACTCTGTCTCTTTTGACCTCCCCTTGGTCACTGACCACATTCTTGGGCCTTATCTCTTTATGCCACACAGGAATGCCTCTTAACTAGCATGAGTCAGAGGTCACTGAACAGTGACTACTTCAAGAATTAGAGGCCTGGTGATTTTCCTGAACCAAAGTCCAGATCTCTGCATAGGGGTGAAAGGGTGAAAACCAGGGATGCCCTTTAAATAATGCCCTTAGAAGCAGTCCTAAGTCAAATCCGTTCAGTGGATCCACACCTACTCAGTACAGTTTGCTCAGGCCATGGACCCCGCTGGCACTCCAAGTTGGGGATATATGATTAACTCAAGAAGATGACTACTCAGCAGAGTCACCAGGAGAAACTACTACAATTCATGGATACCATTACAACATTAAAGTAGAATGAAGCCTGGCTCTCAGGTGGTTAGGTCTGCTGACCTGCTCTGCACGGATCCAGTCTGTGTTCACACCCTCCGAATGTGAAACAAAATATCCAACCGGATCCAGCCATTACAACATACCTGGAATCTAAGACTGTCTCTGCTCCAGCTCGATCTCTTCAAGATGCAGGTCCTGCACCATAGGCCACTGCCTATCTCACATTTTAGTGGTACCAGATTGCACCTGCCACTACCACCTTGTTATGTTGGAGATCCCATGGCTATCAGTAGCTTTCTCAACCATTGCACTAGTCATTTAGAACTGCTACTCCTCTCTAGCCAGAAACTCTATTTCAGGCCTCCTCATTAAGAACCTAAGATCCTGTTAGCAAATCATGCCTTACTTCAGTGTAAACCTAGCAGGGAATGAGCACCTCATTTGGTGCTACTGCAACATGGAGAACATTGTCCTCTGTCTCTGCTCCCTTATGGCTGGAGTAGCCTCAGTATGTCTCCTACTGCAGTAGGCCTAAAAACTGCATCCCTTGAAGGGGGATGGAAGTTTTACTAGGGCATGTGCCCTTTTCCTCCAAGATGGCTCCCTACAGTACTTCTTATCATGGTCACTCCTCTTGCCAACAAATGGGAGGAGATTATTGCCCTGTACTCGTGTTGCATAGAGTAGTGCTTTTGTTGTCTAATAGCTCCATCTTGTCTCTGGATTTCACCACCACAGTCTATGAATATTAGAATGAGCAGGGCAGACACTTTCCACTCCTAGCAGTGCAACACTGAAGCAGACATATCACTCAGACTTCAGAAGGGAGTGCTCTTCCAAAGTGGGTGTACTTATCCACCATCTTACAGGGCATTCACACTCTCTCGCTCTGGCTCTTAAAGGGCCAATGCATACACCCTAATCTTCCCCAGACAATTTTTTATATTTTTATATATTTAAAGAGATAATGCCTCTCCATGGGAACCACTATGCTTGATGAGTCCTTTTAAGAGACTTACAACCATTTAGAGTATTGTACCTCGAAGAGACTATAAATATGTTTTATGATGCAAAGTTACAAGTGATGCACCCTCCTGATGAGTGATTATATGTATGAACCTGTAAAGTTGTGTTGTTTTGCTGGAGAGTATTTGCTTGTCTCCATCTGCCATTTATTCAGTGCCATTACAACCCTATGGTCAGAAGGGCATTGCTGGCAGGAAGCAGGCCTCAGTCTTCAAGGAAGGGACATCTTTAATCTGGCGGCTGGGACTGCCGAGCAGGGAAAGGGCTGACAGAGCCCTAAAGCTGTGTAGTGGGCAAGCAAGGCAGCGGCTATGCCTACCAGCTGGAGAGCAGCAGCAGTGCCACCATTACAAGTGGCTACCAGGCACATCTGGCATTCCATATCTCTGGGGAAAAGAAAATGATCATACAGAAACATCCTGTTGAATCTTCTTTACCTTATGACAGCCTCTGGAACAGTCTGCCAGACCCCAGAGATGAATGAAACCCCTAAAATCAATGTGATCTGTGAAAATCTAATGTCCCTGGCCAGCTTTACCATTGAACTTTTATCCCTAGACCCCAACAACTGAAGATTGAAACATACTTATTTCAGAATATGATCAACTTCGCTGCTCAGTATATTTTATGTGAATTTATTATTCATGACACATGTGTGATACTATCAACCGAAAAGTAACTGAACTTAAAATACTGTTGTTTAGTAAACCCAGTGTGTACAGTAGACTGCATATGGTAAGGGTAGGTGATAACTAGAGGTGTCCCGAACTATTCGCCTGTACGTGTTCAGCTGCGTAGGCGAACATATGCAATGTTCGGTCCGTCCCCTATACATCATCATTGAGCAAACTTTAACCCTGTACCTTACAGTCAGCAGACACATTCCAGCCAATCAGCGTACCTTCCCACCCAGAAACTCACACCTCCTATCAAAAAGCAAGGACAGCATCCATCTTAGATTCATTCTGAAGCTGCAGTGTTAGTTAGAGCAGGGAGAGTGCTGCTGCTGCTGAATTAATAAGGGGATTCTAGGAAAAGCGTTAGCTACTAGTGTTATGTGTCCACTCCAGTCCTCAAAGACTCATCTTCTGTAAGGACAGCGTCCATACAGCACCCCAAAAAGCCCTTTTTAGAGGCTGGTACATCAGTCTGCTTTTTTATTTTTTTTCTATATATATTATATTCCATTCCTGCCCGTGTGTGAGACGCCAGAGGACCACAGACTGTACTGTGTGCACACCACTCATATAGGGTGGCACAGTACCTTGCAGATAAAAAAAGTCATCTAATTTTTACCCTTTAATAAAATTTCAGTTGCCTGCCAGTGTGTGTCAGGCCCACACAGACTGTACTGCGCCCACTGCCAGTGCCCACCACTCATATCGGGTGGCACAGTACCTTGCAGATAAAAAAGTCATTTAATTTTTACCTTTAATATAATTTCAGTTGCCTGCCACTGCCAGTGTGTGTCAGGCCCACACAGACTGTACTGTGCCAACTGCCAGTGCCCACCACTCATATCGGGTGGCACAGTACCTTGCAGATAAAAAAGTCATTTAATTTTTACCCTATAATATAATTTCAGTAGAAATTCTGATTTTTTTTTTCACAAATGGCAATCCCCAACCTGTACTCTATTGTGGAAATGGAAGTCATGGCATGTCTGGCACACAGTGTTGGGGCAAGGGTCCATCTGACCACTGATACCTGGTCTGCAAAGCATGGTCAGGGCAGGTATATCACGTACACTGTGCATTGGGTAAACCTGCTGATGGCTGCCAAGCATGGAATGCGTGGCTCTGCAGCGGAGTTGGTAACACCGCCACGACTTGCAGGCAAGCCTGCTGCCACCTCCTCTACTCCTCCTACTCCATCCTCTTCGCTAACCTCCTCGGCTGAGTCCTCTTCTGCTGCTGCGTCTTGCTCCACATCAACTGCACCACCCCCCCACCCCCAGCTCCCCGGGCTATTCCACATCCCGGATACAATAGTGTCACTCCGTCTTGGAGATGACTTGCCTGAAAGCAGAGAGTCACACCGACCAGCACTCCTGTCCGCCCTGAACGCACAGGTGGATCAGTGGCTGACCCCGCACAAACTGGAGATCGACAAAGTGGTGTGTGACAACGGAAGCAATCTGTTGGCGGCATTGAATTTGAGAAAGTTGACACATGTGCCGTGCATGGCACATGTGTTGAATCTGATCATACAACGATTTGTGTATAAGTACTCATGCTTACAGGACGTCCTCAAGCAGGCCAGGAAGGTGTGTGGCCACTTCAGGCGTTCCTACACGGCCATGGCGCATTTTTCCGATATTCAGCATCGAAACAAAATGCCAGTGAGGCGCTTGATTTGCGACAGCCCGACATGTTGGAATTCAACACTCCTAATGTTCGACCGTCTGCTCCAACAAGAAAAAGCCGTCAACGAGTATTTGTATGACCAGGGTGCTAGGACAGCCTCTGCGGAGCTGGGTATTTTTTGCCACATTACTGGAAGCTCATGCGCAATGCCTGTAGGCTCATGCGTCCTTTTGAGGAGGTGACAAACCTAGTCAGTCGCACCGAAGGCACCATCAGCAACCTCATCCCATTTGTTTTCTTCCTGGAGTCTGCCCTGCACAGAGTGCTGGACCAGGCCGTAGATGAGTGTGACAAGGAAGAGTTGTGGTCACCACCAGAAACCGCCTTATCATCATCGCTTGCTGGACCTGCAGCAACGCTGGAAGAGGAGTCTGAGGAAGAGGAGTCAGAGGAGGAATGTGGCTTTGAGGAGGAGGAAGACTAACCACAGCAGGCATCACAGGGTGCTCGTTGTTGTCACCTATCTGGGACCCGTAGTGTTGTATGTGGCTGGGGGAAGAACAGACCTTCAATGAGATCAGTGAGGATGAGGTTCAATGAGATCAGTGAGGACGAGGAACGGGAGATGAGTAGCTTGGCATCCAACCTTGTGCAAATGGGGTCTTTCATGCTGTCATGCCTGTTGAGGACCCTCGTATAAAAAGGCTGAAGGAGAACGACCTGTACTGGGTGGCCACGCTACTAGACCCCGGTATAAGCAGAAAGTGGCTGAAATGTTACCAAATTACCAGTCGAAAAGGATGCAGCAGTTCCAAAACAAGTTAAAAAGTATGCTTTACACAGCGTATAAGGGTGATGTCAGAGCACAACGGGAATCTAACAGGGGAAGGGGGTAAGAGCAATCCTCCTCCTTCCACGACCACGCTAGCAAGGACAGGATGCTTTACAGACATGTTGTTGATGGAGGACATGCGGAGCGTTTTAAGTCCTATGCATCGCCACAGCCCTTCGGGGTCTACCCTCAGAGAACGACTCGACCGACAGGTAGCAGACTACCTCGCCTTAACAGCAGATATCGACACTCTGAGGAGCGATGAACCCCTTGACTACTGGGTGTGCAGGCTTGACCTGTGGCCTGAGCTATCCCAATTTGCAATAGAACTTCTGGCCTGCCCCGCTTCAAGTGTCCTGTCAGAAAGGACTTTCAGCGCAGGAGGTATTGTCACTGACAAGAGAAGTCGCCTTGGTCAAAAAAAGTCTAGATTACCTCACCTTTATTAAGATGAATGAGGCGTGGATACCAAAGGGACTGACAGTGGGGGATACATTTGACTAAAAAAGGCCTGATGAGATGCCTTGGGCTAAAAATAGTTCCCCAAGCTGCTGTACTTCATCTCTGCATGCCGGATGACTTGCGTGACTTCTCCGCCACCAACTAGGGTTCAAGCCGCAATGTTTTAGTACACTTTCTGCCTGGCAAACATAAATTTTTCCGGCCACTGCTACAGCAGCGGTGGCAACAATACCTAATTTTTCAGGAATGTGTACATGCCTAATTTTTCTGGCCTCTGGTGCTGCACTGTGGCTGCAAAAACAAAACAAAAAAAAGGCACATACATGTGTCAATTCCTCTTCGTGATCGTTACCTTGTTGTGGTGAAGGGGCTTACGTATCACAATGAAGCGATCACCTCTATGAGTGTGTGGGCAATGGTGGCACACCCCAGATGATAAGGTCGTTGCTTTATTGTGAACAGACCAAAAGCGATCAGCTGGATAATTTTTCATAGAAAAAACATTAATTTTCTTTGTGATCATCTAAGGTGAACATTAAAGCCTACTAGGCCAACAATGGGCCCACACTGGAGAATCATTGTTTTCTGGGTCACTTAACTGTCACTGAACTACCTCCGCATGACCATAGGCTTTGAAAAACCGCCATCGCCTGCAATCTCCCAAACGCGCGCACGAGCACAGTCATCACTACACCAAGATTGACGCATAGAGGAATAAAATTTATGTTATGAGTGTGTCAACTATTGACAACTCTTTGCGGTTGTCTAAAATCTATTCGATACACGTCCCCTGATAGGGGACGTAACAGGGATTAAACTGATAAGAACAGTACTACTGAACACAGCACTCATATAGGGTGTCATAGTACATTGCACGGCGAACGCAAGCAGTGCTCCAAATTGAAAGGAAGAGGACCGACCAACCATCTTTTTCCATCTCCCGGTTCCTAAAATCTATGCGATACACGTCCCCTGATAGGGGACGTAACAGGGATTAAACTGATAGGAATAGTACTACTTAACACAGCACTCATATAGGGTGTCAAAGTGCATTGCGCGGCGCACGCGCAGTGCCCCAAGTTGAAAGGAAGAGGACCAACCAATCATCTTTTTCCATCTCCTGGTTCCTAAAATCTATTCACGTCCCCTGATAGGGGACGTAACAGGGATTAAACTGATAGGAATAGTACTACTTAACACACCACTCATATAGGGTGGCACAGTACATTGCACGGCGCACGTTCAGTGCCCCAAATTGGAAGGAAGAGGACTGACCAACCATCTTTCTCCATCTCCCGGTTCCTAAAATCTATTCCATACACCGGCCCCTGATAGGGGACAAAACAGAGATTAAACTGATAAGAACAAATTTTTTTAATTAAAAAAAAAAGGACAGCCTCTGCGGAGCTGGGTATTTTGGCGCGTTACTGAGCGCTCATGCACAATGGCTGTAGGCTCATGCGTCCTTTTGCAGAGGTGACAAACCTGGTCAGTCAAACCCAAGGCAACATCATCGACCTCATCCCATATGCGTTTTTCTAGAGCGTGACCTGCGAAGAGTGCTGGATCAGGTCGTAGATGAGCATTAAGAGGAAGAGTTGTAGTCACCATCACCACCAGAAGCAGCCTTGTCGTCGTCGATTGCTGGACCTGCGGCAATGTAGAGAGAGTCTGAAGAAGAGGAGTCAGAGGAGGATCCAACCTTGTGCAAATGGGGAGTTTGCGGTTGTGCAAATGGACTGTTTGCGATTTTGCGGAGCGTTAAACAGGGAGTTTGGTCTGTCAGAGTTTGGTCTGTCACTGTGAAGTGGGCGTAACCCTTACACTACCTGATCAATACAACATCATACCTGATCGTATACACACACTGGATGTTTTAAAGCACGTTATTCCAAACGATTTAGGAATGTTAGGTGATTATGCTCTTTATGGATTAAAACCCGACTCTGCGTAGGCTTCACATAATTTTCCATGGGAATTTTGCCATGGATCCCCCTCGGCATGCCACAGTCCAGGTGTTAGTCCCCTAGAAACAACTTTTCCATCACTATTGTGGCCAGAAAGAGTCCCTGTGGGTTTTAAAATTCACCTGCCTATTGGGGTCTATGCGGTTCGCCCGGTTACGCCCGTTTGCATACATTTGCGGAAGTTCGCGTTTGCCGTTTGCGAGCGGAAAATTTTATTTTCGCGACATCTCTAGTGATAAATGAAAAATGATAAGTGAATAAAGTCACAAATGTCAAGGATACTTTGTGAAAGCACATCTACCTTGAATAAAACAGAACAATTGAATCTACCACAATGTAATCCTTTACAAAAGATATTTAAATGTGAGAATAGAAATAACCTTATGTAATGCTTCACTTTAAGGATTGTTTTGACACATCTGTCTGATTTTCTACTTCTTTAATGAAATACTGTGTCACTCTGCTGGAAAAATATCATGGTAAATTTCTCCCCATCTGTTTGTTAAAGAAGAAATTTGTATGTTAGATATTTAACAGGCGGAAAGTAGCACAAAGCCTCCAAACAAGGAATGCACATAAGCAATGGTGAGCGGCGTTCTCCAACACTTCATGTAACCTGGAAGAACTGCATATGGCTGTGACGAAAATAAGATTTCAAAGCCAATTATTCTTTTAATTGCATGTTGAAGGTACAGGAATATAGCAACATCCCAAATCTTACAGATGGGTGAGAACAAATTGCCGGGTATCATGTTGCATTTTTGAGTGCTAATTAATACACTAAGGAGGGTCCCATAATGGTAGAAAGGTTTCTAAAACTGGTTCTGTCTTATAAAGGTGCAGAAAAATTGTTGGATTGATTTGATTTTCTTGTATTTTTATATTTTGCCATGTTGATTATATAGGAGCACAAAGAATCTATATGTGTTGTTTTATAGTTATTAGATTTATCATAATATATTTGCGCATTCAATATATTTTGAGATGCATAACTCCTATTCTTAATAGGATTGACAATTAAATCTCAGCTGTTCGCCCGATGTTCCCCAGCTTTCTACAGTGGTTCCCGGGCTCTATGTTCAGCGGTGATCTGCTGCCGGTGTTTCCCATTCACCGCTGCAGTCCTGGCTCTGTCCTTGCAGGCATTGTCTGTACTGAAACTGCTCCGTGGTTTCCTTCAAGCACCAAGCACAGCTTGCTTCCAGCTTGTTCCTGTAGCACTTCCTTTAGGACTGGCGCGGGTCACTTTCTATGATTTATGGGTTAGCTCATGTGACCTTGCTGACCAATCCTAGCCTCCTGCACATATATAGTGGCCCAGCCCCTTCCCAGGTGCCTGAGCATCAAGGTGCTTGTGTCCTGCAAAGTTTGCTGATATCTCTGCTCATGTTCCTGTTTACCTGATCCGTGCTTGTTTCTGGACTCCGCTACCTGTTTGATCCCTGTGTGCTTGCCTTGACTCTCCTGTTGCCGACCCGGACTGCCTGACCTGTACCTGTGCACCTGCCCTGACCTATTGCTTGTTTGACTTCCCCTCTGCCTCATCCTCTGGTCCTGCACTGCTGCTCCTGGTCCTGCTGACTACGTCTGTACTAGTCTTGGCGAGCATGCTAGGCCGATCACCAGTCCGGCTCAAGCATCGCGCATGCTTTCGGCACATGGCAGTGTCTCGGCCCTAACTTGCCATGTGCTCCGAGTGCAATGCTCGAGTCTCTCTCCTCCCCACGCCGCGTTTCTTGGCTGCCTACTCAGGTAAAGGTAAGTACTGCCCTCACTGTAATGTCAGTAGCCATGTTGGTTACTGGCATTTACAGTGATTGGCTGCCCAGTAGAGATGGCCCGAATCTATCCGCCGGCGAACAGTTCCCGGCGAACATAGCTTGTTCGCTGCTCGCCTCTGCCGGGCGAACATATGCGATGTTCGGTCCGCCCCTATACATCATCATTGAGCAAACTTTGACCCTGTACCTCACAGTCAGCAGACACATTCCAGCCAATCAGCAGCATACCCTCCTCCCAGACCCTCCCACCTCCTGCACAGCATCCATTTTAGATTCATTCTGAAGCTGCAGTCTTAGTGAGAGGAAGGAGAGTGTAGTAGCTGCTGATTTAATTGGGAAATTGATAGCTAGGCTAGTGAATTCAGTGTCCACTCCAGTCCTGAAAGACTCATCTGATCTCTGCTGTAAGGACAGCGTCCTGACAGCACCCCAAAAGCCCTTTTAGGGCTGCAACATTAGTCTGCTTTTTTTTCCTTTATATACATATTGCAGTTGCCTGGCCTGCCTGTGTGTGAGGAGCTGCAGGCCCACAGACTGTAGTGTGCCCACTGCCAGTGCCCACCCCTGTCATTCCGTGTGGTACAGGACTTTGCATCAAAAAAAGGCATTTAATTTTTACACTTTAATCTAAGGTTAGTTGCCTGCCAGTGTGTGTCAGGCTGACTTCCACTGACTGTAGTGTGCCCACTGCCAGTGTCCACCACTCATACCGGCTGGCACAGGACTTTGCATAAAAAAGGCATTTAATTTTTACACTTTAGTGTAATTTCAGCTGCTTGCCTGCTGCTAGTGTGTGTCAGGCCGACTTCAACTGACTGTAGTGTGCCCACTGCCAGTGCCCACCCCTGTCATCCCGTGTGGCACAGGACTTTGCTTAAAAAAAAGGCACTTAATTTTTACACTTTAATCTAAGGTTAGTTGCCTGCCAGTGTGTGTCAGGCTGACTTCCACTGACTGTAGTGTGCCCACTGCCAGTGTCCACCACTCATACCGGCTGGCACAGGACTTTGCATAAAAAGGCATTTAATTTTTACACTTTAGTGTAATTTCAGCTGCTTGCCTGCTGCTAGTGTGTGTCAGGCCGACTTCAACTGACTGTAGTGTGCCCACTGCCAGTGCCCACCCCTGTCATCCCGTGTGGCACAGGACTTTGCTTAAAAAAAAGGCACTTAATTTTTACACTTTAATCTAAGGTTAGTTGCCTGCCAGTGTGTGTCAGGCTGACTTCCACTGACTGTAGTGTGCCCACTGCCAGTGTCCACCACTCATACCGGCTGGCACAGGACTTTGCATAAAAAGGCATTTAATTTTTACACTTTAGTGTAATTTCAGCTGCTTGCCTGCTGCTAGTGTGTGTCAGGCCGACTTCCACTGACTGTAGTGTGCCCACTGCCAGTGTCCACCACTCATACCGGCTGGCACAGGACTTTGCATAAAAAGGCATTTAATTTTACACTTTAGTGTAATTTCAGCTGCTCACCTGCTGCTAGTGTGTGTCAGGCCGACTTCAACTGACTGTAGTGTGCCCACTGCCAGTGCCCACCCCTGTCATCCCGTGTGGCATAGGACTTTGCTTAAAAAAAGGCACTTAATTTTTACACTTTAATCTAAGGTTAGTTGCCTGCCAGTGTGTGTCAGGCTGACTTTCACTGACTGTAGTGTGCCCACTGCCAGTGTCCACCACTCATACCGGCTGGCACAGGACTTTGCATAAAAAGGCATTTAATTTTTACACTTTAGTGTAATTTCAGCTGCTCACCTGCTGCTAGTGTGTGTCAGGCCGACTTCAACTGACTGTAGTGTGCCCACTGCCAGTGCCCACCCCTGTCATCCCGTGTGGCATAGGACTTTGCTTAAAAAAAGGCACTTAATTTTTACACTTTAATCTAAGGTTAGTTGCCTGCCAGTGTGTGTCAGGCTGACTTCCACTGACTGTAGTGTGCCCACTGCCAGTGTCCACCACTCATACCGGCTGGCACAGGACTTTGCATAAAAAAGGCATTTAATTTTTACACTTTAGTGTAATTTCAGCTGCTCACCTGCTGCTAGTGTGTGTCAGGCCGACTTCAACTGACTGTAGTGTGCCCACTTCCAGTGCCCACCCCTGTCATCCCGTGTGGCACAGTACTTTGCATCAAAAAAGGCATTTAATTTTTACACTTTAGTGTAATTTCAGTTGCTTGCCTGCTGCTAGTGTGTGTCAGGCTGACTTCCACTGACTGTAGTGTGCCCACTGCCAGTACCAACCACTGATACCGGGTGGCACAGTAGCTTGCCGATAAATAAGGCATTTAATTTTTAGACAGTAGTCTAAATTCAGTTGCTTGCCTGCTGCCAGTGTGTGTCAGGCCCTCTTCCACTGACTTTAGTGTGCCCACTGCCAGTGCCAACCACTGATACCGGGTGGCACAGTAGCTTGCCGATAAATTAGGCATTTAATTTTTAGACAGTAGTCTAAATTCAGTTGCTTGCCTGCTGCCAGTGTGTGTCAGGCCCTCTTCCACTGACTGTAGTGTGCCCACTGCCAGTGCCAACCACTGATACCGGGTGGCACAGTAGCTTGCCGATAAATAAGGCATTTAATTTTTAGACAGTAGTCTAAATTCAGTTGCTTGCCTGCTGCCAGTGTGTGTCAGGCCCACTTCCACAGACTGTAGTGTGCCCACTGCCAGTGCCAACCACTGATACCGGGTGGCACAGTAGCTTGCCGATAAATAAGGCATTTAATTTTTAGACAGTAGTCTAAATTCAGTTGCTTGCCTGCTGCCAGTGTGTGTCAGGCCCTCTTCCACTGACTGTAGTGTGCCCACTGCCAGTGCCAACCACTGATACCGGGTGGCACAGTAGCTTGCCGATAAATAAGGCATTTAATTTTTAGACAGTAGTCTAAATTCAGTTGCTTGCCTGCTGCCAGTGTGTGTCAGGCCCTCTTCCACTGACTGTAGTGTGCCCACTGCCAGTGCCAACCACTGATACCGGGTGGCACAGTAGCTTGCCGATAAATAAGGCATTTAATTTTTAGACAGTAGTCTAAATTCAGTTGCTTGCCTGCTGCCAGTGTGTGTCAGGCCCTCTTCCACTGACTGTAGTGTGCCCACTGCCAGTGCCAACCACTGATACCGGGTGGCACAGTAGCTTGCCGATAAATAAGGCATTTAATTTTTAGACAGTAGTCTAAATTCAGTTGCTTGCCTGCTGCCAGTGTGTGTCAGGCCCACTTCCACTGACTGTAGTGTGCCCACTGCCAGTGCCAACCACTGATACCGGGTGGCACAGTAGCTTGCCGATAAATAAGGCATTTAATTTTTAGACAGTAGTCTAAATTCAGTTGCTTGCCTGCTGCCAGTGTGTGTCAGGCCCTCTTCCACTGACTGTAGTGTGCCCACTGCCAGTGCCAACCACTGATACCGGGTGGCACAGTAGCTTGCCGATAAATAAGGCATTTAATTTTTAGACAGTAGTCTAAATTCAGTTGCTTGCCTGCTGCCAGTGTGTGTCAGGCCCACTTCCACAGACTGTAGTGTGCCCACTGCCAGTGCCAACCACTCATACCGGGTGGCACAGTACCTAGCACGCGTAGTACCACTTATCTAAAAAAATGACAGGCAGAGGCAGGCCACCCGCAGGGGCCGTCGTGGTCGTGGTGCTGTGATTTCCACTGTCCCTGAATAATGCCCAGTTTTCAGAGGCCACGCACCCTGAACCCGAAAAATTCAGAGGACGTAGTTGACTGGCTTAGACAGGACACCCAATCTTCAACAGCTTCCGCTAAGAACCTTGACGCACCATCCTCCTCCAGCTCAGCTTCGGTCACCTGCTCTCAAGTTACCACGCACCCGCCCGTCGCCACCACCACCACTACCACCACAGCCACCACAGCCGCTTCACTTGATCCGTCAGAGGAGTTATTTACACATCAGTTGGATGCAATTAGTGATGCGCAACCATTATTGCCAGATGATGTAGATTACGGGATATGTCTCAGTCAGGCAGGATTACACACATGGACGTACAGTGTGATGATGATGATGATGATGTTGTACCCGCTGCTGCTTCCTTTGCTGAGGTGTCAGATACAAGTGAAGCGGTTGATGATGACGATGTGTCCACGGATGCCACGTGGGTGCCTGCTCGAAGAGAAGAAGAGGGGGAAAGTTCTGAAGGGGAGACAGAGAGAATGAGGAGACGAGTTGGAAGCAGGGGGAGGTCGTCGCAAGGAGTTAGTGGCACAGTCAGACAGCATGTATCGGCACCTGGGGTCAGCCAGACAGCACGCCAGTCAACGCATGCTGTTGCCACCACTAGAATGCCGTCATTGCAAAGCTCAGCAGTGTGGCATTTTTTTGTGTGTCTGCCTCTGATAAAAGCAATGCCATTTGCAACCTGTGCCAAAAGAAACTGAGTCGTGGGAAGTCCAACACCCACCTTGGTACAACTGCTTTGCGAAGGCACATGATCTCACATCACAAACGCCTATGGGATCAACACATGAGTACAAGCAGCACACAAACTCAAAGCCACCATGCTCCTCCTGGTCCAGCATCTTCAGCCACGTCAACCACTGCTGTCCTCCCTGCCCCCTCTCAACCACCCGCCACTCCATCTCTCACCTTCAGCAGTTCCTGCTCATCTGCCCACAGTCAGGTGTCTGTCAAGGACATGTTTGAGCATAAGAAGCCAATGTCACAAAGTCACCCCCTTGCCCGGCGACTGACAGCTGGCTTGACGGAACTCTTAGCCCGCCAGCTTTACCATACCAGCTGGTAGAGTCTGGAGGCCTTCAAAAAATTTGTCGCTATTGGGACACCACAGTGGAAGGTACCCGGACGAAATTTTTTTCAAAAAGGCAATCCCAAACCTCTACCATGTCATTGAAAAGGAAGTCATGGCATCTCTGGCATACAGTGTTGGGGCAAGGGTCCATCTGACCACTGATACCTGGTCTGCAAAGCACGGTCAGGGCAGGTATATCACGTATACTGCGCATTGGGTCAACCTGCTGACGGCTGACAAGCATGGAATGCGTGGCTCCGCAGCGAGTTGGTGACACCACCACGACTTGCAGGCAGACCTACTGCCACCTCCTCTACTCCTGCTCGATCCTCTTCAATATCCTCCTCGGCTGAGTCCTCTTCTGCTGCGGCGTCTGGCTGCACATCAACTGATTCCCCCAGCTCCCCAGGGCTATTCCACATCCCGGATACGACAGTGTCACGCTATCTTGGGGTTGACTTGCCTGAAAGCAGAGAGCCACACAGGACCAGCACTCCTGTCCGCCCTGAACGCACAGGTGGATCAGTGGCTGACCCCGCACCAACTGGAGATCGGCAAAGTGGTGTGTGACAATGGAAGCAATCTGTTGGCGGCATTAAATTTGGGCAAGTTGTCACATGTGCCGTGCATGGCACATGTGTTGAATCTCATCGTACAACGTTTTGTGTCTAAGTACCCAGGCTTACAGGACGTCCTCAAGCAGGCCAGGAAGGTGTGTGGCCATTTCAGGCGTTCCTACACGGCCATGGCGCACTTTTCCGATATTCAGCGGCGAAACAACATGCCAGTGAGGCGCTTGATATGCGACAGCCCGACACGTTGGAATTCAACACTCCTAATGTTCGACCGCCTGCTCCAACAAGAAAAAGCCGTCAACGAGTATTTGTATGACCGGGGTGCTAGGACAGCCTCTGCGGAGCTGGGAATATTTTTGCCACGTTACTGGACACTCATGCGCAATGCCTGTAGGCTTATGCGTCCTTTTGAGGAGGTGACAAACCTAGTCAGTCGCACCGAAGGCACCATCAGCGACCTCATCCCATTTGTTTTCTTCCTGAGCGTGCCCTGCGAAGAGTTCTGGATCAGGCTGTAGATGAGCGTGAAGAGGAAGAGGAAGAGTTGTGGTCACCATCACCACCAGAAACAGCCTTGTCATCATCGCTTGTCGGACCTGCAGCAACGCTGGAAGAGGAGTATGAGGAAGAGGAGTCAGAGGAGGAATGTGGTGGCTTTGAGGAGGAGGAAGACCAATCACAGCAGGCACCCCAGGGTGCTCGTTGTTGTCACCTATCTGGGACCCATGGTGTTGTACGTGGCTGGGGGAAGAACAGACCGTCAATGACATCAGTGAGGACGAGGAACGGGAAATGAGTAGCTCTGCATCCAACCTTGTTCAAATGGGGTCTTTCATGCTGTCATGTCTGTTGAGGGACCCACGTATAAAAAGGATAAAGGAGAACGATCTGTACTGGGTGGCCACGCTACTAGACCCCGGTATAAGCAGAAAGTGGCAGAAATGTTACCAAATTACCGAAAGTCGGAAAGGATGCAACAGTTCAAAACCAAACTAAAAATATGCTTTACACAGCTTATAAGGGGGATGTCACAGCACAACGGGAATCTAACAGGGGAAGAGGTGAGTGTAATCCTCCTCCTACCACGGCGGCAAGGACTGGACGATTTACAGATGTGTTGTTGATGGAGGACATGCGGAGCTTTTTCAGTCCTACTCATCGCCACAGCCCTTCGGGATCCAGCCTTAGAGAACGACTCGACCGACAGGTAGCAGACTACCTCGCCTTAACAGCAGATATCGACACTCTGAGGAGCAATGAACCCCTTCACTACTGGGTGTGCAGGCTTGACCTGTGGCCTGAGCTATCCCAGTTTGCGATAGAACTTCTGGCCTGCCCTGCTTCAAGTGTCCTGTCAGAAAGGACCTTCAGTGCAGCAGGAGGCATTGTCACTGACAAGAGAAGTCGCCTCGGTCAAAAAAGTGTTGATTACCTCACCTTCATAAAGATGAATGAGGCATGGATCCCGAAGGGACTGACAGTGGGGGATACGCTTGACTAACAAAAGGCCTGATTACATGCCATGGCCTTAAAATGGTCCCCATGCTGCTGTATTTAATGTCTGCATACCGGATGACTTTCGTGAATTCTCCACCACCAACTAGGGTTCAAGCCGCAATGTTTTAGTCACTTTTCTGCCTGGAAAACATAAATTTTTCCGGCCGCTGCTACAATAGCGGCTGCAACAGTGCCATTATTTTTCAGGCATGTGTACATGCCTAATTTTTCTGGTGCAGCACTGTGGCTGCAAAAACAAACCAAAAAAAAAGGCACATACAAGTGTCAATTCCCCTTCGTGATCGTTACCTTGTTGTGGTGAAGGGGCTTATGTATCACAATGAAGCAATCATCATCACCTCTATAAGTGTGTTGGCAATGTTGCCACACCCCAGATGATAAGGCCGTTGCTTCATTATGATCAGACCAAAAGCGATCGGGTGGCCACGCTACTAGACCCCGGTATAAGCAGAAAGTGGCAGAAATGTTACCAAATTACCGAAAGTCGGAAAGGATGCAGCAGTTCAAAACCAAACTAAAAATATGCTTTACACAGCTTATAAGGGGGATGTCAATGGGGGATTCGACAATGGTTAATCAATTCGACCGGATAGGGTCCGTAACAGGGATTAAACTGATAGCAATAGTACTAGTTAAGACACCACTCATATAGGGTGTCACAGCACATTGCTCTGTGCACGCCGCAGTGCCCCAATTTGGGAGTAAGAGGACCGACTAAGCTGCTTTTTCCATCTCCCGGTTCCTGAAATCAATTCAGTTTAGTGTACGAGAGTTTGGTCTGTCACTGTGAAGGCAGTCGAAGGTACCCGGCCTAAATTTTTTTCACAAAAGGCAATCCCTGATATGGGACGTAACAGGGATTAAACTGATGAGAATAATACTACAGAAAATACCACTCATATCAGTGGAGGGAGCCAGCGTTTTTTAACCATCTCCCCGCTCAAAAAATCTATTTAATAAATGGCCCCCAGATTGGGGAGTCGGGGACGTTAGAGGGATTAAACTGATGAGAATAGTACTACAGAAAATACCACTCATATCGGGTGTGACAGTAAATTGCACGGCGCAGACGCAGTGACCGTGGTTTAAAACAGAGTGGAGGGAGCCAGCGTTTTTTAACCATCTCCCCGTTCGAAAAATCTATTCAATAAATGGCCCCCAGATTGGGGACGTTAGAGGGATTAAACTGATGAGAATAGTACTACAGAAAATACCACTCATATCGGGTGTGACAGTAATTTGCACGGCGCAGACGCAGTCACCGTGGTTTAAAACAGAGTGGAGGGAGCCAGCGTTTTTTAACCATCTCCCGTTCGAAAAATCTATTCAATAAATGGCACCCAGATTGGGGACGTTAGAGGGATTAAACTGATGAGAATAGTACTACAGAAAATACCACTCATATCGGGTGTGACAGTAATTTGCACGGCGCAGACGCAGTCACCGTGGTTTAAAACAGAGTGGAGGGAGCCAGCGTTTTTTAACCATCTCCCCGTTCGAAAAATCTATTCAATAAATGGCACCCAGATTGGGGACGTTAGAGGGATTAAACTGATGAGAATAGTACTACAGAAAATACCACTCATATCGGGTGTGACAGTAAATTGCACGGCGCAGACGCAGTGACCGTGGTTTAAAACAGAGTGGAGGGAGCCAGCGTTTTTTAACCATCTCCCCGTTCGAAAAATCTATTCAATAAATGGCACCCCAGATTGGGGACGTTAGAGGGATTAAACTGATGAGAATAGTACTACAGAAAATACCACTCATATCGGGTGTGACAGTAAATTGCACGGCGCAGACGCAGTCACCGTGGTTTAAAACAGAGTGGAGGGAGCCAGCGTTTTTTAACCATCTCCCGTTCGAAAAATCTATTCAATAAATGGCACCCAGATTGGGGACGTTAGAGGGATTAAACTGATGAGAATAGTACTACAGAAAATACCACTCATATCGGGTGTGACAGTAAATTGCACGGCGCAGACGCAGTGACCGTGGGTTTAAAACAGAGTGGAGGGAGCCAGCGTTTTTTAACCATCTCCCGTTCGAAAAATCTATTCAATAAATGGCCCCCAGATTGGGGACGTTAGAGGGATTAAACTGATGAGAATAGTACTACAGAAAATACCACTCATATCGGGTGTGACAGTAAATTGCACGGCGCAGACGCAGTGACCGTGGTTTAAAACAGAGTGGAGGGAGCCAGCGTTTTTTAACCATCTCCCGTTCGAAAAATCTATTCAATAAATGGCCCCCAGATTGGGGACGTTAGAGGGATTAAACTGATGAGAATAGTACTACAGAAAATACCACTGATATCGGGTGTGACAGTAAATTGCACGGCGCAGACGCAGTGACCGTGGTTTAAAACAGAGTGGAGGGAGCCAGCGTTTTTTAACCATCTCCCGTTCGAAAAATCTATTCAATAAATGGCCCCCAGATTGGGGACGTTAGAGGATTAAACTGATGAGAATAGTACTACAGAAAATACCACTCATATCGGGTGTGACAGTAAATTGCACGGCGCAGACGCAGTCACCGTGGTTTAAAACAGAGTGGAGGGAGCCAGCGTTTTTTAACCATCTCCCCGTTCGAAAAATCTATTCAATAAATGGCCCCCAGATTGGGGACGTTAGAGGGATTAAACTGATGAGAATAGTACTACAGAAAATACCACTGATATCGGGTGTGACAGTAAATTGCACGGGCGCAGACGCAGTGACCGTGGTTTAAAACAGAGTGGAGGGAGCCAGCGTTTTTTAACCATCTCCCCGTTCGAAAAATCTATTCAATAAATGGCCCCCAGATTGGGGACGTTAGAGGGATTAAACTGATGAGAATAGTACTACAGAAAATACCACTCATATCGGGTGTGACAGTAAATTGCACGGCGCAGACGCAGTGACCGTGGTTTAAAACAGAGTGGAGGGAGCCAGCGTTTTTAACCATCTCACCGTTCGAAAAATCTATTCAATTCATCTTTGGGGACCCTTGGTGTTGTACGTGGCTGGGTGGAGGAAGAAACCTTCAATGACATCACCGGACGTGGCTAGCTTGGTATCCAACCTTGTGCAAATGGGGAGTTTGCGGTTGTGCAAATGAACTGTTTGCGGTGCATTAAAAGGAGTTTGGTCTGTCAATGTCAGTGAAGCGGGCGTAACCCTTACACTACCTGATCGATACAACATCATACCTGATCGTATACACAAACTGGATGTTTTAAAGCACGTTATTCCAAACAATTTAGGAATGTTAGTTGATTTATGCCGTTTATGGATTAAAACCCGACTCAGGTCCACTACGTAATTTTCCATGGGAGTTTTGCCATAGATCCCCCTCCGGCATGCCACAGTCCAGGTGTTAGACCCCTTGAAACAACTTTCTCATCACTATTGTGGCCAGAAAGAGTCCCTGTGGGTTTTAAAATTCGCCTGCCAATTGAAGTCTATGGCGGTTCGCCCGTTCCCCGCTCGCGAACATTTGCAGAAGTTCGCGTTCGCTGTTCGCGAACTGAAAATTTTATGTTCGCGACATCACTACTGCCCAGTACGCATGGTGCGTGTTCGGCTCAGTCTTAGTCAGGGAGAGGCTTGTACATAGGAAGGGACAGACAGTGTAGTGTTATTAGAAAAAATTTCAGAGACCCAAAAGTCCTTTTAAGTACTATTGTGTGTGACAGCAGAATATATATTTGTAGCGCAACCTGCGCTTAAATTGCTAAAGCTTTACAGACCCAAAAGTCCTTTTAAGGACTATTGCGTGTGGCAGCAGCAATATATTTTTTAGTGCATCCTGCACTAAATAGCGTCTAATAGGCTGCTACGGACAGTTACATTATCTGCGCCACATCTCCAGTGTAAAATGTGCGCATCCCAAAAAATATCTGTGACATCCAGTGTACTTTTTCCATAGACGGTGTCCGCTGTGGACAGTTAAAATTATCTGCGCCACATCTCCTGTGCAAAGTGTGCGCATCCCAAAAATATCTGTGACATCCAGTGTACTTTTTCCGTAGACAGTGTCCGCTGCGGACAGTTCAAATTAGCTGCGCCAACATCTCCTGTGTAAAGTGTGCGCATCCCAAAAATATCAGTAACATCCAGTGAACTTTTTCAGTAGACGGTGTCCGGCTGCGGACAGTAATATTAGGAGGCGCAACATCTGCAGGTGTAACGTAGTGCGCTGAAAAAAAATTATCAGTGACATACAAAGTACTTTTTCAATATACGGTGTCCGCTTCTGACAGTGACATTACCAGTGCCATATCTCCAGTGTACCGTCTGCGCTGAAAAAATTTATATGGAGAATACAGTGTACTTTTTCAATAGACGGTGTCCGCTTCTGACAGTGATATTACCAGTGCGACATCTGCAGTGTAACGTGTGCGCTTAAATTTTTTATCTGTGACATACAGTGAACTTTGTCAATAGCAAGTGTCCGCATCTGACAGTGACATTACGAGTGCCACATCTTCAGTGTACCGTGTGTGCTGAAAAAATGTATCTGTGACATACAGTGTACTTTGTCAATAGACGGTGTCCGCTTCTGACAGTGACATTACCAGTGCTACATCTGCAGTGTAACGTGTGCTCATACATTTTTATCTGTGACATACAGTGTACTTTTTCGTAGATGCTGCGGACAGTGACATTACCTGTGGTACCTCTCCTGTATAACGTTTCCTCATCCCAAATACCTGTGACATTCCCTGTAATTTTTTATTAGCCGCTGGTGACAGCATTGACATTATCTGCAGGACATCTCCTGTGTGACATCCCGAATACCTTTTAACATTTTTTGTGCATACACTTCCAAATCTTACGCTACTGTGCGGTGTGACATACTTTCAAGCATATATAACATTTTAAATGAAGAAGGCAAGCAGTAAGGGACAGGAAGGTGACAGTGTGCAGGGCGCGCAGGACACCACTCTTGAAATCAGACCAGTGCGACCAGGTGGTTGGTTGGATTGCAGCAGATAATGCTTCCAGTCGGTTAAGCCCCAACCTGTCTTCATCCAAGCCCAGTTTCAGTAGCCAAGGCCCTTGCATATAATTTTTACAGGGTCAGCTCACCTGCAGGCCCTCGCATATAATGTTTTAGAAGGTCAGCTCAACAGCAGGCCCTCACCTACAATCCTTTACAAGGTCAGCTCATCTGCAGCCCCTCGCATATAATGTTTTACAGGGTCAGCTCACCTGCAGGACCTTACCTACAATATTTTACAGGGTCAGCTCACCTGCAGGCCCTCGCATATAATGTTTTGCAGGGTCAGCTGACCAGCAGGCCCTCACCTACAATCTTTTACAGGGTCAGCTCACTAGCAGACTCTCACCCCTAATGTTTTTAGGTGGTCAGATCAGCAGGCCCTTTGCTCCAAATGTTTTTGAGGGTCGCCAGCAAGCCATCAATCATAATTTTTCATCGGTGTGTATGATGCCCTCCTTTATGTGTAACAAAGGGTGTATTGGAGTGCCGATTCCTTGTAATTTTGGCAGCTCTTTCACTGAGTGCATAGGCTTTATGAGTGTAGCAGTCCCACTACCTGAACAATTGTACCACAATGTGAATGAGGACTTCCTTTATGTGATATACAGGTTGTATTGGAGTGCCTCTTGCTTGTAATTTTTGGCAGCACTTGCCCTTTATATACAGGAAATATACAGGAAAGAATTTTTTCTAACAACTTTTTCTCTAAAATTGATTTTAATGTTTGGTTTTAGGCGTATTATTGTCAGTCTGTAAAAAGTGGCGTACTCACTCGGACAACATCGTTCCCAGCAGCAACCTGGGAGCTGTTCCCGAACCATTTCACTGTAGAGCACCCGAGCATCCCGATGTGTTCGGCCCGAGCACCCGAGCACATGGGTGCTCGATTAACACTAGTCTGTACCTCTGGCACCTTGCTCAGGTACTGTCACGGGTAGTATGTGGGAGGAAAGACAACTAAAGGGAACCACTGAAAAATAACAGAAGACTAGGCTCCAAACCTAGGGAACAGGGAGGTCACCACCTAGCAATCCTGATACTCTCCTAACTGCTGACAGCATGTGCAAATCAATAATGGTAGATATGCACATGCGCGGGAACCTAAGATTGTTGAAACACTGCACTAAACCCTCAGTTTAGGGAACAGGGAAAGAGGCAACCAGCTCCTTCCATGCTGAAGGAGTTAGTGTCTCTCTGAGGCCTAGTCAGAACAAACACACCAGGAAAAGGGGAAAAAGGACTTAGTTTGAGAAGCAACTGGATCAAGAGAACTACCAAACAAGCAGAGCACTCCACAGAGGAAATATCAACCACAGGGTAACAAGTGAGAGGCGGAACATAAATAGAGCCTACTAACTTGATAATAAGCAGCATCTGCGAGAGGGTGGAAACCTGTCAGCAACAATAAAAACAAGAGAGTCTGTCAGATAGCATTCTTAACCTTTCATCTATCTGAACTTCTAGGATCTCTCCCAGGGCTGGCGGTGACAAGTACCTCCTGGTCTGTCTGAATCAGGAGCCCCGTGTGCCAATCCTCCTCAAGAGGTAGCGACCTGGTGTTCCCCTCGGGAAAGTCTATCCCCACTATCAGGGGTACTGTGAAGAATGAGGGGTTCACTTAAACAATGCCCTTAGAGGAGGTAGGACATGTGGCACAGTGGGTTCACACCTGCTGGTTTGTAACACTTTGGTGTTCACACTAAACTCTTAAAAGGGTTTTCTGAGATCAGAAGAAAGCCTAAGGTAAAAATATTTTGAAGCCCATTACAGTAAAAGCCCCTTTACAATGGCTAAGCATCGGCCAGATAATCATAGGAGCGCTCGTTGGCGACGATCTGCCAGTGTAATGGGTTGCAGATTACTTGATGAATGAGCAAAATGCTTGGGTAATGTGATTGTTTGTGCGGTCACCTAAATCATTTGCTCACAGCAAAGCGTTTCGTATAAGCAGCCTCTGCTGCTGAAAAAATGATTCTATATGGGGACGAGTGATGGCATTAGCAATTGCGCCTCCCCATACTGTGGAAGAGATACGCTGCATGTAATAGCATACAGTATCTACAGAATTGCTTAGAGGTAAAAGTATGGATGCTGTTTAGTCAAAAGGGCTGCTCATTATCCTGCAAGATCTTTACTTATTAAAGGGAACATTGGGTCGGATTGTCTAAATAAAAAATCAATGTAGAAGAGATGGGCAGAAGATGCGCCAAATTCATCACATTGGCAGGCGCTCTAAGACAGATTTGACGCGTCTTGATAGGTATGTTAGATACTTTTCTTCTCTTTACATCAACTTTTGACTAGCTTACTTTGCAGACTATAGATAGATAGATAGATAGATAGATAGATAATAGGCATATTTAAAAATATCATTTGCAAAGCGATCCGTCTCCTAATATTTATTTCAAAACCACACATAATTCTGCACAATATGAAAGCAGAAAGTTACAGCACTTTGGAAATTTCTGTCAAGGGAAACAAAGAGTGAGAAAACATACAGTGCTAAAAGAGCTCCAAAACCCATGCCGGCCATCAGCTTTATTTTAGCTGACAACATTAAATTGCTTGAGAATAATATTTTCTCAGCAGGCTAAGTAGGAGCATATCAATGCAAGGTTAGCATTGTTGGCCTCCACTGTATTATGAGGATTGAACATAAATACTTGACATAATAGCTTCTAAATGGGAAAAATAAACTACCAGGAGGTGAAAATAAAATGATATACTTCTCACTCATCATGAAATGTCATGTAGGTTGTTGGGCAGTTGTTTTGTCATTACCTACTTGACCTTAAATTATATTTTGTTGAATTTCAGAATCCTGCTGTTATAGTACGTAAGTCAGTATATAATGGACAGCAGAATGCATTGGCTTGGCTATCTTGGCTAATGGCTTAAGTTTCATGCCTGTAATTTCCAGAAAATCTTACTATTTACTTGCTGCCATTGCCACTTAATCTACATATAATATTTATATGCAGCCCTTATAAATCCAGTAATGAAGTGTGGCTTTGTAGGATTGTCCAAGATTAGAAAAAAGAAATTTTTCCCCCCAGAAACAGCGCCATAGGTTACAGCATATCAGGGGTGGCCTGGTCATAAAACCATACCGGGCGAGGTGGCCACCCGAGCCCTCCTCATGTCTGTCGGCTAGGTACATAACAATTTGATGCTCTCAGCATTAATTAATTTAGGAACATCAGGCACTTATGCACCTGACTGGTGGCAGTGTGTTATTTAGTTCTGCTGAGGCAGCATTTTGTGCTGCACTGTGGTGATTTAGTAACATAGTATATAAGACCGAAAAAGACATTTGTCCATCCAGTTCGGCCTGTTTCCTACAAGTTGATCCAGAGGAAGGCAAAAAAACCTGTGAGGCAGAAGCCAATTTTCCCACTTAAGGGGAAAAAATTCCTTCCCGACTCCAATCAGGCAATCAAAATAACTCCCTATAGCTATAGCCTGTAATATTATTACACTCCAGAAATACATCCAGTCCCCTCTTGAATTCCTTTATTGTACTCACCATCACCACCTCCTCAGGCAGAGAGTTCCATAGTCTCACTGCTCTTACCATGAAGAATCCTTTTCTATGTTTGTGTACAAACCTTCTTTCCTCCAGACGCAGAGGATGTCCCCTTCGTCACAGTCACAGTCCTGGGGATAAATAGATGATGGGACAGATCTCTGTACTGACCCCTGATATATTTATACATAGTTATTGGATCTCCCTCAGTCGTCTTTTTTTCTAAAGTGATTAACCCTAATTTTGAAAATCTTTCAGGGTACTGTAGTTGCCCCATTCCAGTTATTACTTTAGTTGCCCTCCTCTGAACCCTCTCCAGCTCTGCTATGTCTGCCTTGTTCACAGGAGCCCAGAACTGTACACAGTACTCCATGTGTGGTCTGACTAGTGATTTGTAAAGTGGTAGGACTATGTTCTCATCATGGGCATCTATGCCCTTTTGATCGCAACCTAATATCTTATTGGCCTTGCCAGTAGCTGCCTGACACTGGTTTTTGCAGCTTAATTTGCTGTTTATTAAAATTCCTAGATCCTTTTCCATGTCAGTGTTACTGAGTGTTTTACCATTTAATAGGTACGGGTGACTTGCATTATTCCTTCCCATGTGCATAACTTTACATTTGTCAGTGTTAAACCTCATCTGCCACTTCTCTGCCCAAGCCCCCAATCTATCCAGATCCCTCTGTAGCAGAAAACTGTCCTCTTCAGTGTTAATTACTTTACACAGTTAAGTGTCATCTGCAAAAATAGATATTTTGCAGTGCAAGCCTTCTACAAGATCATTAATAAATATATTGAAGAGAATAGGGCCCAATACTGACCCCTGAGGTACCCCACTAGTGACAGTGACCCAATCTGAGTGTGTACTGTTAATAACCACCCTCTGTTTTCTGTCACTCAGCCAGTTACTTACCCACATACAGACATTTTCTCCCAGTCCAAGCATCCTCATTTTATATACTAACCTTTTAGGTGGTACAGTGTCAAATGCTTTGGAGAAGTACAGATATACGACATCCATTGATTCGCCGCTGTCAAGTCTAGAACTTACCTCCTCATAGAAGCTGATTAAATTAGTTTGGCATGACCGATCCCTCATGAAACCATGCTGAAATGGCGTTATTTGCTTATTTTCATTGAGATACTCTAAGATAGCATCTCTTAGAAACCCTCCAACAGTTTACCAACAGATGTTAAATTTACCGGCCTATAGTTTCCGGGCTCTGTTTTTGGACCCTTTTTGAATATTGCCACCACATTTGCTATGCGCCAATCCTGTGGAATATTCCCTGTCAGTATAGAGTCTGTAAATATCAGAAATAAAGGTCTGGCTATGACATCACTTAATTCCCTTAGGATACGGCGTTGTATGCCATCCGGTCCTGGCGATTTGTCTATTTTAATCTTTTTAAGTCGCTGTTGTACTTCTTCCTGGGTCAGACAGGGCACTTTTAATGGAGAATTTACTTTTACATTCTGCATTTCATCTGACAGTTTATTTTCCTCAGTGAATATAGTGAAGAAAGAAATATTTAATACTTTTGCTTTATCCTCATCGCTCTCTGCAACACCCCCTCATTGCTATGTAGAGGGCCGACTCCTTCAGGTTTATATTTTTACTATTTATATAATTGAAGAACATTTTAGGGTTAGTTTTACTCTCTTTGGCAATTAATCTCTCGGTCTCTAGTTTGGCAATTTTTATTAGTTTTTTACATATTCTATTTTTTTCCTTATAGTTTATCAGTGCTTCCTCGCTACCCTCCTGTTTTAGTGATTTATATGCATTCTTTTTGTCAGTTATTGCTTTCTTTACGGTTCTATTTATCCACATTGGTTTCTTATTGTTTCTTAGCCTTTTATTCCTATAAGGTATGTAACTCTCATAATTAGATGTTACAATGCTTTTAAAAATCTCCCATTTTGTGGTTGTATTTTTATTTTTGAGGACTTTGTCCCAGTTAGTTAGGCCTATGGCCTCTCTTAGTTGGTTAAATTTTTGCTTTTTGAAGTCTGGTATTTTTGTTCCTCCCTTTAGAAACTAGTTTGAAGGATAATTGGAAGGTTATTACTTTATGGTCACTATCTCCTAGGTGTCCCCCAGGTGGTTCTACTAGGGTGGTATTTTGGACCTGTCAACAACATGGGGCCACTTTAAGTTTTTTCCCTGTCCATTCCTGCAACATGTGTAGTGCTGCATATCAGACTGATTCACTTGATTGACAATAGGCTACAATACCACAAAAGCCATGAATAGAGAAGCTGTTTCTTGAAATAATACATCATCAAAGGTACACTGAGTTCGCCTTAGTAAAATTAAAACGTAACTTTTATTAAAGCTATTTAAGATTTAGGTTATATGAGATCAGGTAATCGATAAAAAAAATATATAATGGGGGTCAACTTAGTCTTGCTAGGTCCGTTTAGTAGGTTTAGATGGCTGGATGTGTTAGATAGGCGGGTATGTCCTCCCTCCCCATGCAGCCTGAGTATGTTGTCCCTGATAGATACTTGTCTAGCATGGAGAAGAACGACCCCCAGCCGTCAAGAACCCCGGGCCTAATCTATATGATCCATCACAGTTGCTACCTATGTTGCTCTGATGCGTTTCGCCCTATGTGCATGAATCTTCAGGGAGCAGCAGCAATATTAACGCAGTGGCATTATCTTAGTGAAATTACCTTTCTTTTAAAGAACAAACTTCGCCCTTCCACAGCCGCATTACCTTACCTAGGAGAGTGGGGGAGGATCGGGGAAACAGTGTTCATCTCCGAATCTAGCGCCACGCTCAATACATGTGTTGGATGTAACGTGGTGTGGGGCGGCCCGGTTGCCATGGGGACCTTCCAGCGCGTCCCCAGCAAGTGATTCCACTGCTGAGGTCTGCTGCTCGCGTATATAGTGTTATCGCGAGCTTCTCATGTTACCATCGGGCTACTCAGAGAATGTTGCATTAACTCTTTCAGGCGCATTATTAAAAATCCTACAAAGGGGTAATTTTTACAAATGGAAACGGCACATACAATTACCTGAATTTACTTATATATGTTGGCGAACAAGTGCCAGAAATTATAATATCCTCCATATGAAAATATGGTATGACACAATATTTATGTCAGACCATGAGATATTCCTGATATTGGTGACCTGGACTTTAAAACCTTGAGGTCACCCAGAATGTAATTAAATGTAAACTGGAGGTTATATATTATACGCTGGCCCATTGTCATTAAGGTGTATGCTGCCCAATTGCTTCTTCATACTTTTTTGGCCAGGCACTTTCACACGTATTGCCCTGAGGGCTAGTTTGGGGGCACTCCATTATTGCTTTCCCCCATTGCTCCTCTGCGCTAGTGACCACGTTGGGGTTCCTTTTTGAGAACCACGTATTTGGCTCTCCCCCACCTATTGAAGTGGTCCCATACATGTCACAATGCCTTGTTAATTGCTTGTCTTTATGTTCCTATCCTGAGCTCCCCTGATGAAGCATCGTTTAGAAACGTGACACGTCGGGACTGTGATTAGGACACATTTTCTTAGAGGGGTCTTTTTACCAGGCCCCCTTGAGATCATTTTGCTTGGCCTAGGTTAGACTAGGGATCTGCCCACAACAAGGGACAGGTATCCGGACGGGGTCGCCCCTTTTGGGGCGGGTGCCCTGTATAGATAGGTAGGGACACGTTAGTCCCCTCCCGCTTCTCTGTATAGGGCAAACCAGGGCATCTCCAGTTCTTACCCGGTCCCCGTCCTAGTTTTTTCAAGCCTACCACCATTATTGGTGGGGCGCATCACCTCTACCTTTAGGACCTCCGTGGGGGATTTACAGTGGAACCCTCCTCTGTACCAATATATCGTACCCGGACGTCTTGAATATGGTGAGATTGTTCTGATTTTATTACTATCACTGGTATGCAGCCTGTGCACTTTTTAATGTATCATTAAAGGTTATGTTTTAGTAGAATATTCCCTGACTGGGCTTGTCCTAGTCTCCTGATTTGATTGTTTGTTTGGGATTTTGGAGGGTGGCATACACTCCACCCACCAGTTTTCTGATTTGCTGCTCGCGTATATAGTGTTATCGCGAGCTTCTCATGTTACCATCAGGCTACTCAGAGAATGTTGCATTAACTCTTTCAGGCGCATTATTAAAAATCCTACAAAGGGGTAATTTTTACAAATGGAAACGGCACATACAATTACCTGAATTTACTTATATATGTTGGCGAACAAGTGCCAGAAATTATAATATCCTCCATATGAAAATATGGTATGACACAATATTTATGTCAGACCATGAGATATTCCTGATATTGGTGACCTGGACTTTAAAACCTTGAGGTCACTCAGAATGTAATTAAATGTAAACTGGAGGTTATATATTAGAAGAATACATGAGTGGTATCACAAGCCTAGGAGTAATGCTACCACAGTCCAATCTCTTATATATAATTATATATCATGGTCCTAATGATGGACTTATCAGCCCAAATATGTTGTACACATTCGAGGGATCTGTACTTGACAGTACCTGAGGTATTAGAGGAATGGTTTAGAGGACAATATTTCATTGAGTCCATTGGGAGTGACAGATTTCATTTTAAAAATCCATCTTGCTTCAGCTTTCAGGATTCTATTGTCCCAGTCACCCTGTGGAATGTGTTGGATCCCTATAAACCTGATGCATGATGTGTCACCCCATGCATCAGGTTCATATGTCTTGCCACTGAGGTGTCCTTTTGTTAGTGATGTCATAATGGTGATCTCTAATTCGGCGTCCTAAATTCCCTAGTTTTGCCGATATAGTCCAAGGGCAGACACATTGGGCCAGGTATACTACTCCGACAGTCTGACAGTTGGTGCTTCATAAATATGGTGCTTATTCTGTACACCATATTTCTCAATGTACACTAGTGGAAAATATAAAATGAACATCTGGAAAACTTAATGCGACTGAGCTGAGACTGACAAAGTATAAACTGCTAGTGGTGCTGGGTCAATGATCAAACAACCAAGGTGATTTGGGGTTTCACAGGGTCATGATTTCATGAACTGTCAGACCGTTCTGCTGGAGCTCTCCCCCTATCATAGTTCAGGAGGCAGTTGGAGGATGAAACTGAGCATGTGCGGCCTTCTCAGTGAGCAGGACAAAGAAAAAGGACATAGAGCAGGTGATGGAATACAGATACATTTTATTGATTTACAAAGGTACTCAGATCCAAGTGCTGGTTTGAAAACTGTAAAATATTTTTCATGGGACAACGCCTAAAGAGTGGGAGTGTATGCTGTGCACATGCTGTGAAAATGGGTGTGGTAGGGGGACCCATACTATGTTTTGCTATGGAGCCCTATGAGCCCTATGTCTCAAGAAATATAGAGGGCATGTATAATCAGACACTGCTTTCACCCTTAGCCCTGACCACATTCCTTCTTCCACCTGAAGAAACAACTGTGAGGCCATATTTATGTGTCGAAAGCTGTAAAAGATATCGAGGACAACACAAAATAGCTAATAAAACATAACAGTAACGCCATTACTCGAGCAGTCTCAGAAGCCAATACAAAAATAACTGTTTTTGTTGCATGTAAAGCAATTAGGCAATGCAACTTGTTAGCCAGAAAAACATAATGTATATTCCATTATCAGTAATAGTTCGCAAGCAGTTTTTTAGCACCACTCCTGTCCAGTGGTTTTGTCTTGTATTGTACCTCAGCCCTATTCACTTGAATAAGCTGGAGCTGCAGCATTATATGAAAAATACCACTTTCAGGGCCATCACTAAGTCTGTGAATAGAGCTTTCTTGTAGACGGAGCAGCAGAAGGAGACAGCCAAAACAAGGATCAGAAATGATGATGTATTTAGGGCTCAGACCAAATCTGTAGGACCTGCAGTATAGGGTAAGGAATATGATTTACTACATTTTTACACAAGAAATGGGCAGCCCAAATTTTTGCTTTTCTCACACAGTTGTCACAAGTCATTTGAGATATTGTCTCCTAATTAGAGTAAGGCAGGAGACATATGGAAATAGTTATCCAAAAATAGAGACGTAATACTCCAAAGTATATTTACAAAACTCCAGTGATTTATTCACCCAATGTGTGAGCAATGGAACTAAACCTAAGAGGGACTGAAACGTTACTGTACATTGGATGAATTAAATCATTGGATTTTTGTGAAGGTACGTACTTTGGAGTGCTGTTTTCTTTCTATTTTTGGTTAACATTTGAGAAGGTTTTGGTCAAACAGGTTTGCACCCTATTGAATCGACTATGCTGCTCTACAACTTGTTTCCTACTATGGGAAATATTACATATTGGTGTCCCCTCACATTTACCATTCCATCCACATGACCTTCTCTTTTTTTTAATAAAGATGGAGACCTTTCATATATGTCTTTGTAATAGATGACAAATTTTAGGGGTTGTCCCAGACTCAAATATTGGTGACGTATCCTCAGCACTGCTCCTTCCAACAAAAGATTGGTTGGGGTGCCTTGTGTTGGACCGTTACTGGTCTGTTATTGATCAGCTATCCTGAGTATAAGTCATCAATATTTGAGTACAAAATAACCCCTTTAAAGGGATTTTCCGAGTTAAATAAAAACTCAGGCAGCCTCTGGACACATGCTAAAAAAAAAGATGAAACTATAGTTACATATTTTCTCCCCCAATACTTCTTGTAATTCTCTCTGGTTCTCTCCGTTGCTGTTTGCTTTCCTGGCAGCAATGGTGATGTGTTCAGTGTACATGGGTCACTGCTGCACCAAATCAAGGGGTAAGTATAGTTTCTCCTTTTAAATCGGATCATACTCATCAATAAAATGGTTCTGTTTCAGTTGTATCATCTGATCAATTTTGAATAAGTTGCAACACAGGAGGCTTAGAGTTATACATCTCTTATCTCTGATGGAACAACATGACAAGGAGAACCCAAGGCCAAGGTACAATGAAGCCTAGTCCAAAGTGCTCACCATTAAGATAGATAGCTGGAGACTCCCCCAGAGTTTCATTTTACATGAAACTACTGTGCTTCTACCTATTGCTTTATTGCTATTTATTCTGCAAGAATTGTCAAAATGTAAAAGTAGTGTGTTAGGCTTCTTTCATAGTTCAGTGAATCATAGACGTTTGCTGTCCGTGGTCTCCATGGCCTCCTCATGTATACATTGTATTCACACATCAGTGGTTTTCCACTGCCTATGGGTCCGTGGTGTCACCATGAAAGCTTGTACTATTTTTGTCCATGATTACATAACCATCATGCACATTATAGTCTATGGGTCCATGAAAACCACAGATACAACACATATGCCATCCATGTCGGATTGTGGTTTTCATGGATTGTTTCTAGGAGATGCTCTGGAAATTCATTTTCAGACTAGCAGTCAATAAGGATGACACATATCAAAATAAACTGACTAGAGATGAGCACATTTTTCAAAATTCGATTCGCCGGTTCGTCGACCCGAATTTATTTGCAGCAAATTTCGCTCAAAAACGGCAATTTTCTGGCTGCAGAGAGCCTTTATAGTGGTGTAGAACACTGTGCCTTGCAGTAACACGCATAGGGAGATTGCTTTGGTAGTAAAATAATACTGTGAGTCCGTATGACATGCACATGGCAGGCATCGTTCCTAGAATCACTGCACACTTCACTTATTTGGGCAGTCAGGGGGCCGAAACTCACCAAATAATTCAAGTATGAACTGAGCCTTACAGTAGATGTCTATAGAACCTGTTCTATTAAACACTTATACAAGTAGAGCCCCCCGACAGAGTGGAGTGGGTGTCAACAGTAAGTTTGTGTTGATGTCACTGATTATTTTTCCTCTGATCCGTCAGAACAATAACCCCCAAAAATCGGATCCTGTCTGTTAGGCATCCGCCTTCACTCGGTCAGCAATTGGTCAGTAATCCATCAGTATTGCTAATGCCAAAAAAACAGGAGTGGATCCAAAACAGAGTTGACACCTGAATGGAATATTTGCATGTCTTCTGTGTTTTGTACCCACACGCCACAAAAGGCTTTAGAACATATAACTGCAACGCTGATCAGCAAATATATTTTTTCTTTTTCCACTAATATACGCCACAAAAGGCTTTAGAACATATAACTGCAATGCTGATCGGCAAAAATATATTTTCTTTTTACACTAATACACACCACAGAAGGCTTTAGGACATATAGCTGCACTTCTGAGCGGCAAACATATATATTTTTTCCACTAATATACACCACAAAAGGCTTTAGAACATATAACTGCAATGCTGATCGGCAAATATATGTTTTCTTTTTCCACTAATACACACCACAGAAGGCTTTAGGACATATAGCTGCACCTCTGAGGGGAAAGTATATTTTTTCTTTTTTCACTTATACACGCCACAAAAGGCTTTAGAACATATAACTGCACAGCTGAACGGCAAATAAATTTTACTTTTGCCATTAATACACGAAAAAAAGGGCTGTCATTTTAGCACTTCACCACACAACGGCTAATAAGCCAACTAATACACTAATACAAGCCAAAAAATGCATTAGAACATATAACTGCACTGCACAAGGCCAAATAAGACATAGAAATATTTTCTTGTAATAATCTCTCTTAATGTCTGTTCAAACAGCACTTGCAGCCGAATAAGAACAGTTTGCTGGAATTACAGAGCTGTATAATGGCAATTTGTATCCCCAGTCAGTGCAGCAAGGTGTAATAGGATTGGTCCTATTACCCAGGCTGTAACCTCCCCTACTGAACCCTGTTCAACATAAATGCTGTGGAATGATCCCTCCCTATCCTTTCCCTACACCTTGAATAATCTTTCCCTGAACTTGTAAATCATTTTTTTATCACAATTAAGTTTTTCTAGCACTGTCCCTAGCGCCTGCTGATGCCTCTCCCTGCACTAAGTACACTGGTTAATGGCAGAATCCAAGATGGCTGAGGCTATTTATAGGGCTGTGACATCACAGGGCTGGCTGCTGATTGGCTGCATGCATGGCATTATGGGTGATCCCGCCTTCCCAGAGTTCCTTGATCCATGTCCTCACACGTGCAGCAGCCATTTTAGGAAAAATGTGATTCGTTACCACGAATCGTGAGGATTCGATTCGCTCATCTCTAAAACTGACCTTCTTGATGTGTGAAAGCCTTATTTGTTTCCATTTTTTTCTATCAATTATTAAAAACGACAGAACAGGAAAATAAAATGTTGTTTAGAGGAATATAAAGATTGTCTTGTAAAAGTACAGAATTCTCCTCTTCTTTGTACAGTCAACTTTATTTTGCAAACTTTTCGATAGAATTTGTCTTTCACTATTGTTGCAGACTACAATGATGTGTAGAAGTATCACTGGTAGTAGAAAGTTCATTAAATTTTATTGATGTTTTGCTTTTAAAGTGATGGGAGATGAGGCGCATCAAGGTCAAAACTAGTGTTGGTTGAGTATGTTATATCATAAACTAAATAAAGAACAGTATTTTACAGATAGATTCACATACTTAAGGCATAACTTATTAATGGCACTGTCTGAGAGGTTTTTTTTATATTTATTAATTAAAGATAACTGTAGAGTTGAAATATGGAATGCCACCCTCGACCTTAGTCTCCCAAACTCCACTAACCATTTGCATTTACCTTCCTCCTACTGTTAGTTTGGCACTACGCATCATTGCAGTGCTTTAATATGTATCCCACAAATGTTTAATTAAAAATTAAGCAATGGATTCACTTGAAATTTTTAGTGAAATTGAACAGCATATTCTCAAGTGTTAGAGGGAAGGGCCCATCTGGGATGCTAATGGCACATCGTCATTCTCCCATAGCCTTCAGTGGGGTCCAAAGACCATTGTGCTGCATAAGAAGACACCAATATTATGGAAAGCGAATGCTGGTCAAGTTACACCTCTGGCTGGATGAAAGAGGTTAAGTCAAGAATTTAGCATTGGGGGTTGGCATTTAAATTTTTGCCTCAAGCTGCACGAAGGCTATGTGCTTCCTAGCCCCTGGCCACAAAGCACTGAGGGAAGGGGGCCCAAGCTGAACTCTTGCACTAGTGCCCAGGAGCCTTTATCTATACCCCTGGTCTATGGTACTGTACAATCGCATGTTAAAGTCCCCTAGAGGGACTAAAAATAAATGTTAAATAAATTAAATAAATGTTAAATAAATTAAAAACAAAAGTGTTTATAAACATAAAAAATCAAAAAGATAAAAATTCTAATCACCCCTTTCCCCATTATACAAATAAAAATAAACAATAAAAATAATGTATATTAAGTGGTACTGCGCTCATAAGTTACATGGAACAAGTTGTTCCATGTAACTTATGAGCGCAGTACTACTTGATTATACATTCAGTTTGCTTTTCCCATTGCAGCAGGCTTTGCAGTCCTGCTGAGGTACAGCTGCCAAATAGGAGTGGAGCACACTGAGCGCCACAGAAGCATTTTCCATACAATAAAAAATAATGATCAATGGTATTGCAGCATATTAAAAAGCCCATTTTATTAAAATATAAAAGAATTCATCCCATACAGTGAACAGCATAATGGAAAAAAATCTGAATGGTCGATTGACAATTTCTTTTCAACTTTTTGGCCTCGCTCCACTTTTCAGAAGTGGTGTAAAAATCGGGGGTTGTGAGGGTGGGAAGGGGTTGGGCCAGAAGTGCCAACACATCTGCCTTTATGCACGTCAGTTTTCTGACGTAAATAAAAAAAAAACCTTCAGGAAACTAGGAGGCTGCCATAAATTTAAGTGTGTCACCTGGTGCCTCAACATAAATTTGACACATCATTCGGCAGTGCAGAGGAAATCAAGACCGGTGCATAAAACGTTGGTCTTGATAAATGTCCCCCTATATATTTTCCTGTGTGCAGTGTTACATGCTGATTCTGAATATTACATTTTTGTCTGTCTACACACTTATATTCCCCCCGCCCGATTCAGCCCACAAAGGTTCCATGCACTGTATGCTAATTCATGCTAAGGACCCCGAAGCTCGTCAATATTTCATAGAAGACTCCTAAGAGGTTCAACGCATGGACCCTTTGTGGGCTGGCGTGTAAGGGCAGTGTATAAGTGGAGGGGCATTTCAGGTGGCAGACTAGAAAAGGCCTGTGGTCTGAACTGGAGACGGCAACTTGGAAGAGAACAACTAGGGCACTATAAGGGTCATTACTAGCGGAATCCAAGCAGTATGTTGAAGGTAGGTCTGGCCTGTTGCTGTGCCCCGCATCTCACCTCCTTAGCCCCATGCTCCATACCTTATTAGAGACAAATTAATGAGAAGGCGGATAGAACTTGGCAGCTATTGATGGTCATCACAGAGGAATAGCTTCTGGGGCAGTATATTGTACTGTACTGTGGCATTTGGTTCTGCTGGGATGGTATTTTGTGCTGCTCTATGGTATTTCTGACCTCACCTACTTGTGTTGGCCCCAGTTACTTTTGTTGGCCCTGCCTATTTGTGCTGCCTTGCATTCTGTTAGTTTGGACTCACCTACAACATTGGGGCCACTTTAAGTTCCCTGTCCGTCCCTGCCATGGAATACGCCGCAATTGATCTTCAACAAAAAAAGTCCAAATCTGCAGTTCTGAGAACTTCTAAATAAGGGTTTCCAATCTGGTGAGCACCAGTCAGGGAACCATAGGTTGGAGACCACTGCACCAGTACTTATGTGTGAAAAAGCTGGGCTGTAATAAGATAACAAATTTAGGAGTAGTGCTTCTTTAAGAAATATGTCCGCATACACATACCATACACAGCAGTTACTTGAAAACTTTTCAGGCCCCTTTTGAGGCTTTCAATGATGTGGAATTTAGCCTTGACTATTACTTTCAGAGATAAAAGCAGTGACACATATTGCCGGAACATCTTTTATAATCTGATTTGTTTTTAATTTTCTATGCAATTGTTCAAGTTTTTATCTGCTGTGAAG
This sequence comes from Bufotes viridis, assembly GCA_033119425.1. Classification (NCBI taxonomy): domain Eukaryota; kingdom Metazoa; phylum Chordata; class Amphibia; order Anura; family Bufonidae; genus Bufotes; species Bufotes viridis. Next base: position 561,930,153 of record CM065589.1, on the reverse strand, counting down.
TCACGCTCTCTATTCCCAGCGCTCTATGCCTGTTACCTCCCCCACTGACTTTTCATGCTCTGTCTTACACAATGCTGTTTTATACTGTTTCCAAGGAAAAGGGCACCACTTGTTTGACATTCCTATGGCAACCTGATGATTTACTTTCCTTGCCCTCATTACATCCACCAAGAGGTGAACCAGTATATGAAATGAATTTGCTGGACTTTTATGACTTTGTAATTAATCCATTAGATGCATTGTAGATGCATTGTGCATGTACATTCCAATACTTACCTGTAATGGTGAGTTATTATGAAATACTGTACATAAATATAGCTTATGTCCGCTCCCTCTTTGCTACATTGTCTGTTGTCATGGGAGAATTGGGAGGCCTGTCACACTAAAATGGCTAAATTTCATCTTATAGGTATGAGCACCTTAAGTGGTAATACTGAATGCTAAAGCAGGGTAGGTGCCTAAAAGGGGTAGCCCAGGATCTTGATATTAATGGCCAGCTCTTTTCAATACTATGTAAGGGATTAGCCTCGTCTCGCGGATCATTTACACAAAGATTGTCGTCCACCGCAGCTTTAGGGGCCAAACATTGCTTTTATTGTGGCACACGGCATAGCAAAGATAACAAAATACAAAATAAAACACCTTGCCCGTCTGGGCTCTAACTAAACAGGGATAATCCTACCTCACAGAACAAACATCACACACGGTACCAACATGCGGGTTTTTCACCCATCCAGTCCAGCAGCCTCCCGACTGTAGCAAGTCCAGTGCCTTTGGGGAGTGTGACCCAGCAGTCTTCCCAACTCTGGCCTTGTGGCCCCTCATCCAACCTGACTGAGACCACTCACACAGAGCCTCTGCCAGACTCTGTTTCCAAAACTCTTTCCAGAGTGGGACACACCTTGTCCAGCAGCAGGACTAAATGTACACGAACATGTCCGAAACCCCGGACTGGAGCATGGGGAACAGGCACCCACCCAGCACATTACCTGTTCCCAGTAAAAGCCCGCCCTGGAACAAGCTGGAGCCAGCTATACAAATTATTTTATTATTTTAGTGACCACCAACTAGCTTAGTGGCTACTTAACTTGGGGCTTTCACTCCACCAAGGCCGGGCACCTTGGTGACACGCTCTCGGTGCAAACAACAGCCCTGTCTGAAGGTTTCCCGGGGCATAACCGCACACATCAGTGTTCACATTGCTCCTATTATTGGTGTATTATAGATGACATCAATATCAGATAAGCAGGGGTCAGACACCCTGCACCTCCGCCAATCAGCGTTGGAAGTCGGTGCCAGAACTACACTGCTCGGTCCACTGTGTGGGGGACGGAGCTGATAACTGCACCGCCGCTCCCTTCAGAACAATTGTCTTCCTGACCCTTTAATGTAATACAGCCCTTAAAATGAATTAGTGCAAGAAAGCCACAACATTTGAAGATGTTTCTCACACTTGTACATGGGGTGGCTTTACTAATGGACAGTTGATCTGGAGTCAGTCTAAAAGGAATTGGGGGACAATGTGTAGTGGGTCATAAATCCAGGTGTTAAATTAAAGGGTTGTTCAATGTTCTTTAAGGGATGGCTTATCCTCAGGATAGTCCATTATGAGCTGATATGGTGGGGGTCTGGCACACAGCGTTCCTCCCGGTCAGCTGGTCTGTTTAGCCCCATTGACAGAAATCAGCACTGGAGCTACACAGCACCTGCAACATTGTGACGATGGGAGCTCATGGAAGTCAATGGGAGCAGCTCTGTAGTAGCTAGTACCCACCGCAACAATGCTGAGTAACTCTGGTGCTGACTTCCATCAATTGAGCTACACAGACCAGCTGAGATCAACAGGGGTGTGGAGTGCCAGACTCCCGCTAATAATCTAGTTAAAAAAAACAGAACATCCCCTTTAAGTTCTTGTGTAAATGGTTGAAATGTTGTGATCAGTTTGAATTTCAAGTTATTTCTCTCCCTGCTCTTCTTAAATTTATCTTTCGGTATCAAGAAATAGAAGTCCATCATACTGCAGTCAGATCCAGAGCAGTGTTTGTCAGCTTCTTCATTATTGTGTGTCTATGTAAATTCATACTGGATCATACATTCTGGATAGTTTCCACAAGATACTGCAGACCCCCTCAGTGGGGCATCTTGTGCACTGTATCATGGATACCACATTGGAGGAAGTATATGAGAAAGCCTCGGTGATTCTGCAGACCCGCTGTGTGTTGAGTATGTGGACAGTGTCTAATGATAAGATGTGGCTACAGGTTTTGCAATTCTTACTATTACATAGGAACAGGGCCAGCTCCAGGTTCATGTGGGCCCTTGGGCGATAAATCCCAGTGAACCCCCTTGAGGCATTTTTTACATTTACCGATCCCCTGTGGCTCCCACGCGGTTTAATGAGCCCCACTGGCCCCTATACAGTATAATGACCACTTGTGGCCCTCTATGCAGAATAATGACCCCCAGTCGCCCCCCCCATTCGGAATAATGACCCCCAGTTGCCCCCACAATGGGGGTTATACTGTATGGAGAGGGCACTGGGGGTCATTATACTGTATGGTGGTCACTGGGGTCATTTTATTGAATGGGGCTCTGGGGGTCATTATATTGAATGGAGGGTCATTGGGGATCATTATACTAAATGGGGGGCACTGGGAGTCATTATACTGATAAATGGGCACTCACAGTGTATTGACCCCCCAGTGGCCCCCTCACATACCTATCATTGATAGAGCGCAGGGGAGCCGGCGGTCCGGTCATTCACGAACTGCAGTTCCCTGCACTTCTTCTCTCCTCAGACCCACTGCAGCAGTGAGACACACGTCATGACGTCACTGCTGGGCCGGGCATGGAGGAGAGAAGGAGCTGTGCAGTGATGTAGCTAGAAATGACTGGGCCCCAAAGAAAATGTTAGTAGTATGACTAGGGGCACTGTACAGGGTGTGGTAAGAGGGCACAATGCAGGGTATAAGGGGGCACAGTACGGGGTGAGGGGCACAGTACAGGGTGGGGGGCACAGTGGGCACATTACCCTGTGACGTTAGGAGGACCTTATGGTGAATGCGGTTCAGACGCCACCATAATGAGAGGCAGAGGAGTGAAACGGGGCCCAGGGCCGTGGATGGATAGGAGGGGTGGACACAGCAAATAGGAAGGGGCTCTGAGGGGGATTTATACAAGAAGTAGGGGCAGGAGGTCTGTGCCCAGCAGCAATAGGAGATAGGAGGGTGGAACAGGAGCTCTGGATACATGAGGTAGGAAAGGAGACAGCAGGGGCTCCATGAGGATAAGATAGGACAGGATATGAAGGGGGGGCAGGTGTAATGGAGGCAAACTGCTTAATGAGGCAGTAAAACAACTAAATAGCATAAGGCTGCTGGTCTACAGCATCCAGCAGTAGCTGGGAGAGTTTCCTGACCCCCAGCCCCCTCCTGTCCCACAGAGAAGAGACAGTAACAGTGCAGACTCACTTACAGACTGTGTTGACACTTCTACTCCAGCCCTGCAGTCTCTCTCCTCAGGCAGCACGTCCTGTGTAGAGGGGGCGTGTCTGAAGCTCTGCAGCAGCCGGCCTGGTGTGACCACCAGAGGGGTATTGTGTTAGTGAAATGACAGCAGTGTCATTGATGGAACTGCTCATAGCAGCTCAGTGGGCCCCCAGGAGCAGGGGCCCCGGCACTTGCCCGTGTATGCCGGCTGCTGAAGCCAGCCCTGCATAGGAATTTGTTATGCTCCGATGGTGATGAATTTCATGGGTGTAACTACCAGATTAGCAGGCACAGCAGATGCTACGGGGCCCAACAACTAAGGGGGACCATAGTCCCTCAAACATATGGTGTAGTTAGTAATGAAGTATATGTGAGGTGGCATTAAAAATTGACTGAGGCATCATTCTAAGTCTTGGGCCAATGGTTACCCCTGCTGTGCGTATTATCTGTTCACTACATTATCATTTTGGATTGTTCCTGTGTTGTGACATCACTATTGTATTCCTGTATTGTGCATCATGTATGTATGACATCATTAAACATCTTTTACTCTGCTGTTAGGAAACAGGTCCATGCTATTCCCAAGGATCACCTTTTGTATCATTTCTGTGCTGTATCACCACTGAGAAGATCTCTGTATTGTGACATTACAGTCTGCATTTTGTCAATACTTGAAATCATTGTGTGCACTATGCCTGTACTGTAACATCACTGTGCACCTTACAAAGTCATTATTACATCATTGTGAGCATTATTCCTAGAGATGAGCGAAGTATTCAAAAATTAAATTTGGCTGCTTCGCCGAATTTTACAAAAAAATTAGCTTTATGATGAATTACCTAATCATGAAGCACAATTATTTGTCAGTAGTGGGTGCAATTGCGCTGCTCCCTGTCATTGTACCTCTCAGATGCCACTTTCATATCTGATCGCGGTATCTGATAGCAATAACGCAGTGTCAATAAAATAAAAAAATTAGATTATACTTACCTCAACAATTTGCTTGCCAAGGACTAGCCGCTGCCATCCTGATTGAAGATCTGGCGCAAAATCTCACGCGGCCGGTGATTACGTCATCAAGTCGGCCGGCATGGTGATGTTATACTTTACCGCTCATGCAAAATTTTCACTCAAGGTTTTTTTTTGTTTTTTTTACACATTTCAATAAAAATCGATTTGTTACCAAGAAGCACAAGGAAATTCGACTTTGCAAATTTCCCCTGAGATTCGGATCGAGTTGTATATTATCCCTGTACTGTGACATCGCTGTGTGCATCATCACTGCATGCATTGTCCCTGTGCTTTAGGTATACCAATTATGAGCTTTTCCGAAGTTGCTGATGGAAGTGGAGATAATAAAATTGGTGACCATACCAAGTTTTGCTATGGTTACTTGTTATGCTCATTGTGATGATAGGGCACTTCTGACCACAAGATTACTCGGGAGGGGAGGGGAGGAATTTATCATGTGGGGAATATTTGAGGTCAGTTTTGCTTGAGTTTGCATTGACGTACTTTATCAAATGTTGCATGTTGTTTCATAAATTTGTCTCATACTTAAACCTAACACTTTTGTCTCGAAAAACTACTCCAGCTTTTCTATTCCTCCCTCCTCCTGGAGTGAGATTGTGACTTTTTAAACGATCAGTGATTAAAGGGGTATTCTCATCTTAATGATCACTGTTAAATCTGTTAGTTATTTAACAGTGATCATTTTTCTAAATATGTTTAATTAACTAATTCCAACCCCTTAAAAGAAAATGAAAATATACTTACCTGACTGTTGTCTTCCGTCTGACCTGGTTACGGCCACTGCTCTCCTCCCGAATCGCGGTGGCCGCGCTTGCGCAGACGACTTCTCATTTTCTCCCGGCCAGGCCGCGTGCAGTCCTAATAGCAAGCATGCCGACGCCACAGATGGCTGTATGGAGATTTCTTCCTGGCCAGTATAGTATACTTGCCAGGAAGAAGTCACCTGGGCGCATGCGCGGCAACGTGTGCATTCAATCCATCGTGCAGCCCGGCCGGGAGAAGACGTCAATCAAGATGGAGCCCGCCCCCTGCCGAAACCAGGAAGTGAACGGCGCGCCGGGAGCAGATAAGTATGAAAGAGCGTGATGGGAATACCCCTTTAAATCTGGAGTGAACTTATTAGCATAACTATCCACACCCACTTTTCCAGCCACATTACAAAATGGGAACGAGTGATGTAAAAATGCAAAAAGTCACACATTGTTTCGCAAATGAGCTCAAAAAGTTGCAAAAGCCCCCAATTGCGACTTTTTGGAGTCAGAATTTTGGAGTGAAGATGTGATGAATCAGGACCCTTACGTTTGACAGATTTTTGTAATATATCTACCTCTCCATCCATATTAAATCAGTTTTACCACCTACAGCATGGATGGCTAACCTCTGGCACTCCAGTTGTGGTGAAGCTATGACTCCCAGCATGCTCTATTCATTTCTATGGAGTTCTGAGAATAGCCAAGCAAGTGTGCATCTTGGGAGTAGTAATTTTACCACAGTTGGAGTGCCAGAGGTTAGCCACCACTGACCTATAGAACTCTTTCTACTCACTTTTTCCATGCCTATGGCATCAGTATGTCATCTATTTTACTTCATTCAATTCTTTTCAGCATCTGCTAGCAACCCTCCATTAAAAATGGTCCAAATATGGACGATGTCCATGCATTGTCAGGTATTTTTGGACCCATTGCCTTAAATGGACAACTCTAGCATGAGAATAAGACCAAACTAATGCACACCACTATTTTTTGTGCATCGATGCAGAAAATCAGACATGAAATTTGGCCCAATGACTATAATGTGTCATTGGTCAGTCTGTTTACTGTCCATTCTACACTGGGAAATCACGCAGAAGTGAATATAGCTCATCTGATTGAGGCCTTACAAATTAGGGGTGCTACTGTAACTCATCCATCAGTAGCATGTTCTAATATGCTATGCATAACTGGTACGCAGATGTGTGGTATTAGAACAATTATAATGAATAATTTTAAGTGCACAAATATGTATTCTGTTTAATTGTATATAACACTGCACACATCTTATGACGCACTATACCCGCCATTTATAACCACGACACCAAACATACAGGCAATAGAAACACATCAGTGATTTCTCAGTTCCATTTCCAATTGCCATTGACATGCTGTTAAAATGCCATTAATTATGGAACTGCACTGCAGCCATTAAAATTAAGAAGACATTATAATAACCTGCTGCTCTCATTTGATTGCAAGTTTAATATGAAGTACTTTTCATTGTGTGGCTAATTAGTGACCCGGCTCTCTAAGATATTTCCTTCCTTATTATGTCAACTTCCCTTCATGAACATTTATTCAAATTGAAAAGCATTTCAGTAGTGCTGCAATACTACTATGAGAGGTAGATGTGGCAAAGATATGCGAACAGTGTGTTGTTTCCCGGGTGCTCGGGTTCAGTATATTGCAGATCGGATAGACAGATTGCTGGGTGGGGTGAGGAAGATGCAGCAGTCTGGATACACATTGGTACCAATTACAAAGGCCTCTTTCACACGAGCATGTCCGGATTAGGTCCGGATGCGTTACGGATGCATTCAGTGAAAACTGTGAGAATTTGCAGGCAAAGCCATTCAGTTTTGCCTGTGTTTGCGTTCAGTTATTACGTTTTTCCGTGTGGATGCAATGCGTTTTGATGCGTTTTTCACGTGCGGGATAAAAAACTGAAGGTTTACAAACAACATCTCTTAGCAACCATCAGTAAAAAACGCATCGCACCCGCACTTGCTTGGGGATGCAATGTGTTTTTCACGCAGCCTCATTCACTTCTATGGGGCCAGAACTGTGTGAAAAACGCAGAATATAGAACATGCTGCGATTTTCACGCAACGCAGAAGTGATGCATGAAAAACAACCCTCATGTACACAGACCCATTGAAATGAATGGGTCAGGATTCAGTGCAGGTGCTATGCGTTCATGTCACGCATTGCATCCGCGTGGAAAACTCGCTTGTGTGAAAGGGACCAAAATAATTTTAGGGAACTAGGAAGGAAGCTCAAGTCCAGGACCTCCAAGGTAGTGTTTTCAGAAATACTACCAGTGCCACAAGCATCAACAAAGGGAAAGCATGAGCTTAGGGAAGTTAAGTAAGTGGCTCAGAAGCAGGTGCAAGAAGGAAGGATTTGGGTTCACGGAGAACTTGACTCTGTCGGCTACAGGCTCTACAGTAGGGACAGGCTGCACATTAATGGGGAGGGCGCAGCTCTGCTGGAGAAAAATGGTTAGACTGCTGGAGGAGCTTTTAAATTAGGATCTGGGGAGAGGGAGGGGGATCTTACTAATAAAAGGGTACATAGAGAGTGGGATATAGGAGGGAACAGTGGGGATTTAGTGAGGAAAGTAGGGAGGTGACTGGGAAGAACTGTACACCCATGAAAAACAAAGCTGCTGGTAACATGAACCTGTTACAAGCCAATAATATAAACCAAATTAACAAAAAAAAAATCCCAGATATTCACTTTCTGTGAACTGAATGTGAGAAATTAAATAGTAACTTAAAATGTATGTTCTCAAATGCCAGAAGTCTAGCAAGCAAAATGGGTGAGCTGAAATCTGCTAGAGGAACACATAGATGTAGTTGCTGTGTATTCAAAAAGGGCTCTAGGTCTTCCACAGGTAATTATAGACCAGTAAGCTTAACTTCTTAACTTATGAGAAAAATGTTTGAAAGGCTCTTAAGGGACTATATATAGGAGTATTTCACTAATAATATCATAAGTGAAAACCAACATGGGTTTACAAGGACAGAAGTTGTCAGACTAACCTGATTTGTTTTTATCAGGAGGTGAGTAGAAGTCTGGGCAGAAGGACAGCTGTGGATGTAGTGTTCTTGGATTTTGCAAAGGCTTTTGATACTGTCCCTTATCAACGTTTAATAGGTAAAATAAGGTCTATAGGCTTAGAAAGTATAGTTTGTAATTGGATTGACAACTGGCTGAAGGACCACAGAGTCATCGTCAATGATTCCTATTCTGAATGGTCCCGGGTTATAAGTAGTGTACTAAGGTTCAGTGCTGGGTCCTCTATTATTTAATGCATTTATTAATCATACTATGGATGGGATTAATAGCAGCATTTCTATTTTTGCAGATGATAACAAGCTATTTAGTATTGTGCAATCTATGGAAGATGTCCAAAATTGACTTGGAATTTGGCAAATGAGGTTCAATGTGGATAAATGTAAAGTTATGCATCTGGGTAGTAATAATCTACGTGCATCATATGTCCTAGGGCAGTGGTGACAAACCTATGGCACGCGTGTCAAAGGAGACTCTCAGAGCACTCTCTGTGGGCATGCATGCTATAGGAAAGCAGGCCCACACTGGCAATCTATCGGCCAGCCAATGTGTTCTTTAAATGTGAGGCGCAGTGACGTGTCCTTCACTAGCGATTTGTGGGTAGTCGGCAACATTGCCATGCGCAGGAACACTCTGATTTGCTTCTGGAAAACCAAACAACCCCCCTGCAGCCTCAGCGTGAGGCGGACTCCCATACAGTTTGGGACCCCCAAGTTGACGTAGGTGGGTCTCAGCCCTTAGGCCTGCATATGGACTCCAAATTATGGAGGTCCTCTATTGAGGGATGTATGCAAGGATATGAGGAGATATGTATTATACTGCCCTATATATATATATTGATGATGCTTAGAAGGTGATGAGCTATGTATTATACTGCTCTGTATATGGAGGATGTATGTAAGTATATTTTGACCTATGTATTAATGGAATCCATATACAGAGCAGTATAATACATTGGTCATAGTTGAGGCCCAAATCGCTGTGTAGCCATTTTATATTCGTGGGCTGGTTAGGTTTGTGTGCCAGGCCCAGTTCGGCCCATGTTTATGTATGAGTTGTTTTTTGTAAACTAAAACCTCAGTATTGAGGTTAAATTGCTGTGTTGGCACTTTGCGATAAATAAGTGGGTTTTGGGTTGCAATTTTGGGCTCTCGGTCTCTAAAAGGTTCACCAGCACTGTCCTAGGAGATGTAATACTGGGAAAGTCACTTGTAGAGAAGGATTTGGGTGTACTTGTAGATCATAGATTAAATAACAGAATACAATATCAATCAGCTGCTTCTAAGGCTACCAGGATTTTGTCATCTATTAAGCAAAGCATGAACTCGCTGGACGGGTATGTAATATTATCACTTTAAAAAGCGTTGGTGCAGCCTCATCTGGAATATGCAGTTTAGTTCTGGATACCAGTCCTTAAAAAGGATTCCCTGAAGCTGGAAAAGGTACAAAGGAGAGCAACTAAACTGTTTCTTAGTTATGAGAAAAGATTAAAAGAATTACATTTATTTTGTCTTTCAGAAGAGACACCTAAGGGGAACATGATTAACCTATACAAATATATAAATGGGCCCGACATTTTTTGCCATAGCACTGCCATCTTCAAGGGTTTAAGGCAATGAATGGTCTTTTAATTATTAGCTTTAGAGTTTATTCAAGCAATGTGGGAATAGCAGATAAGTAGGGAAGGGTACGCCGAGTGATAACTAAAAAAAAAAGTGTTTTAGAGGTCAAATGGCTTTTTAAAAATATGCTGTAGGTGTGACCCATAAAAAATTACACAAAAAACTATGTGTGAGGGAAGCTGTAGAAAAGTGTCAGAAAACAACACCTAGCCCAGGCTAGACTCACAGCAAGGAGGCAGTTGGACAACTTGGTCTTGCCACCTGTGGGTGTTGTGTTGCGGCAGCAGTGGTCACTGTGCCTAATTAGTGTAGAGACCTATTTGGAAGAGGCCACCATGATGTGATGAGTGGGCCAGTGCATTTTGATCAAAAAGTATGGGCAGCTTGGTCTTTTGAAAGACCTTGAGACATGACTTGGATAATAATTAAGCCAATTAAGATTATGGGTTGCATTAAAAGGAGAATAGATGCACGTGATGAGAACATAGTCCTGCCACAATCACTAGTCAGAGTATTACTAGTAGTATTAGTCATGGAGTATTGGTATACAATTCTGGGCTCGTGTGAACAAGACAGGCATAGCAAAGCTGGAGAGGGTTCAGAGGAGGGCAACTAAAGTAATAACTGGATTGAATGGACTATAGTACCCAAAAAGATTATCAAAATTAGGGTTATTCAGTTGAGAAAAAAGATGACTGAGGGGAGATCTAATAACCATGTACTGTATAAATATATTAAGGGTCAGTACAGAGATCTCTTCCATGATCTTATTATACCCAGGACTGTAACAGTGACATGGGGACATCCTCTATGTCTGGCCATTTCCATCTAACATCCAAGTGCAACCTTTAAGTTTATTGCAGGAATTATACCAGGAATTGAACAAAATGTATTTCTATTTCCCTTACACGTCCTGCAAACATCATTCTCTACATCTATATCACCTAAACATGTTTCCTTCTGTACTCACAATCACTGCCTCCATATCCCTCAGACTATTTCATTATAATAATATTCCTACACCACGCAAAGAGCTATTATCTCACCATTGCTTTTATCCTCTCACCAGGCTACTTCTGCTGAATTCCTTCTAAACACTCAAAACTTCTCATCTAAACACACTCAGGCACCTGTTGATTTATCTTACTCTCACCTGCTATCCCTCTCTCAACTACTTCTTACCGCTGGAGACTAGGGATGAGTGAACTTGTGTTTTAAGTTTGGCATACAAGGTTGGGGTTATCAAAGAATTGCGTTATGGAGTCCGCTACCGCAGAGCATAACTTATGGTCCTTGGTAGCAAAATCCATAACGGAATTCTTAGATAACCCGAACCTTGTACACCGAACTTGAAAACAAAAGTTAGCTCATCCCTACTGGAGACATATCTCCTAATCCTGGCCCCCTCATCTAAGCCCCACCGTTCTATCTCCCTTCTCACAGAGCTCCTGCCACTAACTGCCCTCACTCCTCTCACCCCATACCCATTCACCTGGCCGCTGCTCCCCAGTCATTCTATCTAGAGCATTTTGGAACTCACGTTCCAGTTGCTATAAACTTTCCTATATACAGGACCTATTAATTTCCTATGAACATACATTCCTTGACCTCACAGAAACATCGCTGACACCCACCAACACAGCCTCCACTGATGCACTATCCTATGGAAAACTTCAGTTTACTCACACTCGCTGTCAAAACAGACATGCTGGTGGTATTGGCCTCCTCCTATCAGGTAATTGCTCTTTCAACCCATCTCCACCCTTTCACAACCTCCCCTCCTTCAAAGTTCACTCCATCCGCATCTTCTCTCCTTGCAACTGCCAAAAAGTAATAATCTACCATGCACAAAGCCCTACTACTGCCTTTCAACAATTTTAATACTTCTAATCTATTTCAATATTTGGCTTCTATGTTTCCTCTACATTTCCCTCATGACACACAACTCAACTGCTTCCAAACTCCTATTTCTTACTTCCTCCTTTGGCCTTACACAATGGTCCTCCACAGCCACCTACAAGGACATACACACACTAGACCTTGTCTTCACCCGCCTCTACTTCCTACCTAATCTCTCAGTCTCTCCTCTCCCGCTCTCTGACCACTCTCTTCGTATGTTTTCAACCACACTCTCCTCAACTGCCCCTCCAGTCCATAAACTAGCACACCCTCATATAAACCTCAAACATCTCTCCATTCACACACTCTCTCTCACCTCTGTCCACCATATCTTCCTCTCATGGCGCTGACACAGCCACTGCTTTCTACAGTACTACAATTACTTTAGCCCTTGACTCAGTTGCCCTCGCACACACTAAAACCCGGCAAATCAATCGATAACCCTGGCACACTCACAAGACAAAAATGGAGACAAGCTTCCAGAGATGCAGAATGATGCTGGAAGAAAACCCACTCTAAAGAAGACTTCCTCTTATGCAAACACGCTGTTCTCAAATCCAAGTTACACTAACGTCTTCTAAACAGGATCACTACTCTCATATCCTCTCTTTCCCTCTCTACTCCATATCCTGATGCCCCCTCTCACACCCCACATCTCAGCCAAAGACTTTGCCTCATATTTTAAAGATAAAATCAATAACATTTTTGTATGCCTCAAACCACAACCCTCACTACCCCCTACATAGCTGCCCAGTGCTCTTCCTACATAACACAGTTTACCACTGTCACAGAATGAAAGCTCTCCACTTTAATCTCCAAGTCACGCCTCACCACTTATGCTCTTGGCCTAGTCCCATCCCACCTCACCACTATAGTTATTTCTGCCTTAAGCCACCTCTTGAACCTATCGCTAACCACTTATATCTTCCCTTACACCTCTCATCCACTTCACATTTTGATCAGCTGTAATCCGGCTTCCGACCCAGCCACTCCACTAAAACTGCCCTAACCAAAGTCGCCAAAGATCTTCTAACTTCCAAAGCTAAACGTCATTACTCTCTGCTTCTCCTACTTGATATGTCCTCTGCCTTTAATACTGTCGGCCACTTTCTCCTGTTACAAACCCTCTCTTCCCTTAGCATTATAGATCATAGGAAATTATGTCTGAGTAACACTGACATACATAGCTTTGGGTAAACACACATTTGACGTTGTTATCATACAGCATGTTTAACCCCTTCTACCCCGGGCCAGTTTTTTTACTTATCCAAGCCATTCTGAGATTGTTTTCTCGTGACACATTGTACTTCATGATAGTCATAAATTTGAGTCAATATATATTTCACCTTTATTTGTGAAAAATCCCAAATGTACCAAAAATTTAGAAAAATTCCCAAATTTTCAAATTTACATTTCGTTACTTTTATAATAGATAGTGACACTAGTCACTGGAGGTTCCGTGGACCCTTTCTTTTTTGTATGAGCATTGGGACATTAGATTGACTCTACAGCCACTGGCACTCCATTGCTGATTTCTGTGGTGCTGCAAAGTTGTTTCTACGATACCTCATATAATAGTTATTACTTTACATTTCCCATATGTCTACTTCATGTTTGGATCATTTTGAAAATGACAGTGTCACGACTGTGACTGATCCAGATAGGTCTGGGAAGAGAAGGTCGCAGCGACTTGCTACTCGCGATAGCTTGTGAGTTTGCTTCGTGGTTCAGGGTATGTCATCCGGGTTTTGCCTTGTGAACCTTTTTGTCCTGACTGGGAGTTTGTAGGCATTCTTCTCAGGTGAGTCCTGTCTGCCACTCCCAGCTACTATATTAGTTTCAGTTTCACTTGCAGTCATTGCCAGATATAGTCCTTACTTCCAGTGCTATTCTGACCTTTGAAGGAGATCGTTTGACGGTATTGCTGTGGAGCTCTTGTCTGGCGTGGACTGTCGTTGTTGGGATCATCTTCTCTGCTCGTGACTGGATAAGTCTATCTCTGCTGGAGATTGTTTGTTTGTTTGTTACTGTCTTCCCCTGTTGTTCTCCCTAGACATGAGTGATGGTGACTAGTGCTCCCATCTGCCTTTCCCCAGTCTAGTCTTCTTAGAGTGACTCAGGGTTTAGGCATCCTGCTCGCCGCACGGGTTCACACCCCGTCTAGGGTATCAGGGCAGACAGGTGCCAGCGTAGGGTTTGTCAGGGGTGGCCGTTCTATTTCCCATCCGTAGATAAGGGTCCCCCTTCCCCTCCGTCTGGTGCGACACGACTGCTGCTGGGATAGCGGTCGTGACAGTATATCTGGCCTTTAAAAAAATAATAATAATAAATAAAAAAAAAAGTGACATTTCCTTTTTTTTTTTTTTCTTTTTTTTTGCCTGCTGTTTTGCTTTGTATTCTTCTGTTCCACTATGGATCCGGTTACAGTTTTGGCGAAACAATTACAGGGGTTATCCCTTAAAGAGGCAGGATTAAAAGCAACAGTACTGCAGCAGCAGCAGCAATCCTTGGGTTCCACCGTTGCTACGGGAAACTAAGGTACTCCTGAGCCAAAAGTGGCTTTTCCTGATAGGTTCTCAGGAGGGAGAGACCAATTTGTAACCTTCAGAGAAGCTTGTAAATTGTTCTTCAGGTTACGCCCTAGATCCTCCGGCGGTGAGGAACAACGGGTGGGTATTGTAATTTCTCTTCTGCAAGGAGATCCGCAGGCTTGGGCTTTCTCCTTACCATCTGACTCTCCGGCCTTACGATCAGTGGAGGAGTTTTTGAAGCCTTGGGTCTCGTGGTATGATGACCCGGACAGGGTCTCACTGGCTGAGTCTAAGCTACGTAGACTTCGGCAGGAGAACCGGTCAGCTGAACTATATTGTTCCGAATTCCGTAGGTGGGCTACAGATACATTATGGAACGACTCGGCCCTTAGGAGTCAGTTCTGCCAGGGGCTGTCTGAAAAATTAAAAGACGCGCTGGCTGTATACGAGGTCCCTGGGTCTCTTGAGGCTGCTTTGTCTCTGTCCATAAGAATCGACAGACGACTCAGGGAGAGACTATTAAATTCTACAGAGGCCTCTATAGGGCAGGGATCTTTTTGTGATCCAGTCGAACCAATGCAAATAGGGGCGCCACTAGACGGGTGAATCCTCCTAAGGTCCGCCATAGGTCAGAGGTTTGTTTTCGTTGTGGGGAGGGGTCATTTTGTAAAGGTATGTCCCTCAGAACCCAAGAGATCACAAACAAAGGAGCCGCCGGAAAACTAGAGTCCCCAGACTGTGCGGAGGATAACAGTCTGGGCGTATTCGCTTCCTCCATACGCATGTCTCAGTTTTTGTTGTCCGCTACCGTTGTGGCGGTCAATAAGACTGAGATCTGTTCCGCTCTTTTGGACAGTGGGGCGGGGGTCAACTTGGTGGATTCACGGTTTGCGCAGGCTCTGGGTTTTACTCCGGAACCGGTACGCAGAACTATTCCTGTTTTTGCCATCGACTCCTCCCTCTTACTCAGAGAGAGTTAACTCAGATCGTCCATAATATCCATCTGCAGGTAGGGGACCTCCATAAAGAGCATATCTCTTGTTATGTCCTGGACGGTCTTCCGGCTCCTATGGTATTGGGGCTTCCCTGGCTGGTGACTCACAATCCCGTGGTGGATTGGCAGGCCGGGAGATTGTGGAGTGGAGTGAACATTTTAAGGACAACAGCTTGAGTAGTAGGTGCTCAACACTCTCTGTAACATCTCTACCTGCCTTTCTGTCAGATTTTATGGATGTGTTCTCTGAGAAGGGTTGTCAGGGGTTACCACCTCATCGTCCATATGATTGCCCAATTAATCTGTTACCTGGGGCAAAACTACCTAAAACCCGGTTATACAATCTTTCCGGCCCGGAGAGGAAGGCTATGAAAGATTATATTTCGGAGAGTTTGGCTAAGGGACACATCAGACCCTCTTCTTCACCCGTGGCTGCAGGGTTCTTTTTCGTTAAAAAGAAAGATGGGGGCCTGCGTCCTTGCCTGGATTTCCGGGAATTAAACCAGATAACTATCCGAGATCCCTATCCTCTTCCTCTCATTCCCGACCTCTTTAATCAGGTTGCTGGTGCTAAATCGTTCTCCAAAATGGATCTCAGAGGAGCCTATAACCTGGTTCGCATCAAAGAGGGGGATGAGTGGAAGGCGGCTTTTAATACTCCGGAAGGGCATTATGAAAATCTGGTCATGCCATTTGGTCTTACTAATGCGCCAGCGGTGTTCCAACATTTTGTAAACGATATTTTTAGTCACCTTATCGGGAGATTTGTTGTGATAT
Organism: Bufotes viridis; assembly: GCA_033119425.1. Taxonomy (NCBI): domain Eukaryota; kingdom Metazoa; phylum Chordata; class Amphibia; order Anura; family Bufonidae; genus Bufotes; species Bufotes viridis. The sequence goes on along the minus strand of CM065589.1, from coordinate 561,913,980 downwards.
ATCTTGATGACATCCTGGTCTATTCTCCGGATCTGGATACACATAAGATCCATGTGAGACAAGTGCTGCAGATATTAAGGGCCAACAAATTGTTTGCTAAATTAGAGAAATGTGTGTTCGCCGTAAAAGAACTGCCATTTCTGGGGTATGTGTTGTCAGATTCAGGTTTCCGCATGGATCCAGAGAAAGTCCAGGCAATTATGGACTGGGATCTGCCTGAGAACCTGAAGGCATTGCAACGCTTCCTGGGGTTTGCCAATTTTTATAGAAAGTTTATAAAGAACTATTCCTTGGTGGTCAAACCACTGACGGACATGACCCGAAAGGGATCCGATTTTTCCAAATGGTCACATGCAGCCAAAACTGCCTTTACATCTCTGAAGGAAAGATTCACCTCGGCTCCTATTCTCGTACAGTCAGATGTCTCGCTTCCTTTTATTGTAGAGGTTGACGCATCAGAGGTGGGGGTGGGAGCGGTACTATCTCAGTGCCCGTCCCTGGTGAATGGCGTCCGTGTGCTTTCTTTCGAAGAAATTGTCTACTGCAGAAAGGAACTATGACATTGGCAACAGGGAACTTTTGGCTATTAAGTTGGCCTTAGAGGAGTGGCGTCATTTTTTGGAGGGCGGTTCATCCCTTCACAGTGATTACTGATCACAAAAACGTAGTATATCTGGAGTCTGCTAAACGTCTCACCCCTAGACAGGCTCGGTGGTCGTTATTTTTACTAGGTTTAATTTTGTAATAACCTATCGCCCGGGGCAAAAATACTAAGGCGGATGCATTGTCTCGAAGTTTTCCTGGAGGGGTGATGATGATGTTCCAGAGCCTATTTTGCAAAAAGGGGTGGTGGTCTCTGCATTACACTCAGGTTTAGAGGGGGTGTTGGAAGCTCAGGGGACGCCCGGCCTCCTGCCCCTCGGGTAAACTGTTTGTGCCAGAAAATTTACGCCTGGAGATACTAAAAGAACACCATAACTCCGCACTGGCAGGACACCCAGGTAGTAAGGCAACCTCTGAATTAGTGTCTTGTCGGTTCTGGTGGCCTAAGTGGCGCCAGGAGGTGTTGAATTTTGTGTCTGCATGTCCTACCTGTGCTCGTTCTAAGGTGGATCATACTCGTCCGGCAGGGCGTCTTTTACCTCTGGCCATCCCCAACAGGCCTTGGACGCACCTATCAATGGATTTCATTACTGATCTACCAGTATCAGCGGGGAAGACTGTTATTCTTGTTGTTGTTGACAGATTCAGTAAAATGGTGCACTTTATTGCTCTGACCGCATTGCCTAATGCTAACACACTGGCTCAGGTTTTTATTGACCACATCGTGAAGCTTCACGGTGTCCCTTCCGATATTGTTTCGGATCGTGGTACCCAATTTGTTTCTAAATTTTGGAAAGCTTTTTGTTCTCGTTTAGGGGTTCATCTGTCGTTTTCTTCATCTTTCCATCCACAGTCCAACGGTCAGACTGAACGTACTCAATCAAAACCTAGAGACATATTTGAGATGCTTTGTTTCCGAAAATCAGGAGGAATGGTCATCTTATTTACCGTTAGCCGAGTTTGCCATTAATAATCGTCGTCAAGAATCCACCGATAAGTCACCATTTTTTGGTGCGTATGGTTTCCATCCTCAGTTTTGTACGTTTAGTGAGGGGGGCCGTCTGGGATTCCCGAGGAGGAACGATTTGCGTCTTCACTTTCATCAGTGTGGCAGAGTGTGCAAGAAAGTTTGAAGAGAATTGGTGGTAGATACAAACGTGTGGCTGATAAGAAGTGCTCTGAAGGTCCGACCTTGGGGTGAATGACTTGGTGTGGTTGTCTACCAGAAATATCAAGTTGAAGGTTCCCTCATGGAAATTAGGTCCGAGATTTATTGGTCCTTATAGGGTAATTAAGATCATTAACCCCGTGGCTTTTCGTCTGGAGCTACCTCAGACTCTAAGGATCCATAATGTCTTCCACAGATCTCTGCTTAAGAGATATGTAGAACCTCCTGAACCATTGCCACTACCGCCTCCACCGGTGGTTGTTGATGGCAGTCTTGAGTTTCAGGTAGAAAAAGATTGTTGATTCACGATATGTTCGCCGCTCTCTTCAGTACCTGGTGCACTGGAAAGGTTATGGTTCGAAGAGAGAATGTGGGTGCCAGCATCAGAGATAAAGGCGGACAGACTCATTCGGGCTTTTCATAGGTCCCACCCGGAGAGGTCTGGTCTTGAGGGTCCGGTGGCCCCTCGTAGAAAGGGGGGTACTGTCACGACTGTGACTGATCCAGATAGGTCTGGGAAGAGAAGGTCGCAGCGACTTGCTACTCGCGATAGCTTGTGAGTTTGCTTCGTGGTTCAGGGTATGTCATCCGGGTTTTGCCTTGTGAACCTTTTTGTCCTGACTGGGAGTTTGTAGGCATTCTTCTCAGGTGAGTGCTGTCTGCCACTCCCAGCTACTATATTAGTTTCAGTTTCACTTGCAGTCATTGCCAGATATAGTCCTTACTTCCAGTGCTATTCTGACCTTTGAAGGAGATCGTTTGACTGGTATTGCTGTGGAGCTCTTGTCTAGGCGTGGACTGTCGTTGTTGGGATCATCTTCTCTGCTCGTGACTGGATAAGTCTATCTCTGCTGGAGATTGTTTGTTTGTTTGTTACTGTCTTCCCCTGTTGTTCTCCTAGACATGAGTGATGGTGACTAGTGCTCCCATCTGCCTTTCCCCAGTCTAGTCTTCTTAGAGTGACTCAGGGTTTAGGCATCCTGCTCGCCGCACGGGTTCACACCCCGTCTAGGGTATTAGGGCAGACAGGTGCCAGCGTAGGGTTTGTCAGGGGTGGCCGTTCTATTTCCCATCCGTAGATAAGGGTCCCCCTTCCCCTCCGTCTGGTGCGACACGACTGCTGCTGGGATAGCGGTCGTGACAGACAGCAGCGCGGGGACTCGATGCACCCCCTCACCCGACACAAACCCCTTCTATGTCACGGTCAGCGCGGACTGCGGCATAGAAGGGGTTAATCCGTCGGCATCGCTGTAAAAGCAACTACCAGGGACTGCCGGACCCCTGCAGTGATCGGGCGTGCACCGGATCACCATGACATGTTATCATGTTGTATACCACGTTCTTCAATAAAAAGAGAACACATAAAAAAGAAAAAGAAAAAGTGTGTACGCAGAAACTTACGATCGAGGCATTAGTTGCATGATGCAGGTCACAGAATACACCTGCTGAGAGGGATGATAAACTCAACTACTATTGAGACATCCTATGTAGTCAGTTGGTCACTGCCTATTAGTGATGAGCAACAGGGGCAATATTCGAATTTGCAACATTTCGCGAATATTTAGCAGAATATTCGACATATATTCGTGAAGTCGTGGTTATTTTCTTGAATGCGAAAATCGGCAATGTAACATGCACGTAATATATATATTATATAAAGCTGAGTGTATGTATGTGTTTATGTATGTATGTCCACTAAAGGAATCCGCACCGTCGCATTTACAATCACGAAATTTGGCACATAGGTAAATCAGGTGTCCGGGAAGGTTTTAGACCGGGTTTCAGTTTTCTAGCATGTACCGTTCCTGAGATATTCCCAAAATATGCAAATATGGCACCATGATATGACTTACATTAGCCAATAGAAGCCTGCAGATCTGGAGCGACAGCTACAGTCCCTCGCCCCCTTAACAGCAACCTCCACAGCGCCCGCCCCTTTAACAGTGACCTCCACAGTCGCTGGCCCTTTATTTGTGACCTCCACAGTACCTTGTCTCGTTAACAGTGAGTTCCACAATAACTCGCCCCCTTAAAAGTGACCTCCACAGAGCTCTGTTCCCTTAAAATGTGACCTCCACAACACCCGGTCCTCTTAACAGTGATCTCTACAGCACCCCGCCCCTTAACACTGACTTCCATAGCGGACCGTCCCTACTGCCTCCACCGTTAACGGAGACCTCCACAATGCCCACCCCTTTAACAGTAACTGCCACAGTACCCGTTGCATTTAAAGTGACCACCACAGCGGCTGCCCCTTTAATAGTGACCTCCACAGTCCCCTGCCTACCAACAGTAACCTCCACAGTGCCTGCCCCTTTAACAGTGGCTTCCACAGCGGCCGCCCCTGATTAGTAACCTCCACAGTATCCCATCTCCTTAACAGTGATTTCCACAACACTCCGCCTCCTTAATAGTGGCCTCTACAGCAATATGGCCCTTAACACTGACCTCCATAGCTGACAGTCCCTTTAACTGTGACCTCCAAAGCAGACTCCCCCTAGGGTAGCCAAAGGTCTAGTTTTAGGCCGGACAGTCCAGCTTTCAGACTCCCTGTTCTCCTTCCAGCGCAGGATCTGGACGGATGGCAGGGATGTCCTTTTGAACAGATCACTCTCAGACAGCAGCACTGAGAAAGTCACCATCCCTCCCGACTTGCAGCTAACAGAAGATGATTTTTTACCTTCATTTTTTCAATCCCCGTTGGCTGCGGAGTGGGAGGGGGAATGGCTTTGTGGGACCTGAGGGCGGGGTTTTTAAGTCTGTTTTTTGAAGGTGGCCTGAATGGCCACCCTAACTGCCCCTTGAACTGTGACCTCCACAACACTCTGCTCCCTTAACAGTGTCCATCCAAAGCTCCCTGCCCCTTTAAAGCTGACCTGCAGCAGTGATGAAAAATGGCTGGGTTGTTATGGAAACATGGTTTAAAAATGTGTGCTTGTGGAGACTAAGGACTTGCAAGCTTCTATTGGCTGATAAGGGACATGTGACTGTGTGTATGGCAGTTGGGATATGAAGAGAAAGACCTGCAGGCTTCTATAGGATAATGTGATGTGCCATATTTGCATTTTTTAGTAATATCTCAGGAACGGTTAGTGCTAGAGAGCTGAGACCCGATCTAAAACCTTCCCGGACACCTGATGTATTTGTGTGCCAAATTTCATGTTTGTAAAAGCGACGGTGCGGATTCCTTTAGCGGACATACATACACACACACATACATACATACACTCAGCTTTATATGTTAGATATATATATAGTGAGAAGGCACAAGGTGCCATAGTAGACGTTAGATACGTGTCACCGAGGTGCCTGGCCTCAGTGAAATAAACCGGTAAAGTTTCGTCAGTAAACCTAGGTTACTGACACTTTTTAGGCCCATTTCACACGGGCGAGTTTTCCGCGTGGGTGCAATGCGTGAGGTGGACGCATTGCACCCGCACTGAATCCGGACCTATTCATTTCTATGGGGCTGTGCACATGAGCGGTGATTTTCACGCATCACTTCTGCGTTGCGTGAAAATTGCAGCATGCTCTATATTGTGCGTTTTTCACGCAACGCAGGCCCTATAGAAGTAAATGGGGCTGCGGGAAAAATCGCAAGCATCCGTAAGCAACTGCGGATGCGGTGTGATTTTCCCGCATGGTTGCTAGGAGACGGCGACCCAATCTTTATTATTTTCCCTGATAACATGGTTATCAGGGAAAATAATAGCATTCTAATTACAGAATGTTATATAAAAAGGGGAAGAGAGGGTTAAAAATAAAAAAAACTTTAACTAACCTCACCCTTTTGATCGCGTAGGTGCCGGTGTACCATGAAAAAGCCTTAACTCATGAACAAACCTTAAGTCAGCTGATTTCAGGGGGTGTGTTCTATGCAGCCCATTCAGACGGCTCTCGGCTCACATTACACATTGAGGGGGTGTGTTCTATGCAGCCCGCGCTCGGCTCAGCACAGTCTGCAGAAGCAGGTCTCCCTGATGGGAGAGGGAGGGAGCTCCCTCCCTGTTAACCCCTTACATACCGCAGTATTGAAGGGGTTAAACTGCTGACATCTGCAGCACAGATGTCAAGCAGTTTATAGCAGGGGGTCAGCAATGTGCTGACCCCCTGCTATACCCACTCAGACCACCAGGGAAAAATTTCAAAGGAGGCGGGCGGGAATCGCAATTGCGATCCCGCCTGCCGCACCGCCCGCCTCCTGCGCCTGCAGCCCGCACTTCCCCTGCACCGCCCGGGGGCCAGTGACATGGCGGGGTGCAGGGGGGTTAATTGGTTAATTTTACATTTAGGTCTCTGATCCCCACGGTCACAGACTGCGGGGATCAGAGACTATCACGCAGAAAACCGCAGGTCTGAATTGACCTGCGGTTTTCAGCGCAACATGGGGGCTCACAGGTTTATTCATACACCTGTGCCAACCCCGCGCCTCTGGCTTCAGAACTGTTTCGCGTAGTGCGCATAATGCGCATGCGCCGAAGGACACACCCCTAAAAATCAGCTGACTTAAGGTTTGTTCATGAGTTAAGGCTTTTTCATGGTACACCGGGATTATTCTTCTCTTCTTCATTCTGCTGGGTAAAGGACCTTCCGTGGCGCCACTGGGTCACATGGTCAAATCAAAAGCTTCCATGATTGGACCATGTGACCCATGTGACCCAGTGACGTCACCGAAGGTCTTTCAACCAACAGATATGAAGATAGAAGATGTTCCTTGCACCTACGCGACCAATGGGAGGAGGTGAGTTTATTTTATTTTATTTTTTAACCCTCTATTGCCCTGTTAACATAACATTCTGTATTTAGAATGATATTATTTTCCCATATAACTATGTTATAAGGGAAAATAATAAAAACTACAGAATACTCAACCCGAAACCGGACTTCAGTGATGAAGTCCGGCTTCGGGTCTGAGTACCAAACATGGCTATTTTTTCCACGTGCGTGCAAAACGCATTAAAACGCTTTGCACTCGCAATCGCGCAATTTCCTGCAACGCACCCGCCTCTGATCCGGGCGTTAAACGTTACGCCCGTGTGAACCCAGCCTTAGGCCTTATTCACACGTCCGTTGTGTTTTGCGGAACGCACATCGCCGGCACTCTCATAGAAAATGCCTTTTCTTGTCCGCAATTGCGGACAAGAATAGGACATGTTCTATTTTTTTCGGGAACGCAATTGCGGACCCGGAAGTGCGGATCCGCAATTGCGATCGATCCCAGCCGGACATCGTCTGTCCCCATTGAAACTAATGGGTCCGCAATTCTGTTCCGCAAAATGCGGAACAGAATTGCGGACGTGTGAATAAGGCCTTAGTCTTGCACCCCTGACCAGCCTGTCTGCCCCATAGGCTGATTTTAATTAGTGTAAGTATAAAGCTGTAGCCTGCTCTCCCTGCACTCACTGGAAGTCTTTTGACACCAGGAGAGGTATAGAGTGGGCTCAGCATGCATGTTGGTACCTGCATTCCCTATATTTAATGGAGGCCATTTTGGCACCAAAAATGATATAAAGCAGAGGGGACCCAGCATCCATGTGGAACCTACACTCCCTGAATTTTATGGTGGCCATTATGGCACATAACAGGTAGCATTTAGTGTTGAGTGCGAATATTCGAATTGTGAATTTTAATCACGAATATCGCCACTTCAAGGACTTGCGAATATTTAGAATATAGTGCTATATATTCGTATTCGCAAATATTGTTAATCGCGAATATTCTAATCCCGAATTTATCGCAAATATTGGCACTTAGCAACATCCCTAGCAACTAATAGGAAAGTTGCTTACCCTTTAGTGTTGATCGCGAATATTCTAATCGCAAATTTTTTCGTGAATATATTACATTGCTGATTTTTGCAATCGGAGATCCCGAATTCTCAAATTTATGAACTTACTGCGAATATTCGGCCAAAAATTTGTAAAATTTCGCAAATTCGAATATTGCCTATGCCGCTCATCACTAGTAGCATTTAGTGTTAGGTTCCCGTCTTACAGAAATCGCCTTGACATGTGGCAGACAGGCCCTAATAGTTTTGTACAATATGTATTTGCCAAGAATCTCAAATTTACAAAATAAGCGTAGCATTAGCACCAGAATATTTTCTATTACTATGGCATTATTGTACTTTATTTAGTTTGCAGAGTGCTGTATGAATTTTTTTCTATCTATATATATATATTTTATTTATTTATTTTTTTTGCTTAACACCTTAAGCACCTTGCCATTTTTCAGGATCGGGCCATTTTTTTTAAATTTGACATGTGTCACTTTATTTATGTGGTGATAACTTCGGAATGCTTTTACTTATCCAAACCATTCTGAGATTTTCTCGCGTGAACTGAAAAATAGCAAACTTCAGTACGAACTCGGTTTAGTCTGAACTGGTTCACTCATTATACATCAACAAAAAAGTGGATTTTTTACGGTAAGAGTAGTTAGACTATGGGACTCTGGTTGATGGCGAACTCCAAAGGGTGCTTTCACACTAGCGTTTCTCTTTTCCAGCGTAGAGATCCGTCGTCGGGTATCTACGCCGGAAAGAAACTGATCAGGAATTTTATCCCCATGCATTCTGAATGGAGAGAAATCCGTTCAGGATGCATCAGGATGTCTTCAGTATGTGAACGTTTTTTGGACGGAGAAAATACCGCAGCATGCTGCGCTTTTTTTTCCGTCCATCTGCCACAATAGAAAACGGATCCATCCTCCATTGACTTTCAATGGAATTCAAAACGGATCCGTTTTGACAATGTTAAAAAATTGTTAAAGTTAATACAAGCGGATCCATTCAAACGGATGCATGCAGTTGTATTATCTGTAACTGAAGCGTTTCTTTCTGGCATAGAGCTCCGATGACGGAACTCTATGCCGGAAAAGAAAAATGCCAGTGTGAAAGTACCCTTAAAGAGTTCTAGAGGGGCCTGAATGTATCTCCGGAGGGTAATAATATTACAGTTTATAGTTACTAGAATTCTGGAGAAGGGTTGTTGATCCAGGGAGTTATTCTGATTGGATTCGAAAACAATTTTTCCCTCTAAAATGAAGAAAATTGTCTTCTCTCATTTTTTATTTTGTTTTGCCTTCCTCTGAAAATTCCGGAAAACCCCTTTACATGTTTATAATATTTTCTTGCATCTTATGTTTGGTCTCTTTCTTTCTCCATGGTAGATTTGATTTATTTGTATTTCCATACATTTTTATTTAGTGTGATATGTATGTTATTTTGTAAGCTCTTTTTTGTAATATTTATACCTTTCTCTTGGTGGCCTGTTCTGAAAAAGGCGTTAAGAATATCAAAAAGCTGCTACCACCTTCAATTCAGTTTATAATCATAAAAGTTCAAAACTTTTTAGCATATGATTGGTAGCAGTATTTCTTTAGTCGATAAAGATTTCAGGGAGAGGCAGCTGTGCTCTTAAGAGTTTCATAGCCATTGTAAGAGAAGACATGTTCTGTATAGGACAGTCATAATCTGTCTTCTGTACAATAATGCAGACACTTTTGTTCTTTCACACTCAATTTGCACTTCAAAAAGCTTAGTTTTATTTCAGTTAGATTGTGATTAACTAATCGTTCAGATGTAACAAAACTGAATGTGTCATGTAACTGTTTAGTTCTGCATTGTTTGTGGGCTGTAAGTAGGTTTTCTTGAAGTACTATGTAAAATCATAGATGATGAAACACTCTTGATCTCATGATGATTGATGGAAAATTACAAGCTCAGCTCTCTAGCAATAGTTGCAAGGGAGAACATCTTCATAATATGGTACCTGAATTCTTTTTTTTTTTTATCACATTCCATATCGTTCCAAGTAAAAACAACAACCAATAAACTTGTTTATTATGCCTCTGTTTGAAATTAAAACCATAAGGAGGTACGGTTTGGGTTACTATATGTCTGTTATAAGCAACAGTTGGCTCCCTGTTGCTTCATTTTCACCTAGTTGCTAGTTTTGTTTGGGCAGTTGCTATGCTACTGCCTTGCATCTGAATCTATGCTTGGTTATTGCCTTGATTTGCCTAGCTGGTTAAGGTGGAGTTGCTGATTATCTAGCCTTTATATATTCAAGCCTAGCTCCATTATGGTTGTTGGGTATAGGTGGATTTCCTTCCAGATACAGTTAAGTTTATACTTTGTTCTGTATTCTAGGGCCTGTAATTCCACAGCCTTCCTTGCTGGGGTACTGCAACCAGGAAAACATTTCCTGCAGCTGAAATGAAACATTACATGGAGGCCATTCAGATTATAGGCTGTCCTTGCAATATAAGGATGGTTTAAGTCTACTAGAACAGAAGCTGCTCAGACAGAGGGGTTTTCTGCCTCTGCATCATGGATCTATGATGTCCATATGCCTTAATAGGGAATATAGATGTGATTGTCTTTATGAGAAGATGAAAAAAGTACAGGACAAGAATGAGAAAACCACAATCTCAATTACATGACTAAAAAGACATCAATAAAAAATGTTTTCTATGTAGCGTACTACAATAACACTCAATAACTGTTGTGCTGTGGCCAATGCACAATATTGCACAATATTGACCAAATTAGAGGGCTTGACAAATTACAGTATTTAATGGTGGATAGGTCTAAGTTATCTAATGAGCAGATGTTGTCATTCAATATGTAGAAATAATAATAAACTGGAAAACATCATTGTGGTCATTATTGCTTGGCATATTAGTCAGCGGATATGAGGCATACACAAAGGAGAATACAAAATGGAACAACTGCATGGTTTCAAGCCAAGTTGAAACAGTTTTCAAATACAGGGACAAATTATTATGCAGAGGGATTTTTTAAAGGGAACCTGTCACCATGAAAATGCAGTGCAATTTGCAGGCAGCATGTTACAGAGCAGGAGGAACTAAGTAGTTTGATATATAATTTGTGGGAAATTATTCAGGGACACTTGTAATTTATTCATTTGAATCTCCGTTCTTTCTATGCTTAGGAGTCCAGTGGGTGGTCTCATCAATGATTAACAGCCTTCCCTGTGTAAGTTTGTATAGCTGTAGCTATTTATATCTATTTTACCCACAACTCCACAACGGCATTACCTGGAGGGTACCCACCTCTTCAGTAACAGGAAAACAACGGAGAATAACGCATAAAAGCCCCTTCCCTTTACCTCCACCAGTTGTTTTCCTGTCCCTCAAGTGGCAGGATGTGGATCAGAGTGGGTGAGCAGGTCCTTTATTAAGTTCTCCCGGTCTCCAGAGGGCTCCTGCAGGGAAAAGGATCCCGGAGTGATTTTGGGCTGCTCCTCCTTCCCCTCTGGCTTGAAGGGATTCTGTCAGCCGGATTTTAGCTACAGAGCTTTTCACATCATCACATCAGTCTCCTCGATTTAGTTTAAAATATGCTATTCTTACCCCCATATGTCTTGTCAATTAGGCTAAAAATCGGTGTTATTCATATGCTAACTAAGGAGCCCAAGGGCTGTCCCTCTGGCCGTTGGAGTCAAGCCGCGCCTATTATCTTGGAGCCCAGCATCGCCCGCTGTTAATTATTCACTCCTCTCTTCGCAGATTTTTTTTTTTTCTAGTGCGCCGTAATCTTGCGCATGCGACCTGTATCCACTTGTCCTGACAGCAGCCTCACTGAACTGAATGAATAATTAACAGTGAATAATTAACAGCGGGCGGTGCTGGGCTCCAAGATAAGGGGTGCGGCTAGGGACAGCCCCTTGGGCTCCTTAGAGAGGTAATTAAGCATATGAATAAAATCGATTTTTAGCCTAAATGACAAGACATATGGGGGGTAAGAATAGTAAATTTTAAACTACATCGAGGAGACTGATGTGATGATGTGAAAAGCTCTGTAGCTAAAATCTAGCTGACAGAATCCCTTTAAGTCTGGCGTGTGCTGGTTGCCCCGGGTTTTTCTTCCCATGTGCGTTGGCCGGGATCGTTGGTGAGGTGGTTTGGGGACGTTCCCAGGGCCAGGGAACGCTCCGATATTTACTTCCGGGTGCGTCGCACTGTGGAACGCAGCGCAGTCGTGTGATGTCATCACGCCTTACCCGGAAGTGCTCGAGCAGGCGGCAGCATTGAAAAAGGAGGCGGACCGCGTTCTGCCAGGCGACTTTGTCAGCGTGGGAGTAGCATGTCTGTCCCAGGTGATCTGGAACCTGCAAGAAAGGCCACTGACACCTCCAGGCCCTCCAGCCCGGTAAGCCTCCTCCCTAAGGATGTGTGTGTATATATATACTGTATATCTGATTGACCCTATTTATTGGGCAAAGGGTGTGGATGTTCCCCGTCTTCTTGGTGACGACTCTCCTTAAAGAGATATATATGAATATCCTTGGATGCTTTTTAGAGAACGGAAAGCTAGAAATCATCCTGAGAACCGTCACAAAAAATAATATGCCAGATGTGCAAAAAGACATTATCCGCTGCTACCAAAAAATCTTTGTCCAAAATGCATAGAGTGTTCTCAGAAGAATCCCATCTATTGTGGACAGTTTTTAAGATCCTTAATTAAGGAAGAAATTGGTCCAGTCATTCATACGAGATTGGCGGTATCTCTCCTAAACCTTCCACCTCCAGAGCAGTTTCCTCTGTAATTGATGAACATTTTTCTGATCTGGATGAGGAAGAAGCCTCTTCTGGTATCTCTGAGGGATCCTCGGGTTGCCCTTTGTGTTCCATAGAGGAAACTGGGTCCTTACTTAAAACCATTAGGGCGACAATAAGTTCAGAAGAGACTAAAGAGCCATTATCCGTCCAGCATGAGATGTTCTTAGAAATGCCGGAGGGAAAAAAACGGGTCTTCCCTGTGCACTCCAACATAAAAAATGTAATTCAGAATAAATTAAAAAATACTGAGAAAAGGCAGGCCGCATCTAGGATGTTTAAAAGGAAATATGCTTTTGAGGAGGATAACTCCAACTCCTGGGACAAGGCCTCAAGGGTACATACGCCAGTCCCTAGGATCTCCAAAAAATCTTCATTGCCATTGGAAGACTTAGGGATCCTCAAAGACACTATGGATAAGAAATGTGAATCCCTGCTTAAAAAATCCTGGGAGTCTTTTAAGGCTATGTTGTGTCCCGACATCTCAGCCACTTATACGGCAAGAACCCTGTCTTTATGGCTGACTCAACTAAAAGAACTTATTCAGTCAGACACTCCCACAAAAGATATTCTGGCCTCCATCCTGGTCCAAAAGCAGGCTTAAAATTTCCTGGCAGATGCCTTGGCAGATGTAATGAAATTATCAGCAAAAACCGCAGCCTTATCCAATGCCTCTCATATGGCAGTATGGTTAAGGTCCTGGAATGGAGATTCAGCTTCAAAGAATAAGCTCTGTGCCATCCCATGTGAAGGTGATCGTTTATTCGGGAAAGCCTTAGATGATATCCTGGAGAACTCTTCCAATAAGAAAAAAGTCTTTCCTACGGAGTCGAAGTTTTTCCATCAGAGACGTAATTTTCGTTCTTAAAGACGTCCTGGATTTGATCAAAAAGGAAGAACTCGGGACTTCATGGCAGTAGTCAAAAGGGAAAAGTAAATGATTTTCTGAAAAATCGTCTCCGTCCAAATACCACCCAATGACACAAGATGTACAGTAGGGGGAAGATAAAAACAATTCTGTCAGGCTTGGGAACAAATTCACGCCTCTCCCTGGGTGCTGTCTATAATAAAATCAGGATACAGGCTGGAACTATCAGATACTCCCCCTGACAGATACCTGGAAAATTCAAGACTAAAAGGAGAAAAACCAAGAGGCATTAGAATCTCAGATCGCACTTCTACTTCAAAAAGAGACAATAATCCAAGTTCCTCCAGAAGAAGAGAAGAAGGGCTTCTATTCTTCAATTTTTCTAATAAGGAAACCGGACTGATCATTCTGAGTAATCATAAATCTGGAAGAGTTTTAACAAATTGATAAAATACAGAAGATTCAACATGGAGAAAGTGAGGTCCGAAATCAATCTATTATCGACTGGGTTATGACAACAATAGACCTCTCCAATGCCTATCATGTTCAGATCCACCTAAATTACCAAAAGTATTTAAGGATGGAAGTATGGTTTCGGGGCGCATCAGACATTACCAGTTCCAGGTCCTTCCTTTCGGCCTATCCTCTGCCACAAGAGTATTTACAAAGGTGATGGTGGAGATTTCAGGCTATTTCCATCTGTCAAACGTTCTCTCTTGTTGCAGATACAGACAGTAATCCAGACCTTGTCAGACCCAGGTTGAATCGTCAACATGCAGAAGTTAAATCTGTTTCCGGATCAACGGAAGGTGTTTTTGGGAGTACTTCTGGATTCCCACCTAGTGTGCTCCTTCCTTCCGGAAAGAAAGCAGGAAGACCTGATTCACAAAGTCTGAGTTTCAATGTTTGCACAAGACCTCTGTAAGAGAGATCATGACAATTCTGGGTCTCATGATGTCCACAATATAATCAGTAAAATGGGCTCAGGCCCACTCAAGAACGCTTCAGTCATTCCTTTTTCATTCTTGGGACTGAAAGCAGACATCGTTGAACAAAAGGTTGAAAATCCCTCTCAGGTAAAACGCTCCCTGTCCTGGTGGCTCAGAAGGGAAAATCTTTCCAGAGGTGTGGAATGGCGACAGCCAGAGCAGCTATTAATCACTAAGGATGCAAGCAGCCAGGGTTGGGGAGCTCATCTTAATGGCAAATTGTGTCAGGGATCATGGCAGAAGGTCCCTATCAAATCATTTTCCAACCTACGAGAGCTCCTGACAGTCTGGCAGGCTCTAAAGTTTTTCGCTCCATCTTTAGTCCAAAGTCATGTGAAAATACTTACAGAAAACTGTACCACAATGGCTTACATAAACAAGCGGGGGAGGGCAAGAAGTCATCTCCTGTCTGCGGTAGCAGAATTTTTTTTTATTTCGGCCGAGGTAAACCTGAGATCTCTGACAGTGGTCCATATAAAAGATCAGAAAATCATCTGGTGGATTTCCTGAGCAGGGAAAAGCTGAAGCAGAGATAATAGAGCTTGAACCAGAGAGCATTCAATCAGATTTGTGTGAAATGGGGGATTCTTTTGATCAACTTATTTGCCTCAAGAAAAAACAGAAAAGTCAGCAATTTCTTTTCCCTCTCCTACAGAGACCGTGCTCTGCAGGTGGATGCGTTGGCATACAGCTGGCCAAAGGGTCTCCTGTACGCCTTCCCACCCTTTTCCCTGATTGCCAAGGTCCTGATAAATGCTATAGATGAGAAGGCTCATGTGATACTAATCGCCCCCTACTGGCCCGGATGGCATGTTTTCCTATCCTCAAGAATCTGGCAGGAGAACATTGGACCCTTCCTCTTCTTCCAGATCTACTGTACCAGGGTCCAGTCCCTCATCCCAACATCCCTCAGCTTCATCTGATGGCCTGGAATTGAACGTGCCTTCTTAAGACGGAAGAGTAGAAAACCAGTAACTTCAAAAATATATCTAAGATCCTGGAAGGTTTTTCTTTCCTTTACAAATAACTCCTGGGACCCATCCATGCCTCCAGATTTGGGACTGGTCCTAGATTTTCTCCAGTCAGGACTGGACCAAGGTCTTAGAGTAAGTACGCTGAAGGTACAGGTGGTAGCGTTAAGTGCATTTATGGGGGTAAAGCTGGCTGATGTGGATCTGATTAAAAGATTTTTTTTTTAAGGGTGCTAATAGATTACACCCAAACTTCAGATCCTCTGTCCCTCCTTGGGATTTAAATGTAGTCCTGTCTGTCCTCAAGGATTCTCCCTTTAAGGTCATTCAGGATTTATCTGAGGCTTTTGGGTTGGTAAGATTCAAGCCTTTTCAACTCAACCACCCTACCTAACGGTTGCTGGAAGATAGGATTATCCTAAAATATTCTCCTGAGTTTCTTCCTAAAGTGGTGTCCATATTTAATTGCCGTCCAGAAATTTCTCTCCCTTCATTCTGTCCTCAGGCTGTCTCAGAGAGAGAGAGAGGTTAAGTAACTTAGATGTCAAAAGATGTGTTCTTCAATATCTAGAAGTAACTAAAGTCTTCAGGAAGACAAACCAGTTGTTGGTCCAGTACCTGGGGTTAAACCAGGGGTAGAGCGGATAGCAAGGCTTTCATAACATGCTGGATTAAGTCCTGTATATCTGTGTGTTACAATGAAAAGAGATTGCTCCCCATCAGGACTCAGGGCCCATTCTACTCGAGCCTTGGCTGCCTTGTGGAGCAGAGGGGCCTCTGCCTCTTTGAAGATATTTGTAGAGCAGCTACTTGGTCAAACCATTCTACTTTTTATAGACACTATAAACTTGATGTATTGTCCAATAAGGACCTATCTTTTGGAAGAAGGGTTTTGTCAGCAGTGGCCCCCCCGAGTGGATTCTTTGTTTCTCCTAGGTAGTGCCGTACAACAGCCACGTACAACAGCATGGGTCCCAGATAGGTGACAACAACGAGCACCCTGGGGTGCCTGCTGTGGTTGGTCTTCCTCCTCCTCAAAGCCACCACATTCCTCCTCTGACTCCTCCTCCTCATACTCCTCTTCCAGCGTTGCCGCAGGTCCGGCAAGCAATGATGACAAGGCTGTTTCTGGTGGTGATGGTGACCACAACTCTTCCTCTTCACGCTCATCTATAGCCTCATCTATAGAAAACAAATGGGATGAGGTCGCTGATGGTGCCTTCGGTGCGATTGACTAGGTTTGTCACCTCCTCAAAAGGACGCATGAGCCTACAGGCATTGCGCATGAGCATCCAGTAACGTGGCAAAAAAATTCCCAGCTCCGCAGAGGCTGTCCTAGCACCCGGTCATACAAATACTCGTTGACAGCTTTTTCTTGTTGGAGCAGGCGGTCAAATATTAGGAGTGTTGTATTCCAACGTGTCGGGCTGTCACAAATCAAGCGCCTCACTGGCATGTTGTTTCGCCGCTGAATATCGGAAAAAGTGCACCATGGCCATGTAGGAATGCCTGAAATGGCCACACACCTTCCTGGCCTGCTTGAGGACGTCCTGTAAGCCTGGGTACTTAGACACAAAGCGTTGTACAATGAGATTCAACACATCTGCCATGCATGGCACATGTGACAACTTGCCCAAATTCCACACATGTGCCATGCACGGCACATGTGACAACTTGCCCAAATTCAATGCCGACAACAAATTTGTTCCATTGTCACACACCACTTTGCCGATCTCCAGTTGGTGCAGGGTCAGCCACTGATCCACCTGTGCGTTCAGGGCGGACAGGAGTGCTGGTCCTGTGTGGCTCTCTGCTTTCAGGCAAGTCAACCCCAAGACAGCGTGACACTGTCGTATCCGGGATGTGGAATAGCCCCTGGGGAGCTGGG
Source organism: Bufotes viridis (assembly GCA_033119425.1). Lineage (NCBI taxonomy): Eukaryota > Metazoa > Chordata > Amphibia > Anura > Bufonidae > Bufotes > Bufotes viridis. Next base: position 561,896,909 of record CM065589.1, on the reverse strand, counting down.
GGGATTCAGTTGATGTGCAGCCAGACGCCGCTGCAGAAGAGGAATCAGCCAAGGAGGATATCGAAGAGGATGGAGCCACGCATTCCATGCTTGTCAGCAGGTTGACCCAATGCGCAGTGTACGTGATATACCTGCCCTGACCGTGCTTTGCAGACCAGGTATCAGTGGTCAGATGGACCCTTGCCCCAACACTGTATGCCAGAGATGCCATGACTTCCTTTTCAATAACATAGTAGAGGTTTGCGATTGCCTTTTTTGAAAAAAAAATTCGCCTGGGTACCTTCCACTGTGGTGTCCCAATAGCGACAAATTTTTTGAAGGCCTCAGACTCCACCAGCTGGTATGGTAAAAGCTGGCAGGCTAAGAGTTCCGTCAAGCCAGCTGTCAGACGCCGGGCAAGGGGGTGACTCTGTGACATTGGCTTCTACAGCTCAAACATGTCCTTGACAGACAGCTGACTGTGGGCAGATGATCAGGAACTGCTGAAGGTGAGAGGCGGAGTGGCAGGTGGGTAAGAGGGGCAGGGAGGACAGCAGTGGTTGGCGTGGCTGAAGATGCTGGACCAGGAGGAGGATGGTGGCTTTGAGTTTGTGTGCTGCTTGTACGCATGTGTTGATCCCATTGGCGCTTGTGATGTGAGATCATGTGCCTTCGCAGAGCAGTTGTACCGAGGTGGGTGTTGGACTTCCCACGACTCAGTTTCTTTTGGCACAGGTTGCAAATGGCATTGCTGTTATCAGAGGCAGACACACAAAAAAATGCCACACTGCTGAGCTTTGCAATGACGGCATTCTGGTGGTGGCAACAGCATGCGTTGACTGGCGTGCTGTCTGGCTGACCCCGGGTGCCGATACATGCTGTCTGACTGTTGACACTACTAACTCCCCGCCCAAACACAGTAGCTTGCCGAAAAAACTATGTTCGCCGGGAACTGTTCGCCGGCGGATAGTTCGAGCCATCTCTACTTATAAAGTGCTGTGGGACAGAATGCTTTGATAGTAGTAGAGAGCTCTCTTCCAATATGAGCTCTGGCAGGAGAAATCTGATATATAGGATGATGTGAAAATGGATTGTTATTTGGTATTCTAAAAAGTCTTTCCTTTTTGTAAGTCATTTCCATATAAATAAATATCAAACTTAATTGGAAAATGTTGTAGTATATATTTAAGCTCCGAACAGTTGAAAGCCATGTGCTTTGTGTCCACCAAATTTTATGTCCACACCATGCATGCCTTGTATTCCTTTTTGTGTGTCAGTCACTCATTAGCCCCTCAAATAACAAGGAACACACTCAGTCAGTTGGCATTTTCCAGTGTTTTAATTGCCTGCTGTGATATAATTATTGTGACATTTTGGAATCTTTTTAACATCCTGAAATTAAATATTCTGACATCCCACAGAGCGGTTCACGAAAACAGTGAAACTGTAGTCGAGTAATTAGCTGTCTACAGCTGTCCTTATGTGTTAAAATTAGTTTACAGCAAAAAAAAGTGAAGATGAAAATGGAATTGTTTCACAAATACTGTAAGTGCGAAGGCAGCTACTAACCTTACTGTATCAAGGTGGCATCAAGAATCATGTTTGCCTCACAATATTTCAGTTGTAAGAACTGAGAAGCTTTTGTAGGTCACACTTCTACCTGGTGCTGACAAGGACCATATAGATGCCAAGAATAATCTGCTCATAGGCATAATCTTAATGTGGGTGCCCACTTTTTATTTGGAGATGACCTATCCTCAGCTCAGAATAGGTCATAACTAGATGATCGGCAGGGGTCTGACACCCTGCAGTGACAAGCTCAGTCCACTACAATGTAGACAGAGCTGTCTGCTTCTGGTGGCAAAGTTATTGCTGAACAGTTGCCCTGCATTCAGGCCGGCTGTGCGGCAGGGGCCCTTCTCCAATAGTGCTGCATGCCAGGGCTCCAGGACATCATCACACTGGTCACATTGGAGCCCCCAGCGTGCAGTGGGGACAGCACGCGATCACCAACAACGGGCTATTTTAACCAGGCTCTGTTCGCAGGTGCCTGTGACTTTTCTTTTCCTGGCTCGCATATACTGCAGCTAGTGTGCGAGTTATTCTTTGCATTTGTGAGTATTTGGCTTTGACTGTTGGCAAATGGCATCCCTTTGACTGTGTTCTAAATCTGGCTTATTAGTTCTATTTTGTTTCTCCTGGTTCTGACCCAGCTTGTCTGACTTTGCTACTATTGTGTTTTGTGTTTGTCTTTGTTTTTCCCTCCCCTTGCACTTATTCAGTATAGGTCATCCAGCTGTGGGTCACTATTAGGGTGATCGTGAAAGTAGGTAGGGTAAGGGGCTGGGTGAGACTAGGGTGGCACTTATCCATTTGTCTATGTGTCTGTAATAATTATTGCACCCTGATCATTGCTGTGCACTCCAGAAGTGTGAATGATGCAGTTTGTCAGACCCCCGCTAAACAGCTAGTGATAGCCGATGCCTTTGAACTCCCTCAGGCAACAGAGCAACTGCAACCTCTGTACCCCTATATCCAGGCTCCTGGTGCTGTCTACTATACTATATTTTTTTTCATGAAAAAGTAACAGAAGCCCAATGGAACTTCAAAGGGTTGACCTATGAAAAACTATTTTACATATTTCAAACCAGCACCTGGATCTGAATACTTTTGTAACTGCATGTAGTATAGCCACCGAGTTATTTAATTAAATGATTCTGTAAAGCACCACCTGGTGATTTTCCTTTTTATTATTTGCCTGTCCACCTTGCTAATCCAAAAAGGTGATCACGCTGCCAGGTACAAGCTGCAGTTACCGAGTGTGTATGTAGATACGGAGAATGGAGATCCTTTGAAATGCATCCAAACGTCTGAGTACCACAGAAAATCAGTCCTTTCCACGAACAAACTTCCTGTGGAATTAAAGTTTGGCTGCCCTTACCTGTGTTTTGCTGCAGTAATCACATATATATGCTGTTTATTTAAATTGAACCCCACAGAAAAAAGAATTTCTGTTAAAATGGGGGGTCGGAATGAAAGTATTTCCTTGCAGGTAGCTGCTTTTGAAGTCTGTACTGCAGCAACTTCAGGTCTTTTAGGAGGCACATCAGTCACAGCTCCTGTCAGCTTCCCTACTTGTCCCTATTCTACACACACAATTATTCTTTGTAATCATAGCCTTTCCCTTCACTCCTTCACTGTCCCTGGCAATAGAGTACAAACTTGATAGATTTTTGACTGTCCCTGACTCCCTAGTATCGTTTTTATGGCAGAAACCTCAACACCCAACCGCCTTCTTTCACAGTTCAGTACAGAAAGGTGTTCAGCTACTTCTGCTTCGGTACCTCCCTGCCTATTGCAGCATTGATTGGCTCATCCAGGCTGTCTTTGAGCCTGCTAGCCAATCAGGGCAAGCACCCCCCCCCCCCCCCCCCCACAGACACACTTCCTATAGGGTCATTAGTGGTTTTTGTCCAGCCAACATTCGTTCAAAACTAACCTGAAAACATTCAGGTTCATCTGCCATCTGAAACTGGTTCACACATCCTAAGGCTTCATGCACATGACCGTAGCATGTGCATGCCCATATTGCGGCCCCTATTCACTTGAACGGGTCTGCCAATTTAGAAGGTGCGGTGCAGAACAGAGGCACTGATCGGTAGCACTACGGAGCGCTTACATAGGTTTTTTGTCTGTGCCTCCGTGCACTATTTTTTTGCTGTGCGGACCGTCAGATCCGAATTTCTGAATTCTGAATTTCCGGGTCTGCAAGAGGCCAGCATTAGTCTGTACCCGTTGACATCTCATGCAGCAAGTACTGCTGCCAGAGTACTCAGTCGTATGCCTGCATCAGCAGTCCATACTCGCTAGCATCTTGCTGCTCCACATCAGGCCAGCTCTCTATACTGTCTATAGTCCTCTCTGCCCCTAGAGCGTATGCCATCTTTCTCTTAAAGGGCCAGAAAGCCTTTGTCTTAGTCCCCAGGGTTTGGCTGCTTGTGCTAGAGTATTTATAGGGAACCAGTAATTATGAAAATGCAATATAAGCTACAGGCGGCGTGTTGTAGAACAGGAGGAACTGAACATACTGATTTACATTCTATTTTTATGATAAAAGTTCACATACATGTAAATTCCTGCTCTTTCTGGGCCTTGAAATCAAGGAGGCAGGCCTATTAGTGATTGACCTCTATTTTTGTATTCTCAGTCATAGAGGGAAGTCTGTCAGTCACTAATAGGATGGCATCCTTGACCTAAAAGCCCTGAATGAGCAGGAATTAAAATGAATAAATTGACTCTTTGGTGCCATGCATCGGTGTCTCCTGACCTACAGTCATGGCTACAAGTGTTGGCACCCGTAAAATTTTTCCAGAAAATGAAGTATTTCTCCCAGAAAATTATTGCAATTAATGTTTATTTCCTTTGTGTGAATTGGACAAGGAAGCTGTCTTACATTTAGAACTGGTGGAGGATCTGCCAAAGTTATGGAGAGGCCTGCAACGTTTCATAACTTTGGCGGAACCACCGACATCTAAAACTGGTCTTAATAAATGTGCCCCTTTATTTTTAGGCACATTTATTATAAAACTGCATCTGAAGTTTTCTTTTTGCAGTGAGTTGCTATGGAAAACTCATCTTCACTGTTGAGCGCAGCACTGAACAGCGCATGGTCAGAGTCGGGAGGACTTCTAGACCATCTACCCCAAGGGTGCTGGTTCCTTACACAGCCTGGAGGCTGCTGGACCGTATATGGCTGGAAGCCAGATCTAATTCCGTGTGTGAACGGCGCTCTATAGGTGAGGTAGAGACAACATGTGTATTAGGTACAGCCCAGACGGGCAGGTGTTTATTTTTTATGTTTATGTGTGTGATGGTTCTGAAGTGCCGAAATAAAGCACCTTTTGGACTTGAACCCCGTTGTCAGAGGAGAAGTCTTTGATTGAAACCCGCTGAGAGAGTGCAATCCCTTACTATATATATATAATATATATTTATGGTCAGGGCTAGGAAGCTGGAGGCGTGAAAAACCCTAACCCTGACCATAGTGGCTGAGGTGTCCAAGGAGCCACGTCCGTGAGTACGCCAAAAAAGGGGGCGTACCCTAAGGAATGATGAATAGAAAAGGGGTGGGAGGGAGGGCGAGCTGCACGTGCGTCAGGGATGCTATGTGGGTGAGCGTTAAATACAAGAGGCCCCTCCCACAAATACAGGCTGACAAATCAGCCTTAGATATTTATGGTCAGGGCTAGGAAGCTGGAGGCATGAAAAACCCTAACCCTGACCATAGTGGCTGAGGTGTGCCGGAAGCCACATCCGTGAGTACGCCAAAAAAGGGGGCAAATTCCAAATTCCTTTACTGTTTAATCACAAAGCTAAAGTACAAAATGCTTGAGAGATTTCCGCTTGAGGATTCGGAACGTATCTGGCAAAGCAAGAGGACCGCCAGCGCCCCATGGACCGGATTATATCAGCTGGTACGTTATGCCGGGAAGTGGCAGAAGCCGCCCCTATCCGGAACGAGTGGCCAGATATTGCATTGGGGTCGACCCATACCCTGTATCAGCGAACGAACGTATGCCAGGAATTTTGAAGTGGAGAGAGGTTTGACCCCGCAGGGCAGCAATGGGCTATCTGGAGGAAGAGTATGCAGGAGGGAACACAACTGCTGGAGGACCTTAACCGGGCACCACTGGTTGCCTGTGGGATAAAATTTGATCTCGGTTGGTGGGCCGGTTTGGTTGGTTTTGGTAGTAGGAAGACGGAGGATGAAATGGTCGTTAACCTTCTCCAGATGTCGCTTCTGGAGAAAATTCTTTTGACCAGGACCAGTTGAGAACTCCCCGGGTCTGAGGAAGCCATAAAAGCCGAGGTACATGGCTAAGAGAGTGCCCAAAAGGACAGTTGTCTAGGGCCGAAGAGAGAGCTCGGAACAGTTCGCCGGAAATCGGCTGCCTCTGTGCCCGTGCCCTCCCTTGGAGGACAGACAGACAGAACCGGAAATCTGATGAATGAGAAGCATGAATTAGGTACAGGGCTGCAGCGAGCAGAGAAATACGGGGCTCCCCCCGAAACCAAGCAGCGGAGCTAAGTAAAAGATTAAGGTAGAGCAGCCTGGAGGAGGAGGATCCCACCTGAGGAACCTAGAGAAGAAGCGTGTGTTGGAGTGCGGATAACAGAGTAGCCCAAGGAATGGAGCCAATGATAGTTCTAGAACCGCGCGTGCAAAGAGAACGAGTGGAAGAACAGACGGAGCAAGTGACCGGGAAGATGATACAAGAGTGAGAGAGCGAGAGCACAGAGGCAGAAAATAACACTACCTGGGCCATCCAGGAGAAGAAAGACAGACCCCTAAAACCAGGGTAAGGTGAACCTGGGTGATCTAGGCGGTGAACGAGAGACCTGGGCGAACCAGGAGACGATAGACCTTGGTGATCCAGGAGACGATAGACCTGGGCGATCCAGGAGACTAAAACTTGACTGAGCTGACAGTAAAGATGGCAGGAGGTAGACCCAGGCGATCCAGGAAGTGTGAGCCCCCCATGACCGAGTGTGACAACCCGACAGGGGTTAGACCTGGGCCATCCGGGAGACAGACCTTGGACCTGGGCGAACCAAGAGGAACAGACCTGGGCGATCCAGGGAATGACAGAGAAGAGAGCGAGCCACTGGAGAGGATCCATGACCAAATACTAATACTAGACAGCCGTGGTCCTGGGCGATCCACCAAGTCAGAGAGCACAAAACCACAAAAAAAAACACGCCCGCGGTGCTGGATAATGAGAGGAGTGAGATGAATACAGGACCTGACCTACCCAGAGCCCTGACCTGGGCGATCCAGGCGATGAATCCAGGGCCTGACCCAAAACTATAAAGACCCAGAATAAGAATATAGAACCTGAGCTAGATGGCCAGCTATAACACAAATACATATTCGTAATAGGAACTCCAATTTACCAGAGTAACCTGATACAGACAACAAATAGGCTGACCGAATGCAGGCACCGGGTGCAGGGTATGGAGCCAAGGCAGCAAGGGTGCGCAGGCACTGGCGAATAAAGATGAGGAGTTGGTTAAGGATCCATAACCTGCATCGGGATCACCCCATGCCGGATAGACTTGACTGATCAGGTATTCAGAAACTTGTTTAAACAGAAAGGGGACCAGGGTATACGGTATGGTGTAACACAAGATGTAACAGAAAATCAGCCCGGGACAAAAGAATGCCATAGCCTGGCGGAACCTGAGAAATCCTAGACATATTTGCCAAAAAGCCTGGGGGCCGCAAGCCCAACAACAGGGCACTGGATGTGACAGTAATAAGGACGTGGATAAGGACACTGAGGGGTGAGAGGAATGGTGCGACCTCACACAGCTCACCGGGTCCCCAAAAACACAGTATGCAGATACTACCGCAAATGTTATATAACCTCTATAGGCAGATGACTTTAACCCCCAGAAAAATTTACAGCAGAAGCCAGGTAGAAAGCAAATCTGGCCTCGGCCCGCACGTACCCCACAGGACGGCCGAAAGAGGGCCGCGTGCCCTGTGGTACCAGACGCCAGACGCCGGAGCACGACGGGAGGTCCGGTTCACAAGTGCCTTCTGACAGGGTGCTCCGGCTGAAGAAGGCTGCAGAGGGGCGCGTCGGGGAGAACATGCGGCAGCCGGGAACCGGCAGGGAGCCAGAAGATAATGCGGTGCCGGCCGCGGCTCTCCCATTCACTTACCCGACAGGCAGGCGGGCGCATACGTGATCGCGGAGAGCGGCAGGCGTTGTCGTGGCAACCTGGGCGCAGGCGTGGTGGAGGCAGGAAGTGAGATGGAACGGAGGAGCTTGCGTCAGCCGAACAGGAACGTCCAGGCGAGCTGCACGTGCGTCAGGGATGCTATGTGGGTGAGCGTTAAATACAAGGGGCCCCTCCCACAAATACAGGCTGACAAATCAGCCTTAGATAGATAGATAGATAGATAGATAGATAGATAGATAGATATATTTCGTCTGTATCCCTGGCACTATGACTAACAAGCCACCAGGGAAAGAAGGAGATTGCGCAGTGATCAAGGACCATCATCACTGCTCAGTATTGCACTCTGAAGATGGATTAGGGACAACTTCAGAGGCAGTTTTGTAATGAAAAAGAACATATATTGCAAAAAATAATCAAATAATCAGAATCATTGCCCTACTTATTTAAGAAAAACAAATTAAATGATAGTTACACTTTAAAGGGGTTTTTCCAAGATTTATTTTTTTAACTGATGACCTATCCTCAGGATCGCTGGTGGTCGCTGGTGGTCTGACACCCAGGACCTCACTGATCAGCTATCTGAGAAGGCATCGGCACTCCTGTGAGCACAGTAGCCTTCTCACAGCTTTTCCTAGGCCAGTGATGTCACGTTCATCGATCACGTGGCCTAGGAGCAGCTTAGCCCCATAGAAGAGAATAGGGCTGAGCTGCAATACCAAGCCAAGCTGCTATACTATGTACAGTGCTGTGCTTAGTAAGCTGCTAGAACACAGTGGCACTCACAGGAGTGCTGCTGCTTCTCAAAACAGCTGATCGGTGGGGGTCCTGGGTGTTGGACCCCCACTGATCAGATACTGATGACCTATCCAGAGAAAAGGTCATCAGTATGAAAACCTCAGAAAACATTTTTAACGTTTCAAGTTGCCATTTCAGGTTGCTATTCAGATTGCCATTCAGATGCCACACATTTATCTGCATATCTAGAGGACTTTCTTCTCTTTCTCTGGTCGGGCAGCAGCTCACATAAAACAATAAAGTACCTGCATCTTCCAGGGTGAATTGCATTTAGCCCTTGATAACCCCTGTGCTTCCCTGCATTCTAAATAGCCCATCACATATAATCCCAGTGATACAAATGGCATGTAATGCCCCTACAATTTTCTTCTACTCTGTCTACAAAAAGAGATATAGCTAGATATATTTTATGACTTGAGAGAAAGGTACAATATGAATGAATAATGTCTGGACTGCTTCACATGCTTCACTATGAGATCACTATACCAGAACTGAGAGGAAGAAGGGAACAGCAAATCAACTGAGCATGTTAGTCCACCAATGAATTCCAGAAAAGGTAGGCCAGAAGGACAAACCTTAGGGATACAAACGTGCTTTATAATTTGTAAGGCTACTTTCACATTAGCGGCTGCCTTCTCCGGCAGGCTGTTCCAGTGGGTGAACAGCCTGCTTGGTCCATGCTGCCGCTAGTGCACGCATGCTGCTGGAAGTCCACTCCAGCACCATTCACTATAATGAGGGAGGGGCGCAGGTCCGGCCACAGCACAGCAAACATGCCGAGAGGCGGCCGGAATAAAACTACTACATGTCGCAGTTTTATTCCGACCACCTCTCGGCTGTTTGCCATGCTGCAGCCAGACCTCCGGCCCGCCCCCATTATAGTGTTTGGTGCCGGAGCGGACTTCCGGCAGCACTGATCCGGCTGGATGTTCACCCGCTGGAACAGCCTGCCGGAGAAGGCTGCCGCTAATGTGAAAGTAGTCTAACACAACAGGTATGGGCTCACTGTGCCTACAGAGCAGATTTCACTTGGGGTTACTCGTGAGGGCACTGTCAAGGTGGACTACTGGTCTTCATCATTTCACCCCTGTTCAGGAATCAGGACTTTGTTGCAGGGGCCACCAAGCCACTAGCTCTAGAAGTAGTCTCGGTTCAGAAGCGGATGACCCAGTTGGGTCAAGAGACACCAAGAACATGGTTGGTTGACAAGCCAAGATTAGATGGCACAGAGTCAATCTGATAAACAGGCAGAGGATGGGCACAGGAGGTCAAAACAATCCAATAGCGCACCTTCACAGGACTAGACAAGCTAGGAATCTATAACTCAGGCATATTCCTTTAGGAGAAGGAATTTTGAAACACCTCAGGGGACACTGCCATTGGATGGGGACAGATTAGCTCAAGTGCGCACTGGCCTTTTAAGAGCTGGGGAGAGCATGCATGCATGCCTTAAGGAATCGAGCAGCAGAAAGCAGGTAGGGATAGTCTGCTACAGAGTGCAGCAAAGAGCAGTGGGAAGGGTGAGCTCACCGGCATCACATTCACATTTACAGTGGTGCTTGAAAGTAATTGTGAACCCTTCATAATTTCCTATATTTATGAATACATTTGACCTAAAACTAGATCAGATTTCCACACAAGTCCTAAAAATAGCTTAAAATAACCAAATCAACCAAATGAACCAAACATATTAGACAGTAATTTATTTATTGAGGAAAATGATCCAAAATCACATGTCTGGGCAGGGGCGGATTAAGTGCATGATAGGCCCGGGCTGTCTACCCAACTTGGGCCCCCCACTCCATTTTAGGTTTCAGGTTTTTTTCTGTATAAAGAGGCTGCGGTGCTTTGTAAGCGTCACAGTCTCTTCCTCGACCATATGACATCACATTCATCGTTCACATGGCCTATCTGCAGCTCTGTCCTATCTGAGTGATTGGGGCTGAGCTGCAATACCAAGCGCAGTGCTATCACATGGACAGCCCTGTGCTTGGTAAGGAGCAAAGAGGCTGCGGCGCTCACTGGAACATCGCGGTCTCCTCTAACAGCTGATTGGCGGGGTGCCAGGAGTCAGACCCCCACCATCTCATAACTCTCTGAGTACAGATGTCATAGATGTTTCCTGCAGTCTATGTAACACCCACATAACACAGTGAATTATTGTGTTATGTGGGGTGTTACCTAGGACTGCAGAGAACTATGTACATTATCTGCACACAGAAAGTTATCACTGTTATCTGGGCTGTTACATAGGACTGCAGGTGAAAAATTTAAATTTGAGGTGCCAAATTTAAAATACATATGATTATGATAAAGACTTGGAGGAGAAGATGAGACGCAGGTCACAGCAGTGAGGATACAGCACCACATACCTCTTACATCCAGGGACTTCTCCTGTCATGTAGATCTTCTCTTTCCTCTTCTCCTCCGTTTGACCCAGACCGCCATGACTAATTCCTCCCGCCGCATCTCGTCCCTACAGAGTTTGTTACACAGACACGTTAGATTTCTCATAATTGGGGTCATTTATCAAACTGGTGTAAATTAGAACTGGCTTAGTTGCCCATAGCAACCAATCAGATTCCACCTTTCATTTTCCAGAGGAGCTGTCAAAAATGAAAGGTGGAACCTGTTTCTATGGACAACTAAGCCAGTTCTACTACAACAGTTTGATAAATGACCCCAAAGATCCCTATAGTGTCTACAGCAGTTATAATGTCCCATAGAGTGCCCCCAGTAATACTAACATCCTATATTGTGCTCCAGGTAACAATACCTGTATAGTGTCCCCCAATACCCCACACTACCCCCATATAGTATTTTCCCTTCACACTGCCCCCATACAGTAATTTCCCACACTGCCCCCATACAGTAATTTCCCACACTGTCCCCATATAGTAATTTCCCCACACTGCCATCTATTAATTAATTTGCCCCCACACTGTCATCCATTAATTAATTTGCCCCCACACTGCCATCTATTAATTAATTTGCCCTCACACTGTCATCTATTAATTAATTTGCCCCCACACTGTCATCTATTAATTAATTTGCCCCCACACTGTCATCCATTAATTTGCCCCCACACTGTCATCCATTAATTTGCCCCCACACTGTCATCCATTAATTTGCCCCCACACTGTCATCCATTAATTTGCCCCCACACTGTCATCCATTAATTTGCCCCCACACTGTCATCCATTAATTTGCCCCCACACGGTCATCCATTAATTTGCCCCCACACTGTCATCCATTAATTTTCCCCCACACTGCCATCCATCCATTAATTTTCCCCACAACTGCCATTCATTAATTTGCCCCCACAACTGCCATCCATTATTTTGCCCCACAACTGCCATCCATTATTTTGCCCCCACAACTGGCTGCCATCCATTATTTTGCCCCCACAACTGTCATCCATTAACTAATGTGCCCCCATGGAAACATGCCCCACTGTCCCTTAATATCTCCCCCAAGTTAGCACACACACACAAAAATAAAAAGCTAATACTTACCTGTATGCTGAATGGTGTGGCAGGCGCGCGTACATCAGAGCGCGCGTGCGCCACTATACAGGCGCACGATGATGTCATCACGCGCGCCCGCGCGATGATGTCATCGCGCACGCCGGGCTTATACCACCACATAGGCCTCAGGCCTACTAGGCCTGAAGCCTATGGCGGTGATAGGCGGCGGGGCAGGGAACTATACGCTCCCGTGCCCCGCCGCAGTATGTGGGCGTCGGGTCGGCATTGGGCCCCCAGTGATGCCGGGCCGGGGCTGCCGACCCAACGCCCTATGTTAATCCGCCACTGTGTCTGGGCATGGCAAAAGTATGAAGGAATTTTAGCCCAATCCTCTGTACAAAACAGCTTCGACTTGGTTATGTTGGTCCTCACATAAACTGTTCGCTTTAGGTCTTTCCACAACATTTCTATTGGATCAAGTTAAGGACTTTGAATTGGCATTTCTAAAACTTTAAGGCCTCTTTCACACGAGCGTGTCCGGATTAGGTCCGGATGCGTTGTGATGCGTTCAGTGAAAACTGTGCGATTTCACAGACAAAGCCATTCAGTTTTGCCTGCGATTGCGTTCAGTTGTTCAGTTTTTTCCGCGCGGGTGCAATGCGTTTTGATGCGTTTTTCACGCGCGTGATAAAAAACTGAAGGTTTACAAACAACATCTCCTAGCAACCATCAGTGAAAAACGCAACGCACCCGCACTTGCTTGCGGATGCAATGCGTTTTTCACGCAGCCCCATTCACTTCTATGGGGCTAGGGCTGCGTGAAAAACGCATAATATAGAACATGCTGCGATTTTCACGCAACGCACAAGTGATGCATGAAAAAAAACGCTCATGTACACAGCCCCATTGAAATGAATGGGTCAGGATTCCGTGCGGGTGGAATGCGTTCACATCACGCATTGCACCCGCGCGGAAAACTCGCCCGTGTGAAAGGGGCCTAACTTTATTCTTTCTTAAAGCATTTCTCCAGTTATAAAAACCACTTTCCATAAATGAATAGTACAGGTGAATATGAGAAACTTGGAAGCATTTTTTCTTTAAAAAGAAATACAGGTCCTTCTCAAAAAATTAGCATATTGTGATAAAGTTCATTATTTTCTGTAATGTACTGATAAACATTAGACTTTCATAAATTTTAGATTCATTACACACAACTGAAGTAGTTCAAGCCTTTTATTGTTTTAATATTGATGATTTTGGCATGAAGCTTATGAAAACCCAAAATTCCTATCTCAAAAAATTAGCATATTTCATCCGACCAATAAAAGAAAAGTGTTTTTAATACAAATAAAGTCAACCTTCAAATAATTATGTTCAGTTATGCACTCAATACTTGGTCGGGAATCCTTTTGCAGAACTGACTGCTTCAATGCGGCGTGGCATGGAGGCAATCAGCCTGTGGCACTGCTGAGGTGTTATGGAGGCCCAGGATGCTTCGATAGCGGCCTTAAGCTCATCCAGAGTGTTGGGTCTTGTGTCTCTCAACTTTCTCTTCCCAATATCCCACAGATTCTCTATGGGGTTCAGGTCCGGAGAGTTGGCAGGCCAATTGAGCACAGTAATACCATAATCAGTAAACCATTTACCAGTGGTTTTGGCACTGTGAGCAGGTGCCAGGTCGTGCTGAAAAATGAAATCTTCATCTCCATAAAGCTTTTCAGCAGATGGAAGCATGAAGTGTTCCAAAATCTCCTGATAGCTAGCTGCATTGAACCTGCCCTTGATAAAACACAGTGGACCAACATCAGCAGCTGACATGGCACCCCAGACCATCACTGACTGTGGGTACTTGACACTGGACTTCAGGCATTTTGGCATTTCCCTCTCCCCAGTCTTCCTCCAGACTCTGGCACCTTGATTTCTAAATGACATGCAAAATTTGCTTTCATCCGAAAAAGTACTTTGGACCACTGAGCAACAGTCCAGTGCTGCTTCTCTGTAGCCCAGGTCAGGTGCTTCTGCCGCTGTTTCTGGTTCAAAAGTGGCTTGACCTGGGGAATGCGGCACCTGTAGCCCATTTCCTGCACACGCCTGTACACGGTGGCTCTGGATGTTTCTACTCCATACTCAGTCCACGGCTTCCGCAGGTCCCCAAGGTCTGGAATCGGTCCTTCTCCACAATCTTCCTCAGGGTCTGGTCACCTCTTCTCGTTGTGCAGCGTATTCTGCCACACTTTTTCCTTCCCACAGACTTCCCACTGAGGTGCCTTGATACAGCACTCTGGGAACAGCCTATTCGTTCAGAAATTTCTTTCTGTGTCTTACCCTCTTGCTTGAGGGTGTCAATGATGGCCTTCTGGACAGCAGTCAGGTCGGCAGTCTTACCCATGATTGCGGTTTTGAGTAATGAACCAGGCTGGGAGTTTTTAAAAGCCTCAGAAATCTTTTGCAGGTGTTTAGAGTTAATTAGTTGATTCAGATGATTAGGTTAATAGCTCGTTTAGAGAACCTTTTCATGATATGCTAATTTTTTGAGATAGGAATTTTAGGTTTTCATGAGCTGTATGCCAAAATCATCAATATTAAAACAATAAAAGGCTTGAACTACTTCAGTTGTGTGTAATGAATCTAAAATATATGAAAGTCTAATGTTTATCAGTACATTACAGAAAATAATGAACTTTATCACAATATGCTCATTTTTTTGAGAAGGACCTGTATTACAATCTGTTGTTATCGGGTTACTTTGGTCTTTCCTGTTTTTCACATGGAGAGAGGAGGTTCTGCTACACTTCACACTTTTGACTCTAGGTGGATTTTGTACTAGTTGGGAAAGTTAATTGTCTTTATTAAATCTTCTTTAACTTATTATAGCTTAATGGCTGGGGTCTCGCTGCTTTCTTACAGGCCTGTTTGAATTATTTCCTGTGACAACTACATTTGGATCTGCTTGAAGTTTCTAATAGCAACCACTGAAGGCTTGCATATGGTACTGGGGTAGATTACCAAAAGCAAGGTTCTACAAATCCAAGGTCAGGACTGGAATGGTTCATGTAATAAGATAGATATACCTGTAAGTCAGGAAGCAGTCCGGGGCAAATCTAAACCAGTACAAAACAACACCTTTAGGGTACATTCACACGACCGTATGAATGGGTCCGCATTTATTCCGCAATTTTGTGCTGTCCACATCTGTAGTTCCGTTCTCGGCCCCGCAAAAATATAGAGCATGCCCTACTCTTGTCTACAATCGGGGATGTGCGGTCCACAAAATGCAGAACTCCCACGGCCAGTAGCCGTGTTTTGCGGATCTGCAATTTGTGGACCACAACATACTTTTGTTGTGTGAATGTAGCCTTAGAGTACATTCCCACATATTTGACACACATGTTTTCAATCTGGTTGTGAATTTTATAGGTGAAGAAATTAAAAATAAATGTGTTTTACTTGTACAAACTGGAACTACATTAAAAACCGTGGCAAAAACGTGCAGTTGTTCTAATGCAGTTTTTAACAACAGTTCAACCACTGCATCTGTATATACCCTTACAAAAAACAAGAAAAAAGAACCTTGTTACTAAGACAAATGCTGGCAGTTCTGAGTAGGTTCAATCCATTCAGAAAGCATTTTATGTTGCGGCCTTGTGCTATGAAAAAATAAAAATAAAAATTAATGATTTTCCCCCCATCATTCTGTACTCAATACCCCATAATGAGAAAGGGAAAACAACATTTTTGCTAATTTATTAAAAAGGAAAAACTAAAATTTAACATGGACATACTTATACCCTTTTCTATGATACTTGGCATTTAGCTCACAGAGCTGCCCATTGATCATCTTTTGATATGTTTCTATCCCTTGATTTGGAAAAACGCATCCCTGTCTATATTTGTTCTCACAGCTGACAATGCAGATCCTGTGTGCAGAATGGAGAAACTTCCAGAAGGTCAACGATCACTGCAGCACTCTACCAATCTGGGCTTTATGGCAGAGTGGCCAGAATGAAGCTTTTCATCAGTAGAAGACACAAAAAAGCCTGTCTGGAGTTTGCAAGAATGCACCTTAAGGACTCTGAGACTGTGAGAAACAAGGATTTTTGGTCTGGCACCATGATTGACATGTCTGCATGAAACCAGGCCCTGCTCATCACCTGTCCAATACCATCCCTAAGGTGAGGTATAGTGGTTGCAGCATCATACTGATGGGGAATGTTTTTAGTGCTGGGACAGAGAGACTGGTCAGGGTTAAGGGAAAGATTAACGAAATATTCTTAATGAAAACCTGATGCAGAGTGCCCTGAACCTCAGATTGGGCTTAAGGTTTACCTCCAAAAAGACAATCACCTTAAGCACACAACCAGGACAACAGAAGAGTGGCTTAGAGACAACTCTCCGAATGTCCTTGAGGGGCCTAGTCAGAGCCCTGACTGGAACCCAATCAAACATCTCTGGAGGGACCTGAAAATGGCTATTTGTCTATTGACGGTCCTCATCCAACCTGACAGGGCATGTAAGGATCTGCAAAGAAGATATATATTTGTCATAATGTTTGATATCATTAAGTCTTCTTTGAGGATTTAGGACTGTATGAAAATCCATTCAATGGGGAGATTTCTCAAGACTGGTGTATGCAAAGTGTTGATCTCCCTACACTGGCATTAGATGCACCTAATTTATTAAGGCAGATTCCTCTTAATAAATTCGGCGCATCTCTGTCCTACCATCCACCAGAAACTGAAGTCTACTCCATCCAGTTTCTGGTATAAGTTATAGTAAATCTGGTGGGCATGAAGCCCTCCTCCTCCCACTAAGCCTCTCCACTTTTTCAGCCTATAAAATTGCAAATTATGGTGCCCATATGGCATGTGCCATAATGTGCCACGATTTTACGCCACAATAGTGGTGTAAGGGACTGTCCCTCATTGAGTTCTCATATTGCACAAAATAAAGAGATGAATAAGTTCAGCTTTGCCACATGCACAGTTAAACAAAGAGGGACAGCACTACAAAAACTATTTAAAAAAACATTAAAACTTTAAAAAAAAACATTATATGTTGGTCTCATTCTCAAAACTCATTTATATTATAATTTTGTGGTAGACTATATGGAAAAGATATTTGCATTGCCTGTACAGTTCAGAGGTCACACAATGATTAACAATTTAGCTGAATCTGACTGGTTATTGAATCACTAAGTAACTCAGCCAAAATTTCTAAAAATTGTTGGTTAATAATTTACATCGACTGGAAAATCAGGCCAATGGCAAGGAGAGAAATGGAAAGAAGTTAGGCTGCTAGAACCACCACCATCGCTGCACAGTATGTGACAAGAACTGGTTTCCTACCTGAATATTTGGTAACCCCTACCCCAATTTAAATTATACACTTTGGTTCCTAATTTTATCTTCATTGTTGAATTTATGAATGAAATCCAGATTGGTAGATGCAAGACAAAAATATTAAGAAAGAATAATAATTTCTAACAACGTGCCAACCAGAGGTGCTCCAATGAATTTGTGCCAGTAACATATGCAACATATGCACTATTTTGTGTGCCTGTCGTAGGCGCTCCCATAACAGTGTGTGCTACTCACAGATAACCCCTATGTGCCAGCTGCAGACGTATCCATAACAATGTACTAGCCACAGATATGCTCACAACAGTGTGCTCTAGCCACAGTCATAACATTGTGTCAGCTACAGATATCCCCAAAACAGTGTGTAAGTTATAAAGGTTGTAGTTATACCAGTTGTTCCCTACAGATAACCCAAACTGAAGCCCTCTAGCCATATTATCTAGATAATATATACATAATCCCATATATTTAATTCAATAGAGATGTACTGTATACAGTGCTTTACACATATGACAAATAGTTATCAATGACATATACACAGGTGAGTACAAGGCACTCTTTTTCCTGAACTTATTGTTTGCACCTGTAAACCACATTGGTTTTGCTTAGATACATGAATATGTAAATGCCAGAGACAGTTGACAGGGCTGCATCTTCCATGAGGTGAGATGAGCAACTCACCTCAGGTGGCGGCCGACCTGCCTCTATGGTGGGCGGCAGTTTATGGTGCGGGCATAGGAACTTATGGCTCCCGTCCCTGCTGTTCACCTTTATAAGCTGCGGGTCAGTAGGCCTGAAGCCTATAGGGCAGTAGAGCGGCACAGCAGGTCTTGATGACATCATTGTGACCTCCTGTTGCTGGGTTAAGCGTAGCAACGATGTGGTAATAAACACCTGCATCAGGATGCAGGTGTTCGTGATCACGTCATTGTGCTGCCTGAGACCCGGCGCAGGATATTGTGGTAATGTCATCAACCGCCTGCACCAGGACATGGCAACTCAGGCCGGAAAAGGGCCATTGACTGCAGTGCAGACAGCATCTGGCAGAGAACAGTAGTCTGGGATTTTGATTTTTAGTAATATGTGTGGACACTTCAGGCTGAATCATTACTGAGACTGTGGCATTACATGCTGAAGCACTACAGGGGGTTGGCATTACAGGTTGAAGCACTATGGGGGGCATTATAGGCTGGAACACTACAGGGGGTGGCATTACAGACTGAAGCACTCCGGGGGTTATCATTACAGAGTGGAGTACTACAAAGGCAGCGCAATTTAAGGCTGGAGCACAATGGGGCGATGTGGCCAAAAACACTACAGGGGTAGCATTATAATACAGGGAGAACTACAGCGAGGCATTATAATACATGGGGCACTACGGGGAGGGGGGGGTACATTACAGGCTGGAGCACTACAAAGGGGGCATAAGAGGCCAGAGCACTACAGAGAAAGATTATAAAACAGGTGGCACTACAGGGGCTATTATTACATTATTACAGAGGGCACTACAGAGGACAATTATAATACAGGGGACACTCTAGGGGGCATTATAGTACAGAGACATTATACATATGAGCACTATAGAAGACATTATAATACAGGGGGCACTATGGGGGTCATAACTTCAGATGGGCATTATAAATACTGGGGACACTACAGAAAATATTTATTAGTAATAGGCCTACTACAGGGGGCCTTATAAATACTGGGGCCCTTAAGGGGCATTATAACTACTGGGACACTGTAGGGGGCCTTATTACTACTGTGGATCTATAGGGGTACCTTAAACAGGGGCCTTCTTACTGCTGGGGGCCCTATTGTGGAGCCTTACAGTATTTCTTCTCAGGGCACAATGGTAGCATTATTAGTACTGGGAGTACAGTGGGGCATAATTATTGGGCACAACATGGAGGGCATTGCTGCTAATGGGGACACTCAGGGAGCATTGCTGCTATTGATGGTACTATAGGGGCATTATTACTAATAAGGACACTCTGGGAGATAATTAATACTATTGGTGGGACTTTGGGCAGAACTATTACTATAGGGGACTATCTGTATGGCACTATTATTTCTGCAGTATAGTGATTGGGAGCATAGCAGGCACAGTATTGGAGGAGCAGGATAACACTGTTTTGTCACCAGGATGATGATAAAGTAAGGGACCTAATATGTCTGTGCGCCAAATCTGCAGAGACAAGAGATAGCTGAAAGAAGTCATCAACGTGGTCTGGTCTGGATGGAGAAAATGAGGAACATTTAACAGTAGGGCTTGAATGAGAGGTTGGATTGAGAATTTGACACTTTTGCCTCAGGCAGTAGAGATGGCTAGGTGTACCCCTGACAATGGAGCACATATATCAATCTCAGTCTTGTGCCAGAATTTGTGCCTCAATTTTGTTTAACCTCTTAAATGCCAGGCCCATTTTCATTTTTGTAGTTCTTATTGGCACCATTTAATTTACCGTGTCATGTATTCGAATCGAGAAAAAAATTATTTGTGTGGTCATCCACAATTCCGACAAGGTTTTTTGGGTTTTGATATTACAGTGTTCACTGTGCATCAAAAAATGACAGGACCTCATTATTTTATGGCTTAATACAATTACATTGATACCAAATTTGTATAGTTTTCTTTTGTTTTACTACAAAAACCTTTGAGAAAAATAAACTTTTCTTCTTTGCATCACCATTTTCTGCAATAACTTTTTTATATTTTTTTGTCTACAGAGCTGAGTGCTGCTTTTTTGCAGGACGAAGTGTCGTTTTTATTGGTACCATTTTTGGGGTACATACAACATTTTTAATCACTGTTATGCATTTGTTGGGGGGGGGGGACCAAAAAAATTGCAAATCGCATGGTTTTATTTTTTTCCCGTTACAGTGTACACCACGCAGGAAAAATATTTTTAGATATTAATAGTTCACACACTTTCAGACGCAGAGATACCTGCTAAGTTTATTTTTTATATGTAAAATTGGGAAAGGGAGTGAGTTGAACTTTCAATATTTTAGTTTTTGTTTTTAGGGAACCTGGGATTTTTTTACTATTATGGTGAATGGGATTCTGCCGCTCTCTGTTGAGCTGTGCCTCGTGCACAGCTCAGCAGGCAGATTACCATGACAAGCCTGGGAACCTTTAGCAGGCCACAGGCTGTCATGGAAACTAATCGGAGCCCTGTGATTTCACTGTAGAGGCTTCGATCGTAAGGCAGAAGGAGCCGCCTCCCTCTGCTTAACTCCATAGATCCCGCAATCGCTATTGATGGCGGCATCTGAGGGTTTAGTGACCAGGTTCAGCGGCATTTCCGATCCCAGCCATTGCAGCCAGGTGCCGGCTGTAGTATAACGCTGGCACTCGCAATGTATGGAGTGGCTTTAGTGCAGCACCCCTATCCATACATTCCCTCAGCCACTATGACATACAGATACATGACAGTGGCTGAAGGGCTTAATATATGACATTCTAGACAAGTTTTTAGACCACTTGTGTGGCAGATTATTGCCTATACCACCTTTTGCAAATTCTTTACACCTTCTTTAGTTTTAGTAAATATTTTGGACAAAACCAATATCATCTCCAAGGTGGTATATAAAGTAATGTAACATTCTGAATAGTATAAAGCCGTATGTGTCGCAATGTGTTGAATCTTCCTTTTACCACTTGAATTGTAGTGATTTTGCTGCATCTTTTCTATACCACTTTCTAAAACAACATCACAGATTTATACACACTTGACAATCCAAATAACAAATTTGATGCAGACTCCAATGACATTTGTTCAGTTAAAATGATCTACTGTTTAAGTTGTATGTTAAACTTATTTTTAAGATTTTTTTATGTTTTTTTATTTTCTATGTGATTATCTATATTTAAAACATTTAACATTTGGCAGTTTTCATACTGGCCTATTAACTGTCTGACACTCCCTGTTCTACAGAGTTCACTTTTACAGCAGCTCTTGAGGCCTCCCTTTTCTCTTGATTATCTTTAAGATGTTTTTACACCTTGACTGAAGTCCACCTGTGGTAAATTTAGTTGACTGAACATGATTGGAAAGCCACAGCCCTGTCTATATAAGGTATTACAGCTGACAATTCATATCAGAGCAAAAACCAAGCCATGAGGAGGAAAGAAGTGCCTGTGGAGTTCAGAGAAAGGATTGTGCAAAGGCACAGATCTGGAGAAGTGTACAGTAAAAGTTCTACTTAAAGTTCATACTTTATTTTTACACGAAAGGTCCTCTTTAACTGAATACTTTTTTAGCAACCAGGACTCTTCCTACTGCTGGCTGCTTCTCCAAATGAAGTAATTGTGGAAGAAGGGTCTTGATAAGAGAAGTGATCAAGATCCTAATGGTCACTCTGGCTAAGATTTAAAGATCCTTTGTGCAGATGGGAGAAACTTTCAGAAGGTCGACCATCACTGCAGCACTCCACCAATCTGGGCTTTAGTTAAAGGAATCTGTCAGCATCATATTACACTTTTTCTTTTTTCATGCATCCTAATAAAATCAAATACCTGAAATCCATATGTGTCCTTCATTTTCATTTTCATCCAGTAGTTTCTTTTAAAAAGCGCTTATTCTGATATGCTAATTAAGGGTTAGGGAGCCCAGAGGGGCGTTCCTCCTGTAACAAGTAGCCCAGAACGCCCCCTGATGTCATGTGCCCGCGGAAAATTTCAAATCCATAACGCCTCCATTGCCCTAAATCGCCTCCCACGGCGAGTCTAAAAGCTCCGCCCCGGCCGAAATCTCACGCAGGGACGACGTCACTGGGCTCGGCGCATGATATAGACACAACAACATCTATACCATTCATTTTCTATACGCAAAGAGAAAATTCCAGCTCAGGTGCTGTGTGCTTGTCGAGGAAGGACCCACATGTACTAGAGGTCTGAAACGCGTAACTGCAACGCTGGAATAAAGTCGAAATATTTTTCACCTGACCTGAGCTGGATTTTCTCTTTTGCGTTTGGACTATTTCTGCATCCAGGTGCGGCATCCGTGCCCAGAGGGTGTTTTCTACAGGTGAGAGCTGCCTTACTTCGCTATTCATTTTCTATGCTTTTATTGGAGAGTTGCAATAAGGAAGACTCTCCTCAGTAAGACACATGTAAGCTCACCTGGGTTTGCAAAAAAAAGCACCTAAGGACTCTCAAACTGTGAGATACAAGATTCTCTGGTCTGTTGAAACCAAGATTAAACTTTTTGGCCTCAATTCTAAGCGTCATGTCTGGAGAAACCATCATCTGCCCAATACCATCTCTACAGTGAACCATGGTGGTGGCAGCATCATGCTGTGAGGGCGTTTTCAGTGCCTGGGACAGGCAGACTGGTCAGGGTTGAGGGAAACTGAATAGCGCAAAGTACAGAGATATTCTTAATAAAAACCTGGTCCACAGTGATCTGGACCTCCAGACTGGGCTGAAGGTTTACTTTCCAATAAGGCAATGACCCCAAGCACACAGCCACGACAACACAGGAGTACCTTAGGAACCAGGGCCAGTGCAAGGATTTTTGCCGCCCTAGGCAAAAGAAAAGTCTGCCGCCCCCCATGTGACATCACAATGCCCCACCCATATGATCTGCCATAATAACTAACGCGAGTGCCGCCGTGTTTACATTAAAAAGCCTGCAGGGAAGGCTATGGACACTAGAGCCACTACATTAAGCTGCAGTGGTTCTGGGGACTATAGTGTCCCTTTAATGTGAGGTAAATTAGAGACTAGTCCCATGAATAATGTACTAGATCACCTACTTACATCCAGATGAGGATGATGATGGGCTCTGGCTCCACTGGTCTGGTGTGGGACAGGCTCTCTGGAGGCAAAAATCAATGTTCTGGGAGAACGGGAAGCGGCTCTATTTTTGGGGCCCTTTACACAGTTCAAGGTCTGGGCCCCAGGAGAGTATGCCCATAAGGCCCACCCATAAGTCCACCTACATGTTCCACCCATCAGTTTGTTCACAGTGGGTGAAGTGTGTAGGGGATGTGTTATGTGTTGCTGTAGAGAATCTAATGTGTGTGCTTATGGGATGTAGTGTATAGGGATAATAGTGTGTGTAGGTGATGCAGTGTGTGTGTAGTGGATTGCAGTGTGTGTGTGTGTGTGTGTGTGTGTAGTGGATGCAGTGTGTGTGTGTGTAGTGGATGCAGTGTGTGTAGTGGATGCAGTGTGCAGTGGATGCAGTGTGTGTGTAGTGGATGCAGTGTGCAGTGGATGCAGTGTGTGTGTAGTGGATGCAGTGTGTGTGTAGTCGATGCAGTGTGCAGTGGATGCAGTGTGTTTGTGTGTGTGTGTGTGTGTGTGTGTGTGTGGAGTGTATAGGGAGACCAGTGTGTAGGTGATGCAGTATGTGTAGGTGATGCAGTATGTGTAGGTGATGCAGTGTGGGTGTGTGCAAGGGATAGAAAGAAGTTCGTGTTTGTGTATAAGGTTTGTGTTGTGTGTTTCTGAATGTGTGTACAGAGTGCCTTCTGTGAATCTGTGTTTGCATGTGTAAGGCTCCATTCACACATCCACAATTCTGTTACGCATTTTGCGGAACGGAATTGCAGACCAATTTATTTCTATCCACACTCCCGGGTCCACACTACCATCCCGCAAAAAATAGAACATGTCCTATTCTTGTCTGCAATTCGGACAAGAAAAGGCATTTTCTATGAGAGTGCCAGCGATGTGCGGTCCGCAAAATGCGGACGCACATTGCCGGTGATCCGTGTTTTGCGGATCCATAAAACACACTTGGACGTGTGAATGGAGCCTAAGAGATGCATTGTGTTTCAGTGTGTGTAAGTAATGCAGTGTGTGTGTGTGTGATGGATGTCAAACTCTCCCCCAGTCACTCTCTTTCTTACCCCCTCCCTTGTGTCACTCTTTTCCCCTTCTTGTCACTCTCATTACCCCATCATTACTCTTATTCCCCCTAGTCACTCTCTTTCTTGCCCCCCTTGTGTCACTCTGTTCCCTCCTGTCAGTCCCTCTGGTGTGGTGTGGCTGCCCCTTCTTGTCACTCTCATCCCCCCATCACTCTCATTCCCCCCTCCCCCCTTGTGTCACTCTGTCACTCCTGTCAGTCCCTGTGGAGTAGGGCGCAGTATTAAGGCAGACAGTGTGAGCACTTCCCTAGTGTCAGTCCCTGTGGAGTAGGGCGCAGTATTAAGGCAGACAGCGTGAGCACTTCCTAGTGTCAGTCCCTGTGGAGTAGTGTGGCCGAGCTCTGTCCGGTTCCTTGGTACAGAAGCATTTGTTCCCTGTACCCAGCTGGACTGAGAGGAAGTGCACACTAAGTGAGCACTTCCTCTCAGTCGGCCGGGTACAGGAAACAAAAGCTCCTGTACCTGCGGACTGTACAGAAGCTCGGCCACGCTACTCCACAGGGACTGACACTAGGAAGTGCTCATACTGTCTGCCTTAATACTGCGCCTGAGAGCGTGCGCACACAGGGATGCGTCAGCCTGGGCGGGAGCCGGCGTTCCCAGCAGAGTGCGCTCTGCGCGGTGGCGTACTCTGCTTATGGGTGGCGCTGGCCCTGTTAGGAACAACTCTGTGAAAGTCCTTGAGTGGCCCAGCAGGGCTCTAGCTAAACCCAATTGAACAACTCTATAAAACGTGAAAAAGGCTGTCTACCGGCGGTCCCCATCGAACCTGAGAGGATCTGCAGAGAATAGCAAAACATCCCCAACTGCAGGTGTGTAAACATTGTATTGTGTCAGTGTCAAGCTCTCAGGTGCAGGGAAAAGCCTCCCACTTCAGCATGGATCTGGAGTTTATTCAGTCTCCACAATGTGTAATACAAGATGAAAAAGTGATCCAACGAATAAAATCAAATATTGCTTTATTTCTTCAAATGATTAAAATGTTGCACATATTCCCATGTTCTTCTGTCACGTTTCAACCAATTCAGGTCTTAGTCATAGAATAGAATATACTGACTAAAGTTGAGATATATAAGTGGAGGAGGAGGCCGGACTAGGTGGTTCCCACATTTGATAGAATTAAATTACTTAAGTGATTAACCTTGTATATGCCGGCACCAAACACTTCCATTCTATACCAGACTTTTAAAACAAGCTTATATAAAGCTGAACCATGTGCGCAAATACATAACATAATTGGCAGGATATTCATTCAATAATATAACTATACAAAGCCACCTCATACAAATATGGAAATATATAATGCAAAAAAAAAGGTCAGAACAATAGTTTATGCCAAAAGGAAAAATGGTTATTTAATTTCAAAATTCAATATGTTTCCCTTTCTAATAAATGTTTCTGAAAATCACACCCTCTTCTATTTGGCCTGACTTTTTCTATACCTATTACTTTTATAAAGTTTGATTTACTATTATGCTTTTGGAGGCACCAGAAATATTGTGGTTTTTATTTGTATTTGTTATATCATATACATGTTCCAAAAAACCTTTTTTATTTTCTGTTAGTACTTCCTATGTAGTATAACTGACACACGGTACAAGTAATCATGTAAACTACTTCTGTGTTACATACAATCAGGGAAAACGTTTATGGATTCAGATCCCGTTTTACAAGTGTGACTGCCGCATGCATTAAAGCCTGTATGTTGTAACCAAGTAGCATTCCTGCATGCAGGTTTCAAGTCACTTGGTGCTACTTTTTGTCCCAATGTTGGGGATTTTCTATAGACTATTTTACAACCTTCTGACAAAATATGTTGCAACTTAATATCATCATGGAGAATGGGTAAGTACTTGTGAACCAATGTTCGTACTTGAAAGAATAATGGGTTGTATTGCAGTGTCAAAATTGGCATAGAAATATTATTTTTGTTTTTCTTATTCAACAATAGTTGACTCCATGTCTTCAGGTTAACTTGAGCCTCTGCTCCACTTAGGGTATGCACTTTGTGTCAATCTATGATGAATTATGAGAGTTTCTTGTTGATACAAAGCTTCCGTGCTGCAGTTACGATTCAGGTGTCATTTCACCTATGGGATTGCTTTTAAGGTATAATCTGGATTATTAATTCTGCCATGTAATATGGTGTTCCCTGAAATGGTTTTCCTATATGTTGTGTTTGCAGTGGTTTGATTATTGATTCCCATCAGTTTTTAAATCTCGAAATACCATTTCTTCTTTGTGCACTAAGTGAGTGAATTTAAGATTATATTAATTGTTAATCAAGTATGACACAAAAGATGGTATGGCAGACACATCTTCCTGCCAAATGAATAGAAGATCATCGATGTATCTGCCATACCATCTGATGTCCTTCAAAAAGGATTGTCTACATCCATGGGCGTAGCTATAGAGGGTGCAGAGGTAGCAGTCGCTACTGGGCCCAGGAGCCTGAGGGGCCCAGAGACCCTTGTGCCGCATAAGAAGACACACAAAGCACTGAGGAAGGGGGCCCAAGCTGAACTCTTGCACCAGGGCCCATGAGCAGTTAGCTACGCCCCTGTCTACATCGTAAATGAAATTAGATTCCCAAAATGTAATTGCCAAATTGGCTAAGAGGGAAGTATTTTGCTCCCATAGGAACACCTGTTTTTGCTGGTAATACCCAAAAACATTATTTTCTATCAAAAATGTAGTAACATCTGATGTGAAGTTAATGAGATCATTTGAGTAGTTACTGTGACGTGTGAGATGGAATTTTAATGCATTCAAAATAAATGTATGTGGTAAGGAAGCGTACAAACCCACTACATCACAACTTAACCACCAATTATTTTAATACCACATTTTTCAGATAAATTACAAATAACTTCCCTAGAATCATTCAAATACCCTGGTACCTTGCAGACCAGCGGTTGAAGTAAAGGATCCCACCCCAGACACAATAAGTATTAAAGGTAGAGGTGAGACTCCATTGTGCACTTTGGGTAAACCGTAAATGAAAGGAGTGGTGTGAAAATCAACAAAAATGAAATCTCAACCTTCTGCTAAAATAAATGGCATCTGTTTTTGTAATTTATCTATTGGGTTGCAGGGTAACACATCATAAATTTCTTGAAAATTTTATATAGTAATGATCTGATTCTTGTAAGTGTGTACATTATGGTTATCACTAAGACTTTCCAAGTTATTAAGGGAAACCTGTTCGGCAAACTCTAAATTTTGGTAATTATTTCCGTGGAAAACAACTTCTTCTGTATAAGTTTTCAAAGCTTGTTCCAAATCAAGAAAATGTCTTTTAACTGTGAGATCACGTATAAATTAATTAACATCTTTAATCATTATTTGGCACAATTAAAGATTTTAATAAATGTATATGTGATTTCACAGTGAAAAGACAAGGGGATGTAACAAAATCACGAGAGGACTGCGCCTCAACATCAATTTGTTGCATCCTCTGGCAGCACAGAGGGAATCAAAGCCGGTATACAGAACGCCGGTCTTAATAAATTTCCCCCATAATGTTTTAATATTGTAAAATGCTGCAGGCTACAACATGACATACAGTATTAGTATTACTTACTACTGTTGACTTAGAAAATATAATCTTTTTGTATTTACTTTCCTAGAATCCCTACTTTGAAAATCACTGTGCTTCAGAAAAAATGTAGGATATTTGTTACAGTTTAAACCTTTCTAAAAGCGCTTATAAATGCTGAAAATATCTAATCTGATTTAACTTTACATGATATGTATTCTCTCATTCTTTCCATTTATACACTACTCAAAGAAAGTTAGGGATATCTGGCTTGTGGGTGAAGTTTCAGGATGAATCTAAAATGCACTCTAACCTTTACAGGTGAACTTAATGTGACCTTCTCTAAACGTTTTAATGCACATATCCAACTCTTCAATGTTTCAGCACTTTTTGCACAATTTGCTGTTTCCTAAAAAGGAGCTTAACGGCAAAATTCACAATAGGTGTTTGATCCATGAATCACCCAATACATTTCCTGGTTCAATTAGAATTGGTATTTAAACAGTCCTCCTCATTATGCTGTTCACATTTTGACAACATGAGACCAAGACAACACCTTATAATTCATCAACAGTACCTCACCATTGAGCAGGATGTTCTCAAACGGAAGTAGCCACCTAGCTTAGAATGTCATCAGCAGGTTGCAAAAGAGATACAGAGAGAATGGAAGAATCACAGAAAGGCATAGAAGTGGACCTTCTTTGGCCACATCCCACACTGATGACCGCTTCATTGTAAACAATGCCCTGCAGAACCGGATGATGAATGCCACACAACTCTAGGCACATTTAAGGGAGGTGAGAGGCACCCAGGTTACACATCAGACCATTCAAAACCGTTCACATCAGTGTGGTCTGCAGGCTAGACGACCTGCAATGGTACCTGACCACAGGTGTCATCGTCTTGCATGAGCCAGGGAGCATCTACGCTGGACGAGGGTGAATCTAGGGAGCATCTACACTGGGGGCCAGGGTGGGCAGGCAATGCATAGAGGGGCGCAGATAAGGGTCAGGGGCTGTGCTGAAAAAGCCAGGGAGGCACAGACAGGGGCCAGGGGCTGCGCTGACAAGGGCAAGGGGGGCACACAGATAGCGGGCACAGATATACCTAAAAAGCACAGTGATTGATGCGCACACCTTGTTTTTGTAGTTGACAACATTAAGTGACCTCTTAGTGCATGGTGATGCTGGAGCACCGACTGAAACTATTTAATCCAGG
Organism: Bufotes viridis; assembly: GCA_033119425.1. Lineage (NCBI taxonomy): Eukaryota > Metazoa > Chordata > Amphibia > Anura > Bufonidae > Bufotes > Bufotes viridis. Next base: position 561,867,921 of record CM065589.1, on the reverse strand, counting down.
GGCCAGAGGTGGGAGGCAGAGGAGTGTGTGTGTGATGGCCGGTGGGGGTCATATATGATTGCCAAAGAGCCCATCAGAAGAAACTGGAGAGAAGTGGGGGAGGGTTAAGGAAAGAAAAAGCTGTGGCGGGCACTGAAAAAAATGTCAGGAACATGCAGATTGTGGCTGGAGTCCAGGGTCTGCATGACAAGCAGCAAGTGCAATGCAAGCAGACGGTGAGTTCCCACCTCCTGAAAAGTGCCCAAAAACGCATCCCACTCAGTGTTTAAAGAGGACCTTTCATGTGTCCAAAGAATATGAACTAAGTAGCAGGCTACCCAGAGTGGCGCCCTGTGATCTAAGTGGACTTTATATTCCTGAGCGCCGCTCCGTTCGCCTGCTGTGTCCCCGGTAATTTCTCAACATTCAGAGCAGAGAGGAGAAGACGCCAGTGCCTCTCCTTCTCACAGGCTGCAGCGCTGTCCAATCGCAGAGCTTAGAGCTAGGGAGGTTTTTTCTCCCTGGCTCTAAGCTCTGCGCTGCGATTGGACAGTGCCGCTGTCAGGGAGAAGGAGAGGCACTGGCATCTCCTCCTCCCTGCTCTGAATGTTGAGAAATTTCTACAACAGCTAGTAAAATGTCTCCCCCTCTACCTCCTCCTCCCCTTCTGCTCCCTGTCCGGCCACCCAAGGGAGTGACCACTGGTGCTTGACAGCTCTCTAGTACCTAGCAGAACAACCCTTCCACGACACGCCCCCTCGACAACCATTGGCTGCGACACCGGTAAGGCCTGCGCTGATTGGCTCCGTCTCTTTGCTCCCCTCCCTTATCGAAAATTCACTGCACTTGAAAACTGACACGCTGCCGGGCGTCGGGCCCCTTGTCAGCCCGGGCCCTCAAGCAGCCGCTTCCCCGGTAGTTACGCCACTGCATGAGGGGAATGTAAGAAAAGAGAGTGCTGTCTAAGAAAACCTGATTAATACAGAAGTTTCCAGGTATTCAAGAACAAGATTGATTGAAGATCCTTGAAGCTCTTTCCCTGGAGTCTTTGTACTTTCTCTGGAAGATACATATTGATATTGTTTCATTATAAATCTTAAATCGTCTTGTCAGTTTGCTTCTTCTTTTGAAATAGCAGATATTATTGATTTATTCTTGTGGCTGGATGGTCCTTGTTATATGAGAATAATTCTATTTACTGTAATATATTATATTTTAGCATTAAACGTGTGAAGAACATGCTATAGATAGTCACTGTTCACTGCAAATACTGTACTTTAGCATAGGCCTGATACAGATGGCAAGATAGTGACACCAGATGGGTCAAAGACATCAGTACTTGGCACCACGAGGACCAGCAAAATCTAGTCGGTGAAGAAGCCAAGACCAGGGCATGTGGAGTTCATTCAATCCATTTATAAGGCCAAATGTCAAGGCAGGCATCATGGGGTCAGATCCAAAAAACAGTCACAGGTTGAGCACAGGAAGTCAGAATGGAGAAATAGTGCACCTTCGCAGGGACTAACAAACTAGAAAACCTGTTGCTCAGGCACCCTCCCACAGGGAGAGGTACCTTTAGCCACTCTAGAAAGGCTAACCATAGGCTAGGCAAATTAGAAGGTGCATGCTGGCTCATTAGGGACCCGGGAAGTGTACACATGCCCTACGGGAAGATAGAGGTGCTATAAGCTTAGGTTCAGGCCGCAGCCAGTGTGGAGGGGATGGAACAGTGCAACTCTAGTGGCCTTTCCCACCAGGAAGGAGCAGAGAGACACAGGAGGTCAGGTGAGCATTCCAGTGCCCATGCCTGCCAAACAGCAGGAGAGAGGCCGACAGACATGAACTGCCTATGTCTCAAGTATGAAGGATCACCTCAGCACTCCCCATTAATAGTAGTAATGGTACTTATATGTGGTCCTCTGACACATCTAGCTGCACCATAAAACTAATATGCTTACTTATAGCATGAGTAAATTCTGTGGAATGTAATGGTAAATAAATATGTGTACTGGTAAAATTGACAGTGGAATAAACACAATTCAATACACAGGAAACTAACATTTTTCCTTTAAAGGGTTTTCTAGAATTACTATGGATTTTAACAGATATGCTCATGTAGTTGCTTACCGCATGTACATCTTCTACATGCATTTTCTTTTCCGTTGTAAACAAATCATCCTGTATGTAGCACTTCCTTTTCTTGTATCCAACCAAATCCATGATGCACTTCTCCTTTTTCTGCCACACCTCAACCACCATCTCTAACAACTCCCAGTTAGTTTATAGCTCCTCCCACCAAGCTAGTTACAGAGACACCTCACTATCAATGTTGCTGCTTTGACATGCCCATGGACATCACACGAAATAAGAAAGAGTTGCATGGACAGTGTCATGTGACCATAACCCAGAACAGAAGATGGAGGAAGAAGATGGTCACATGACACTGGAAGGAAGTGGGGGAAGGCTTGGCCTGATTGGCTCACATGCTGACAGATAGCCCAGATCCGCCAATTGGGGGGATAGTAGACAGGGGTGCTTGTGCAGAACAAGCAGAATGTCATTCTAATGTGTACTTATGACCTGGCAGGAAGCTGTACTGTGGCTCTGCCTCTGTAGACTGAAACTCCTAGCTAGGGACAGCATAAGAAGATTATAGGTAGAGAAAATGTGATAGGGAGGGACAGTATAAAAATATTATAGGGAGAGAATAGGTGATAGCGAGGGACACTAAAAGAAGATTATAAGGATAGAATATTTGGAAATTTGGGGTAGGGAGAAGGGTGTGAGAACTGGTCACTATCAGTTGCTGAAGGCTACTGTCAGCTCATCTGGCAACTAGTTCCACATTACAGATTCCTGCCAAAGCAGTCTTTTTTGGGAATAAAGTTTTTCACTACTGTCGGTGAAGGCATACTGGGAATTTAAAAGGCCTGGAAGTCCACAGAGGAAAACAGTGGTGGATGATCTCAGAATTCTTTCCAAGGTGAATAAAAACTATTTACAACATCCACCCAAGTGAAGAACACTCTCCAGGAAATAAGTATATCAGTATCTAAGTCTACCATAAAGAAGTGGAATATTCTGCAATGGCTAAATCAATCACCACCCAATTGAGCATATATTTCACGTGCTGAAGACAAAACCTAAGGCATAAAGACTCGCAAACAAGTAACAACTAAAGACATCTGCAGTAAAGGCCTGCGTTTAGTGATGTCCATAGTTTCCATACTTTAGGCAGTCATTGCCTGCAAAGGATTCTCTCCCTACAGAGTAATAAAAATGAACATTTTATTTATGGTAAAGTTAATTTGTCCAATTTTGAGCTGCTGAAATAAGGAGGCTTTGTAGAAAAATGGCTGCAATTCCTAAACGTTTCACAAGATATTTTTGTTTAGCCCCTTGAATTAAACCTGAAAGTCTACAGCTTAATTACATCTCAGTTCTTTCATTTCAAATCCAATGTGGTGACATGCAGAGCCCAAATGATAAAGATTGTGTCACTGTCCAAATACTTCTGAACCTAACTGTATGTCAGTGTCACTCTGACATTATTTGCTTTTGCTGTCACTGTGTTCAAGACAGAGCTTAAAGGTGGGGGTGGTGGGGAGATGAAAGCAAAAATTCATTAAAAAAATTAACAAAGGAGATAACTTTTTGTCCTAAAAATCTAAGTCCTATAAGACTAGAGGGTGTTAAATACCAATTTTCAGGACAATTGGAGCCACTTTTATTCGTGACAAATTATTCAAACATAATCAAAAAAATTTCTAATTTCTGTGAATCGAACACTAAACAAGTTCCAAGAAATTTGCTCAACTTTAATGTAGTTGCAAACCAGAAAAAACTATAAAGACAGTAAAAATAAAAAAAGAAACAAAGGCGCTAATACACTGTATTTTTATGCTTCACCAGATATTAAGATCAACAATACTTTTACTTTGTTATGAAAAGGCTCATTGTATTCCCTAACAAGGTCACATTTAATCCAATTATTGCTACAGTATCATTATGTTAGTCAATAATACTTCCTCACTATTTTCCTGTAAGAATAGCAGGAGTTCAAAAGGTGCATTAAATTTCTCAATAAGAACTCAATTTCAAAGCTGTACTTTAAAGGGAAAAACATGATTTCATTACCTTTATATACTGTAGCGCTGTTGTGGAACATATCTCTATACTGCTGAAAGCTCTTGAAGCTCAGAGTATATATGTAGGTAAACTCCACATTAATTAAAGAAGCACAGTAAAGGCTGACTATAGAGGAAGGAAACAATATAAGAATAATAGGTGTCTGAATTGATTAAAATCTGCTGGATATTGCATACCATGTAAAAACGGGGGTGCAGTGTCTCCAGCCTGTATTAGTTATTCCTCATGGCCCCAACCAATTGGACACAGACATGTTTAGATGTGTTCCAGACTATTTACATGTGATTTCCATGTCAGAAAGCCTTCTCTCTGACATGGGAACTACACGTGTGCAGTCATGGGACACAGTGGCAGCGCATGAGCAGGAACAAGCGAGTATTAATTGTGCATTATTTGGTTATATTGGTAGAAAATGGGTCTCTTGACCTCTGGTTTGCCTTCCAGAAAGGAGTAGATGAGATGAAGAAGTAGCTGTGGCTCTCAATTGCAGTTTATAGGAGATGAAATGTTAGGCAGCGAGAGCTGCATGTACAACCCCAATTCCAAAAACTTTGGGACTGTGTAAAATGTAAATAAAAATAGAATGCAATGAACTTCAAATCTCATAGACCCACACTGTACTGTCACAATAGATCATAGAACATCTATCAGATGTCGGAAGTGAGACATTTTACCATTTCATGAAAAAAGTCAACTCATTTACAACTTGATGGCAGCAACACATTTCAAAAAGTTGGGACAGGGGCAATAAAAGGCTGGAAAAGTAAGTAAAAAAACAGCTGGAGGTCAATGTGCAAATATGTAAGTCACATGACTGGGTATGAAAAGAGCATGTTGGAGAGGCAGAGTCTCTCAGAAGCACAGATGGGCAGAAGTTTACCAATTTGCAAAAAACCGCATCTTCAAATTGTCGAAAAATTTGAGAAAAATGTTCCTCAATGTAAAATTGCAAAGAAATTGAAAATCCCACCATCTATAGCACATATCATCAAAATATCTGGAGAAATCCATGTGCGTAACGGACAAGGTCGATGGTCAATATTGGATACTCATGATCTACAGGCCCTCGGGTGGCACTGCATTAAAAACAGGCATAATACTGAACTGGAAATCACTGCATGGGCTCAGGAACACTTCCAGAGATCATAGTCTGTGAACACAGTTCACCATGCAATCCACAAATGCAAGTTATAATTTTATCATGCAACGAAGAAGACATATGTCATAATCCAGAAACGTTGCTGTCTTTTCTCGGCCAAAGCTTATTAAAATAGACTGTAGCAAAATAGATAACTGTTCTGCTGTCAGATGAATCAAAATTAGAAATTCTTTTTGGAAACCACCATCCAGAAGGACCATCCAGCTTGTTATCAGCGCACAGTTCAAAAGCCTACAGTATGCATTAGTGCCTATGGCATGGGCAGCTTACACATCTGGAGAGGCACTATCAATGCTGAACAGTATTTAGCGGCTTCAGAACAACATATACTCCTATCCAGGGAAAGGCTTGCACATTTCAGCAAGACAATGCTAAACCACATACTGCTTTCATCACAACAGCATGGCTTCACATGAAGTATAATCTGGGTACTAAACTATCCTGCCCGCAGTCCAAACCTTTCATCGACGGAAAACATTTAGCATATCATGAAACAAAAAGTCCAGGAAAGAAGGACTGGAGAGCAGCTAGAATCATTCAGACAAGAATGGGAGAATATTCCTCTCCCAAAACTCCAGCAATTGGTCTCCTCATTTCCCAGATGTTTACAGTAAAAAAAAAAAAGGGAAGTTCTACACAATGGTAGACATGGCCCTGTCCTAACTTTTTGAGATGTGTTACTGCCATGAAGCTCTAAATGGGTTAATTTTTTATCATGAAATGGTAAAATGTCTCATTTTCAACATCTAATATGTGTTCTATGATTTGTGAATAAAATATGTTCCGAGATTTGCAAATTATTGCATTCTGTTTTTATTTATCTGTATTTTCTGGCGTATAAGACTACTTTTTAACACATAAAAATCTTCTCAAAAGTCGGAGGTCGTCTTATACGCCGGTATACTGCGTGCTGAAACTTAAGAGGACCTTTCACTGGTCCAACGATTGTTAGATAATGATATGTATGTGTAGAGCGGCGCCCAGGGATCTTCCTGCACTTACTATTATCCCTAGGCGCCCGTCCTTGAAATTTCCTCTTTACTTCCAAGCCGGACTGGAGAAGCTGTCCTTCTCCAGCTTCAGGGAAAGGCGCCCTCTAGCTGAGCCACTGTACGCTGCATCCTGGCCAGTCGCTCCTGAAGCAGCCCCTCTCCCTGCTCTCAGTGGTTTCTCATGCTCGGATCATCTGTTTAATTGTTATTTGTTGTGCGTTGGAAAAGGGGTAGTCTTATACGGCGAGTGTAGCCCAAACCCCATATTTTAACAGGAAAAGTAGGGGGTCATCTTATATGCCTAATCTCATTGTTCTCTCCTCCTTATGTGCGAAGGTGCATAGCTTGACGACAGCTAAACCTTATCCCAGCAATGAATTGGCAATGGAGTATCGTCCAACTTTATCTTTATTGCAAGGATGTAAATGCGCGTGTGCACGTGCGGTAAAACTGGGGAACAGAAAAATAATGCACTTACTAAAGGGATCTGACATATAGCAATGCACATATAAACACAGATGCAGATCTAACCATGGGCATGTTATCCTATCTGCATAACAAGCATAGTCCCTAGCTGCTAACTACAGCTGCTATACGGGAGCAGGAGAAAAGACATGCAAAATACATATGCAAACAGATGCAAACAGGCTGCAATGTGGCATACCAGCGATGCTACCGTTGGCTTAGATGTGGAGGATGTCTCCAGAGGCTTCCTCACCATGTGCTACCTTAGGCAGGGATGACTGTGTATGAGGAAAATGGCTGCTGTGTGCAGGGATGATGATATCAGTAAGTTCATGGGTCACAAGCTATGGGATATGAAGTAGACCAAACTTCTAATGTGAATAGCTGCAATGTATGTAAATGGACACTAGATGGTGATACACAACTAATAGAGAATTATACAGAACATATATTGAATATGCATGAAAACTATACATAAATTAACAAATAAACTTGCTTATAGTGGTGAGTGGAGAGGTGGCCTACATGCGCAGCCTGTTCTCCATTTACCACTATGTGACATCTAAAAATAGCCTAGCGTGCTCGTTTTTGCATAGGACTGGGTCCCAGTGGTGGGACAAGTGCCTATATGACAGTTATGGCATAGCTTAGTTAAATGGGCAAGTGATGGACAAATCCGTTTAAAGTTTTATTGTGCCCTTGGGAGTGATCCTTGTACTGGAAAAGGTTGTGCACACCTGGTATAGACCAGTCCTCAGGGTCCACCATGATTTAATACTAATCATATTTGGCAGCGCTTTACAATTCAGAGGGTTCATGTACAAACCAAAAGACATCACAAAAGTACAGGGTAATAAAAAATAAAACACTAGGAGTGCGTGCTCCTGTCGCAAGAGCTTACAATCTACAGTATGAGGGAATGGGGGTGACACAAAAGGTAAAGTTGGTTGTTTTACACCCATGTACTAAATAGAGTTGTGCAGGTCGAGCTCGTGTATTGAGTGTGAAAATTACTGTCAGAATAAGCTGTTCATTTCAGAATAAGGGTTTTGGGGGTGGAGTAAACGGGGAAGAGTCAGTTTACCGAACATGATAAGCCTGTCTGAAAAGATGTGTTTTTAAGGGGCGTTTGAAGCTAAGGAAGTTGGTAATTAACCTAATTGTCCAGGGAAGTGCATTTTAGAGAGCAGGTGCAGCTCAAGAAAAATCTTGGAGAAGTAAGTGAGAGGTTCAAATCATGGAAGATATAATTTTTAGATCATTGGCAGAACGGAGAGCATGAGTAGGATGGTAGATGGAAATAAGAGAGGAGATGTAATGAGGTGCAGCACTGTGGAGGGATTTGTGGGTGAAAGTGAGAAGTTTGAACAGTAATCTGTGGTTAATGGGCAACCAGTGAAGTGACAGGCAAAGGCAGGCTAGAGGCATTGTGTGGAGGGTGGACAAAAGATGAGCCTGGCTGCTGCATTTAGGACAGATTGAATGCGGGACAGTTTAGTGAGTGGTATTTCGATTAGTAATGAGTTACAGTAGTCAAGACAATAATGAATCAAAGCAACAACGAGAGACTTGGCCGTTTCCACCATAAGAAAAGGGTGGATTCTGGAGAAGTTCTTGAGATGAAGACGACAAGAGCGTGCAAGTGATTGAATATGGGGAACAAAGGAAAGATATGAGTCAAACATGATCCAAAGAGAGTGGGTGGGTGTGCTGCCCAAGAGCGTTGCGAGGGGTGCGGCCGGTGCGGGCCGCCCGGGTGACACCAGTGATGGGGTGACACCACCAGGAGATGAGCGCTTGCATTATGGAAGCACTCATCTCCCTACATTCATCTGTATCGCCGTTCTCAGGACGGGCGATACAGATGAACACTGTAACACGGCAAGGGAGAGGCGTCTCCTTCCCTGTTCCTCTGATAGGCTGCTAACACAAGGCCAGCAGCCTATCAGAGGCCTGCGCAAGCGGCGCAATGACGTCATCGCGCCGCCTGAACCATACAGTTCATGACACAGGCCTGAAGAGGCCTGCATCGCATCGCTGCCATGGAGGTAAGCGCTTTTTTTGTTTTGTTTTTCTGTGAGGCGCTGGGCTGGGCTGGAGGCATAGCTGGCATAAGGGGGACACTTTGGGGCATTATTGTTGGCACATGGGGACACTATGGGGCAATGCCTGGCACATGGGGGACACTATGGGGCAATGCCTGGCACATGGGGGACACTATGGGGCATGGGGGCATTGCCTGGCACATGGGGGACACTATGGAGCAATGCCTGGCACATGGGGGACACTATGGGGGCATTGCTGACACATGAGGGAAACTATGGGGAAATGCCTGGCACATGGAGACACTATGGGGCATCTACTGGCACATGGGGGACACTATGGGGCATTGTTGGCACATGGGGGACACTATGGGGGCATGGCTGGCACATGGGGACACTATGGGAGCATGGCTGGCACATGGGGACACTATGGGGCATAGCTGGAACATGGGGGACACTATGGGGGCATGGCTGGCACATGGGGAACACTATGGGGGCATTGCTGGCACATGGAGGACACTATGGGGGCATCTAATGGCACATGGGGGACTCTATGGGGGCATGGCTGGCACATAGGGGACACTATGCGGGCATTGCCGGCACATGGGGACACTATGGGGGCATGGCTGGCACATGGGGGACACTATGGGAGCATGGCTGGCACATGGGGGACACTATGGGGGCATGTCTGGCACATGGGGGACAATATGGGGGCATGGCTGGCACATGGGGACACTATGGGGGCATTGCTGGCACATGGGGGACACTATGGGGCATTGCTGGCACATGGAGGACACTATGGGGGCATGGCTGGCACATGGGGGACACTATGGGAGCATGGCTGGCACATGGGGGACACTATGGGGCATAGCTGGAACATGGGGGACACTATGGGGGCATGGCTGGCACATGGAGGACACTATGGGGGCATCTACTGGCACATGGGGGACACTATGAGGGCATGGCTGGCACATGGGGACACTATGTGGGCATTGCCGGCACATGGGGGACACTATGGGGGCATGGCTGGCACATGGGGGACACTATGGGAGCATGGCTGGCACATGGGGGACACTATGGGGCATGTCTGGCACATGGGGGACACTATGGGGCATGGCTGGCACATGGGGGACACTATGGGGGCATTGCTGGCACATGGAGGACACTATGGGAGCATTGCTGGGAAATGGGGAACACTATGGGGCATCTACTGGCACATGGGGGACATTATGGGGCATTTACTGGCACATGGGGGACACTATGGGGGCATGTCTGGCACATGGGGGACACTATGGGGGCATGGCTGGCACATGGGGGACACTATGGGGGCATGGCTGGCACATGGGGACACTATGGGGGCATTGCTGGGAAATGGGGAACACTCACAAAATCATCCATCATATGGAATGATTAATATTCCTTGAAGATGTAAAAGCTCATCACTTCAGCCATAATTTTTGAAAAAATCTGGGGGCTGAAGACACCCCGAAGGAATTGGAAGTGACATTTTTGCCCCTTCAGAAATATCTCAATCCTGAAATTTTTGATAGTCCCTGTGAATGGGGACATGGTAGTACGCACTGGAGAGATCCAAGGTTATCATGTAGCAATCATGAATCAAAACCTCTCCTCTTTCCTCTAGGGGGCTTGCCATTTCCCTGAGCCCTCTTTTCTCCTTTGGTCTGATCTTCTTCTTTCCTGATTCTGAAAGGACCGTCTGAAGGAAAGCCTTTTTCTTTTCTGATGCCTTTTCCAGAATATAATCTAAAACTGACCCGAACAACTTATCCCCTCACACGGAATGGAGCATAGTCGACTCTTTGAGCTGGCGTCTCCAGACCAGGACCTGAGCTATATAACTCTACGTGTGGCATTTGAGAGGGCTAGTGGAGGATCTAGCAGAGAGTTTTACCAGATCCGCAGAGTTATGAGACAAAAAATTAGAGGCCTGCTTCAGAATAGGGATGGAGGCTAGGATTTTCTCTCTGGGGTACCTGCCACTAAGTGTTCCTCCAATTGAGTTAACCAGACATATAATGATCTGGACGTACAGGTAGCCGCTATACTGGGCCTTAGAATATGCGTGTTCGTCTCCCATGACCATTTGAGAAGACCTCGTATTTTTAAGAGGCCCATATCTTCAAAGGGCAGAGAAGTCTTTTTGATATACAGGCAACTGGGGTATGAATTTTGGAAGTTTTATCCCACAAAACTGAATCTGATTCTGCAAAGGGATATTTCCTCTTAAAGGCATTTGAAACTGTATTTCTTTTCAGGATCTTTCCATTCCTTAGCGATCAACATTTTTAAGTTATTATGGACAGGAAACACCTTTCTTTTCTTTTCTCCCAGTCCCTGAAACATACGATCTTGAATCAATTGAGATTCTCTAACGTCCTCAATCTTTATATTAGCTCTTATGGTCTTCAATCATTTTTCCGTATCTTCAGAGATGCAGAAAGGTTTCCCAAACCGTCCTCAGAGGATTCAGAATTTGCGTGTAGAAAATATTTCCCCATCAGTCTGGTTCACCTTAAAAATCCTACATCTGTGATCTTTGTGAGGTTGATTGTTGGGGAGAACATGGCAGTAATCTCAAGTCTATTACTGCTTTTACTTATTCTTTAATCATATTTTTAATAGATTCTAGGAAGGATGGGGATTCCTCGGTCACTACTTTGTCCGTGCACCTGGGACAAAGTGCCTTTTAGTTTTAGACGACAGAGATTTCTTGCAAACTGCACACTTTTCGCCATAATTCTCTGCCAAAGGATTTTATGGTGCTGACCTCCCTGCTCTATAAGGTAATAATAAAAATCAGGGCAAATAGCAAACAGGCTAATTTAGGTCCAGCACCAACACCAGTGGGTAATACTACACATAAAAATTGTGCCCCTCTTAATAGCAGAGGTAACAAATCAGGCACAATATTGGAATAGGCTTAACGGGCTCTGGGCGGCAGAAGGATCTACAGGCTTATGGGACATGTCTGGAGCTTCCAAAGAAGCTGACATACACCAGGTGTCAGGAGACGCTGGCTTGCTGCGCCCTTGCCTCCCGATGCTCCCCTTGATATCCGCAAGGCCTCTGATGTCATGTGCTGGCCGAAGAGACAATCAGAGGCCTGGCAAACGGAACTCTCGGCCCCAGAGGATTCAGGCCTGACTGCGCATGCACGCGAACCTCGCTCCCCGCCATATAGTGAAACTGGGGAACGGATGGCCGGGGCTGCCTTTCCTGAAGGACTCACACCAAAGGAACGGGAAATAGAGGCCCGAGACCTCCTCAGCTCCCGTCCTCTGCACAGGCCCTCCCAAATGGGGCAACACCGACAGGCCGTGCGTCTCAAACTAAACTCCTGATGCTGCAGGAGGACAGGAAACAACAACTGAATCAAGTAAAGGAGGGGACCTTTTAAACTTGATCTTCTACGTTGTTTCCTGTCCTGGCAGGTGGGGACACGCTCCTGAGAGTGCCGTTATGGAGGCACTGGGAAAATAAAGTTTAGGTGGGTTATTAAACAGTGAAAGACCAGAAGTTCAGGTTTTCATAGGTTCAATTTCAGATAGAGAGAGGACAAAGCAGGGGTGATGTCAGAGGATGAGATGTATAGTTGGGTGTCATCAGCATAGAGATGGTATTGAAAACCAAATCTACTGACAATAGTCTGTCCGATGGGTGTGTAGAGAAAGAAAAGAGGAGAGGACTGAACCCTGCAGAACCCCAACATAAATGGGTGAGGAGTATAGGTAGTCCCAGCGAATGATACACTAAAGCAGTGGCCAGAGAGATAGGAAAAGAACCAGGAGAGAGCAGTGTCCTTAAGGCAACGGAGTGGAGCCTGGTAGCATATCAAATGCTACAAAGAGATCCATTCTTTTTTTGCTGTCCGGAGGTCACTAGACACTTTGAAAAGGGCAGTTTCTGTAGAGTGAAGGGGCAAAAGCCAAATTGTAAGGGGTCAAGAAGAGAGTGTGCAGAGAGATAGCTTATTAAAGGGAACCTGTCACCTCAAAAACACATATTAAACCGCCAGCATTACCTTACAGTAGCCCACATTGTGTTCCTAATCTTGTGTTTCATTCCCCCATCCGTGGCTGCATACTTTATAAAAACACAGTTTGAATCTTCATGAGCGCTATCTTCTGAGCCAGCTTGCAGTCAAGGGGGCAGCGGCCCCTTACCCGTCCATATGATTGGACCATGTGATGTGACGTCACCACAGGTCCTTTAGCTGGTAGCTAATGCTTGAAGAAGAGAGGAGAGATCGGCAAATACACGATCAAGTGGATAAGGTGAGTTTATTTTTTATTTTTAACCCTTAATCTACATTTTACTAAGCATTCTGTATTGAGAATGCTATTATTTTCCCTTATAACCATGTTATAAGGGAAAATAATAAAGATCGGTCCCGTCTCTAGCAATCTTGCGGAAAATCGCACTGCATCCGCACTCTGATTGCGGATGCTTGCGATTTTCCCGCAGCCCCATTTACTTCTATGGGGCCTGCGCTGCGTGAAAAACGCAGAATATAGAGCATGCTGCGATTTTCACGCAACGCAGAAGTGATGCGTGAAAATCACCACTCATGTGCATAGCCCCATAGAAATGAATGGGTCCGGATTCAGTGCGGGTGCAATGCGTTCGCCTCACGATTGCGCCCGCGGAAATCACGCTCGTGTGAAAGGGGCCTTACTGTTTTGATAAATCAGACCCCTTGTCTAGATATTAGAGAGGATTAGTAAATGTCTCCAATGTGGTTGTGGTAAATGTCCACAATGCATTATAACGCTTCCTGTATATTTCAGAGGGATTATCCATGCTTTAACCATTTATCATTCAGTACCATTACAACTTCTTTCTCATGGTCATATACCCGGTGAATCTTAAAGAGGACTGTCTCTCTTGACATGTCTGTTTTAGTAACTACTTACATTCCCTATTTAATAACACTTCTGGAGCATCTATTCTCATGACTCTATGTTGTGTTACTTCCTTTATTATTCCTACTAGAAGTTCTGAATAAATTATTAGCAATTTGCAATGAAGGTCCAGCCGGGTGTTACCAGTTGGGTGGGGAAGTCTCTGCACAGTCTGTCACAATCCAATCAGTACTGCCAGTGTCAGACTGTGCAGGGACACATTGGCAACTTATAACACCCAGTTTGACCTTCATTACAAACTGCTAGCAATTCATTTATAACCTCTAGCAGGAATAATAGAAGAACAGCACAGCAAAGAGTCATACGAATAGATGCTCCAGAATTGTTATTACAAGGGGATGCAAGTAGTTACTGAAACAGACATGTCAGGAGGGGTGACAGGTCCTCTTTAATACATCACAATTTGGCTCATCTCTTTTCACTTATGGTAAAGTTCAACTCCCACATACATTCGAGGAAAGAAAACATTAAGGGGATGTTCTCATTTATAAAGAATCATCTCCTGGAGAAAATGACATTCAATAAGGAAGTTTAATTTAGCATCCATGATAATTAATTTAGGTTTGACGACTTGGAATATAAACATCACAGTAAATATATGAGGGATCAATACTCTGGACAATGTGTATATATATCAGATGGCTGAAAAATACTTCAGCGAGATTACATTAGCATGTTCATGATAGATCCCGAAAGTGATCAGGTCTAATATATAGGAGGGAGAAAAGCGAGGAAAACTACACTGAGAAATACAAATGGCACTTAGCTAAATAGTAACCGTAGTTCTCAGTATATGTTATTTGTGGGGATTTGCTCTGTAGGCAGGGTAAGGCTACTTTCATACTAGCGTTTTAGTTTTCTGGTATTGAGATCCGTCATAGGGGCCCAATACCGAAAAAGCTTCAGTTTTGTCCCCATTCACTGTCAACGGGGACAAAACTAAACTGAACAAAATGCATTCCGTTCCGTCTAGTTATGCGTTCCCATACCGGAGAGCAAACCACAACATGTTGTAGTTTGCTTTCCGTCCTGGGATGCAGAGCAAGACGGATCCGGCATGACTCCCAATGCAAGTCAATGGGGACAGATCCGCTTTTCTGCCACAATCTGCCACAATAGAAAACCTATCCGCCCCCATTGACTTTCAATAGAGTTCATGACGGATCCGTCTTGGCAATGTGCCACCCAGGAGCGGTTAAGTGCATGTTAGGCCTGGGGCTGTCTACCCAACTTGGGCCCTCCCTCCATTTTAGTTTAGTTCTTTTTAAGGTTTTTTGTATGAAGAGGCTGCTGTGCTTCGTGAGCGCCACAGTCTCTTCCTAGGCCATATAACAACTCCACACTAAACAAAAATACCCCAAATCATCTCCTAAACTGAAAAATTTGGTCACTGAAGTTAAAATACATATAATTATAATAAAAAGACTTGGAGGAGAATACAGCACCACATACCTCTTACATCCAGGGACATCTCCTGTCATGTAGACCTTCTCTTTCCTCTTCTCCTCCATTTGACCCAGACCACCGTGACAAGTTCTTTCAGCCGCATCTCGTCTCTACAGAGTTTGCAACACAGACACGTTAGATTTCTCAGTTTTTCCATCAACCTCCCCATCCTGGTGTCCCGACAATGTCATCCTGCTGCTACCCCCAATACTGTGCCTGTTGTGCTCCCCTAATGTCCCAGGTACTGTACTGCTGAAAAAATAGTGACCTTAATAGACATAATTGGGGTCATTTATCAAACTGGTGTAAAGTAGAAGTGGATTTCCAAAAGAGCTGTGAAAAATGAGAGGTGGAATCTGATTGGCTGCTATCGGTAACTAAGCGAGTTCTACTTTACACCAGTTTGATAAATTACCCCAAATGTCCCTATAGTGTCTACAGCAGCTATAATGTCCCCTAGAGTGCCCCCAGTAATAATAAAACTCTATATTGTGTTCAAGGTAATAATCCCTGTAAAGTGTCCCCAGAAATAATAGAATTGCCCCTGCAGTGCCTCCCCAATAGCAACACCCCCCACGCTGCCCCCATATATTAATTTCCCCCACACTGCCCCCACATAGTAATCTCCCATAGTAATTTGCCCACCACACAGTAATTTCCACCACACTGCCTCCATATAGTAATTTGCCCCCATACAGTAATTTTCCACACACAGTAATTTCCCACACTGCCCTCACACAGTAATTTTCCCCACACTGCCCCCACACTGTAGTTTCCCCACCACACCCCCACACAGTAATTTCCCCACACTGCCCCCACATTGTAGTTTCCCCACACTGCCCCCACACAGTAATTTACCCCACACTGCCCCCACACAGTAACTTCCCCACACTGCCCCCACACAGTAATTTCCCACACACTGCCCCCACATTGTAGTTTCCCCACACTTCCCCACACAGTAACTTCCCCACATATCCCCCATACAGTAATTTCCTACACTGCCCCCACATTGTAGTTTCCCCCACTGCCCCCGCACAGTAATTTCCCCACACTTTCCCCACATTGTAGTTTCCCACACTGCCCCCACACAGTAATTTCCCCACACTGCCCCCACACAGTAATTTCCCCCACACTGCCCCCACACAGTAACTTCCCCACAATGCCCCCACACAGTAATTTCCCCACACTGCTCCCACATTGTAGTTTCCCCACACTACCCCACACAGTAATTTCCCCACACTGCTCCCACATTGTAGTTTCCCCACACTACCCCACACAGTACTTTCAAATGCAGGGTCCACTTCTTAGTATACAAAGAACAGTACCATACATTGTATAGTGTCTGTGCTGGTACTGCAGCTCAACCCCATTCACTTCAATAGGACTGAGCTGCGCATAAGCCATGTGACCAATGAATAACATGTAATTTGGTCTTAGGAAAGATGAGAGAAGTCCACAGCGCTACTGCGAATGCCGCTGCCTTTATAAAACAGCTGATCAGTGGGAGTCCCGGGTGTCGGACCCCAAACAATCAGATACTGATCACCTTTTCAGAGGATAGATAATCAGTATTAAAGTCTCAGAAAACCCCTTTAACTGCTGCTACCACAGCTACTACTTCTACATCTCCATAGCCACATATCTCCTGTTTGTCCATCAGGTTCCACATTGTACTGTTGCTGCTCCTGAAAAAGGGATAATTTTTGGACTGCCTATTCATTAAGGGATAATTTTTGGACTGCCTGTTCAGAACAAGACATTGCTTTTTTTTTATATTACCATGGTTGTATAAACACCTGTAGCCATCTTCCCCAATAAGAGATGATTTTTGGAATAAAAAACAGGCTGTTTACTATCATCAACCATGCATTTACCCATAGCTATATAGGTCACTGTCACTCTGACTGTCTAATGCTGTCTTTGTGTTAGGCTACTTTCACACTAGTGTTAATGTTTTCCGGTATTGAGATCAGTCATAGTGTCTCAATACCGGAAAAAAACGCTTCCGTTTTGTCCCGATTCATTGTCAATGGGGACAAAACGTAACTGAACAGAAGGGAATGCTCCAAAATGCATTCCATTCCGTTCTCATACTGAGAGCAAACCGCAGAATGCTGCAGTTTGTTTTTCCGCCCTGAGATGCGGGCAAGAAGGATCCGTCTATGATCATAATGTAAGTCAATGGGGACGGATACGCTGCTGGCACAATAGAAAATGGATCCGCCACCCATTGACTTCCAATGGAGTCCATGACAGACCTGTCTTGGCTATGTTAAAGATAATACAACCGTATATGTTCATAACGGATGCTGATGGTTTTATTATCAGTAACGGAAGCGCTTTTACTGAACCCTGCGGATCCAGTAAAAATGCTAGTGTGAAAGTAGCCCTATAGAGCTTGAAAGGGGTTGGGGTAGGAGCCCTTAGAGACCCTAGAACAGTGATGGTGAACCTTTAGAGACAGAGTGCCCAAACTGCAAACCTACAACCCACATATTTATCGCAAAGTGCCAACGCGGCAATTTAACCTGAATACTACAGTCCAGTATAGTATAAGCTATAGCTATACTATAAAAGCTGCCTATATTCAATGTGCTGCCTGTGTTGCTCATAGTGCGCTCTGCGCTGATGGATGACAGGAAAAGTCTAAGGCATATTGGTACACCATAGACTCTTTCCAGGGTGCGGGTGCCCATAGAGAGGGCTTTGAGTGCTGCCTCTGACACCTGTGCCAAAGGTTCGCCACCACTGCCCTAGAATATCATAGACAATTTTGGAGGTTAATCTGTGCACTTTCAATTCGATTTAGTCATAGCCAAATCCAAACTTCTGAATCAGATCGGAAAAAAACTTTAAAAAATGTGCTCATCTCGAGTAAGGGTGGGTTCACACTAGCGTTAGGCATTCCGCTATTGCTTTCCGTTATAACAGAATGCCTAGACAGAATGCAAAACGAAAGTCTTTAAAGCGTAACTCTGTCACCGGATTTTTACATCTAAAACGGCTCACAGTACCTACAGATCTTGTTCTTGTACTTTCCAAGCTGGTGTCATATGTAATTATGCCCTTAGTATTCTTGAAAAATGACTTTATAAAGTGCTGGTCCCATGCGCCTGCAGTCACGGCAGAAGTCAAGGAGGCAGACACTCGTGACTGCAGACAGTGACTCCCGCCATAACCCCGCCTCTCATCCCTGTGATAGACAGTTCTCCCCAACAGCCGGGACCGCGCTTGTATCGGGCGCATGCGCCCTGCCCACTTCGCAAGCGCGATCCCGAGCATCGCGCCGAGGGAAGCGCGATCCCCTTTCTCATCGCGCCTGCGCAGTCCAGTCCCCTGATACCGGCCTGCTTTTTTTCTAATGTCGCTCTTGCGCGCGCCTCGGTCATCTGGCCTCCTTGCGTCCACGTGATCAAGCGCGGTCCCGGCTGTTGGGGAGAACTGTCTCATCACAGGGATGAGAGGCGGGGTTATGGCGGGGAGTCACTGTCTGCAGTCACGGAGTGTCTGCCTCCTTGACTTCTGCCGTGACTGCAGACGCATGGGACCAGCACTTTATAAAGTCATTTTTCAAGAATACTAAGGGCATAATTACATATGACACCAGCTTGGAAAGTACAAGAACAAGATCTGTAAGGTACTGTGAGCCGTTTTAGATGTAAAATCCGGTGACAGGTTCGCTTAAAAGGCATTCCGCTTGCTTTCCGTCATAATACAGGTCTATGCAAAAGCATAACGGATCTGTTTGTCCTGTTATAAGACGGAAAACAAAGTCCTGTCCACAGGACTTTGTTTTCCGTCTTGCATAACGGAACCAGACGGATCCGTTATGTTTTCCCATAGACTTGTATTATAACGGAAAGCAAACGGAATGCCTTTTAAAGTCTTCTGTTTTGCATTCCGTCATAATTGAAGTCTATGGGAAAGCATAACGGATCCGTCCTTCCGTCTTATGGATCCCGTTATGTTCCGTTATAACCACGTTATAACGGAAGGCCATAACGGAATGCATAACACTAGTGTGAACCCACCCTTATTATTATTTGTTATGGTGTGGCATTTATATATATTACATCTTATCGATTTTACAGGTTTATCACATAATGTTTTTACTCTATATGCTAAGTAAAATTCACCATTTTACTGGCTTTACTGATGGTTTTTAGAGATGAAGGATACATATTAACACAGATGTTAGGGCGCATGTCTGACAACAGAGAGGAGACACTCATCTGGCTGTTTCCAAGGGCAACCTTTGAATTTTGAAAGACTTTAGATTTGAACATAAAATATAAAACCTTTGGTTGTTGGGTTTCTAGTCCCCATGAGGTCTCAGTTGCACTGAACATCTTAAAACTCTGTATGTAGATCCCCAAGATAGCTGTTTAACCCCTCACAAACTATGAGCACCTTCAAACTGACTTTTTCTCGTTTCTTTGCTTCCTAAATGCAAAACTTAAAGTGTTCTTGTACTTTAAAATGAGCTTTTGATATGCGATAGTGACATATTAAATGTTTTGATCAGTGGGGGTCTGAGTGCTGAGACCCTGCCGACTGTTACAACGAGGATAAAAGATCGCTAACACAGCGCTCTCTCTCTCCTCGCTGCAGGAGACGGGCTCATAGACTTGCCCGTCTTATAA
Source organism: Bufotes viridis (assembly GCA_033119425.1). NCBI lineage: Eukaryota > Metazoa > Chordata > Amphibia > Anura > Bufonidae > Bufotes > Bufotes viridis. Next base: position 561,848,103 of record CM065589.1, on the reverse strand, counting down.
GTAACTTATATAATGGCAATGAGGCACTATGCGACGTACTGCGTACAAGATTCAGTATTGTTGTTTTCATGCCGTATTACACAACATGATACCAACAATGACATTTCTGCCATGTATGGAAATGATACAATATGTTTCATATATAAGATTTTCTAATTTTCTTCTGTGATACATGCAGTTACAAACTGCAGCTATGCAAACATAAGAAAATACAAGAAAATAGCCTCCCCCTCCGCGCCGTGTGCTTGGGTTTAAAAGATCACATACTATTCCAAAGACAAGGTCATGTTGAATTTGTTTTTGCATAAAGACATTTTTATGCCCTGTAAATGTGAGGAAGGCTATTTGGGGGGAGGATTTGGGTTTCTATGGAGATTCCCATCCCCCTCCTCCTTATTTGCAAGAGCACAGATAAGGCACAAATGAGACAAACAATGACAGCTCAGCATCAATTTCTGTTCATCTGATCTCGTGTTCCACCAAATAATTACATTTGGAATGCATTCCCTAGGAGTTTGTATACCACAAATGTTTGGGACTTGGTGTAGATGGCAGATATTTTTAATCTTTTTTCTCATCTTCTATAATGTTGTGCAGATACCGGGACGTAAGCTGATTACTTTGCACACTGTTTTGCACATACAAGATAATGGACTTCTACTTTATCTTGAGTGCACTCCGAACAATAAAAGTGGAGTAAATCATGTCCCTACTTGTTTCCGTATCATTTTTCAGCCATGAAAGTATTAGAAAACATTCCTACTTTTATCTCTGTTAATCATATCATCAAAGCTGCCACAAAGCAATACTGTGTGAAAAAATGCCGATTACATTTTTAAATAGTGCTTTGTTCTACTGTCATTATATGTTTAATGTCTAGGGGTTTGGTATACTTTTAATAGGAATGCATTGCCCATATGTAGTGACATATGTCCTTTTATTGTTTTTATTATATTTAACAGATTTTTGTACTTTATTTTCTGGGCCACATTATGGGAGCAGCCATCTTGCCTGAGCTGCTGGTTCACAGGCACAATAGCCAAACTATGTTCATTGATGTCTATAGGAGAGTTTTCTAGACCTGTTCTGTTCAAGTCATTGTGCAGGGAGGGGGAGTAGATAGTGTATTGTCATTCACCTATTGTGAGTGATGGATACTGATCTGTCTATCTATCTATCTATCTATAGATGATACCTGCCTGTGATGCTAATGAGATGACTGCTGAAAAGTGCCGAAAGTAGCCATTATTAGGATTTAGTAGCCAATGCATAAAGCGTGGGATTTTAGAATTTTTTAAAGTGGAAAATGTTTAAGAAAAATTACCAAAAATTTGAAATAAAATATGCTCAACATAAAAACATGTAAACAATAGGTCAATTTATGATGACACGCTGCCTTCAAAGTTAAGCGGGTTATTTTACCTTTTTTTTACTGATGATCAATCCTTTGGATAGGTCATCAGCATCTGATCGACGGGGGTCCAACACCCAGAAACCCATCGATCAGCTGTTTGAGAAGGCAGCGGCACTCACATTAGTGCTGCGGGCTTCCCGCAGGCCAGTGACGGCACGACTGTGTCACGTGGCCTGGGCGGAGGTGAACTCCACTGAAGTGAATGGGACCCAGAACCCCCACCGATCAGATGCTGGTGACCTATCCAAAGGATAGATCAGTAAGACAAAGATAAAAGGGCCCTTTTAAAGTGTAGAGTGAGACCACCCTGGCTCTTTGGATTGGATCTCATTGCACCTCATAGGGTAAGAAGTCTTCAGGAATTTTACATTCATAACTTATATTTAGGACAGGACATCAATGTGCGATTGGCGAGGGTGCAGTCACTGGAATCCACTGCAGAAAGCTACTGCAGTGTCTGATACATCAAAATATATGTGAGTGCAACTGTGTGTGGTAGTGCACCAGACTATTCAAGTGAATGGGACTAGGCTTCAGTACTAGAAATAGAGAAGTATGTCAGTGAGAGCACCACAGCCAAGGATTTACCCCATTGATCCCACAATGTTATATCCTGGAATAACCATTTAATGTGAGATGCTTACTCTCATTGTGGGCCAATGAGAAGGCAGCAATGTCTTTGTCTGAGCTTAGCAACATCCCTAGCAACCAATAGGAAAGTTGTCTACTCCTTACTATATAAGAAGCTCCCCAGCAGACATTTTCAGTAGTTTTATGGCGTTCTGAGAGAGACAGCAGTGTCATTGCTGCGCTCTGTGCTTTGCTGTGTCATAACATTAGATAGTTAGTTAGGTTATATATATAATACAGATAGTTAGTGGGAGATAGTCAGTGTAGGTTAGATAGTGATATAGTGTAGCTGATAGGTTCCAGTGCAGGGTGTTAGGTAGTGTGATAGGTTCTGCTGTCCATACATACATGCTACATACATAGTGCTGTGATGTCACAAGTTCACAATAATACTTAGTGCGCCAATCACTAATATGTAGTCAGACCTGCTAAAATGTGAAGTTGCCCGTATTGAGCAAAAATATGCGCATCAATTGCCGATTTGCACAGTCGCGAATACATTGGAGCACTCTATCTGCATGTAAAGCTATTGTAACTTTCTGCTGTGCCAACCATTTTCTCCAGCCTCAGTAAACTTCTAGCAGCTTGAAAAATGTATCAAAGGTGACCCACTCCTATATTGCCAGCGCAATACTCGAATATTACACTGCCAATTTTCGCAATCAAGAAAATAATCGCAAATTCGCCAATATATGACAAATATTCGCGAAATGTCGCAAATTTGAATATTTCCTCTGCCGCTACGTGATGAACCTGCTCAAAAGCTGTCAGTAGAATATAAACAAATCTGCTTCCCATAAAACACAATTCATGGGCATTGCTGGTTTCTACCCAACAGTAATGTACACGGCTTATTTCAGGAAAGTTCAAGCAATGTTTTGGAAGGAGGAGGAAAGGCTGATATAAGATGAAATCAGAAACAATGGGTCCATTTTTACACCGTCTGTGGAGTTTTCCTTATTTTGGCTAAGCTTTAATCTTTTGACACATGGTCTCATGTTATCCTAAAGCAGCCTGTGGAATTTCTAGTGTATTATATCACGGTGAGCTGCCTAGGCCATGATACAGCAAGGCTGCCCCAAGCCAAAACATGTCCACCATCAAGTTTTAGACTCGGAATCAGGTTTTCTGGTTTTCAAAAGCATGTCTTTGCCTTGCCTGTCCAGAACATAGCGTTCCAAAAGTCCTGATGTTTGCCTGGATGCTCATGGGCAAATCATAGTCTTTCTCTGCTGTTCTTTCTGGACAGCCAAGTTTCCTCCTACTATGATTCCCATATAGATCTGATTTTTTCTAACTGCAAACTCAAGCACTGACATGAATTCTGTAGGTCTGATGACCTTTTGGGCTGATGATTGAGTTTTGGGCTTTCAGAGACATCTTTCAGCATCTTGCATTCTACGCTTGGCCTTGCTGGGCCATGGTCTTGTCAGCAGTTGATAGAAATGTTCTTCATTTGCAGATGATCTTTAGCGAAATGATTAATGTCTGAATGTTTAGTGATCTTATTATATTCCTTTCCTGACTAATAGGTATCTTTCTGAAGGAAACGGAGAGGTCTTTGCATACAATTCAATACCGTGCAAAGACTACAAGCTGAGATCTAGAAAACATGGGGAACTGAAACAAGTATATTAGAAAATTGCTAAACTTTTCATAATTAAGGCTAGGTTCATAACATGTTTAGCAAACCTGTTGCAACGTCCATTTGATTTTTTTTTCTTCAAACGGGATCCATTAACAGATCCATAGACTCTTGAAGGGGTGTCCATCATGGTTGAGTGTCCATATCTCTTCATTTGACAAGTTTCTGTCAAGATCAGATAGGGACAGACAAATGTGGACTACCTCATTTTTGTGACCTGTTAAATGACCAACAGGATTCTTATGGATCTGTTTTTTGTACAATGCAAGTCTATCACAACATGATGCCCTACGATCCTGTTGCACCGTCGACTGTTTGATGTAAATTTTTTACATGATATAAAAATAAGGAATTTTTTACTGGATAGCCAAATGTGATGTGAACTCTAGCCTGATTTTCTGAAATGTAGGCCTCTTTTTCTGCTGATGTTCTGCCAGTAAGACAAGTGCAAAAGCCAGTAGATTATACTTCGGGCTCATGCACACAACCGTATGTATTTTGCAGTCTGCATAAAACGGATCTGCAAAAAATACAGATGACTTCCGTGTGCATTCCGTATTTTGCGGAACGGAACAGCTGGCCCCTAATAGAACAGTACTATCCTTGTCCGTAATGCGGACAATAATAGGACATGTTCAATTTTTTTATGGAATGGAAATACGGACATACAGAAATGGAATGCCCACAGAGTATCTTCCGTTTTTTTTGCGGACCTATTGAAATAAATGGTTCTGCCTACGGTCCGCAAAAAAAACGAAACGGAAAGAAAATACGTTGTGTGCATGAGGCCTTATACTGAATTTGTTATCAAGTGCACTTGCTGCTTTTGAGCTAGATGATCAGGTATGTTACGTATTAGGGCTCATGCGCACGACCGTATGTATATTGCCCATGTATTTTCCCCATGTTATAAGGGAAAATAATAAAATATACAGAATACCGAACTCAAACCCAAACTTCTGTGAAGAAGTCCGGGTTCGGGTCTGGGTACCAAACATTCCAATTTTTCACACGCGCGTGCAAAACATATTAAAACGCATTGCATTCACATGGAAAAATCGCACAATTTCCCGCAACGCACCCAGCATCCTAACTGGCCCTCACACGCGACGCCCGTGTGAAAGAGGCCTTACACTCACATCAATACGCAGAATATTACTTCACTGAACTCAGGTGCCAAATATGAGATTCTAGTTTCAGTCTATTAATTCAAGTAGAAAGGTCACCTGAAGGAGTTCTGCAGCAAATATAAGATTGTTTTTACTTAGGAAAGAGAAGTTAACCACATTTATTCCTGTTTTTATTGCTGAGTATTAAACCAGCTGACAGAACAGAAATAAATTGTTCCAATGACACACACTATAGGGCTCATGCACACGACCATATGTATTTTGCTGTCTGCAAACCACAAAAAAATGGATGACATCGGTGTGATGTCCATGTTACATCTCTTTTTTTTTGCAGATCAATCTGTAACAATGCCTGTCTGCAAACGGACAGGAATATGACATATTCTATTTTTTTGTGGAACGGCTATGCGGGAAACGGAATGCACATAGAGTCATTTCCATTTTCTTTTTGAGGACCCACTGAAGTGAATGGTTCCTTATAATGGGCCGCAACAAAAACGGAATGGACATGGACAAAAATTCTGTTGTGCGCATGAGCCCTTAATTGAGATACAATAGAGATAGATAGATAGATAGATAGATAGATAGATAGATAGATAGAAAGATAGAAAGATAGGAGATAGATAGATCGCTGATAGATATTAGATAGATAGATAGATAGATAGATAGATAGATAGATAATAGATAGATATATAATAGATAGATAGATAGATAGATAGATAGATAGATAGATAGATAGAAAGATAGGAGATAGATAGATACTAGATAGATATTAGATAGATAGATAGATAGATAGATAGATAGACAGACAGATAGATAGATAGATAGATAGATAGATAGATAGATAGATACAGATTGATAGAAAGATATGGATAGAGATACATAGATAGATAGATATGAGATAGATAGATTGATTGATAGATAGATAGATATTAGATTGATAAATAGATAGATAGATATTAGATAGATAGATATGAGATATAGAAGATAGATAGATATGAGATAGAAAGATAGATAGATAGATAGATATTAGATAGATAGATAGATCTGATAGATATTAGATAGATAGATAGATAGATAGATAGATAGATAGATAGATAGAACTGATGGATATTAGATAGATAAATAAATAAAATCCTCATCTTAATATGCACGTACAGTGTAAAGATACACATAGATTTACCATGCAGAAAATGTGCAGATGTGCGGTGGAAATTTCCTAACATAATCAGCTTCTCACAAGCCATGATGTGGCAGCATTTAATAGTCCCCATTGCAGCCACAACCCCCAGACTCCCCATAGTTCTACAGAAGGAACCTGGATCATTAAAGACCCTTAAGTGATTTACGTTCAGTTCTAGCAGCGGTCCTACTACGGGTAATAAAATGCAGCTGTATTACTGCCTTGTGACATCAGAGTAATGGTAAAACATCATCACAAATTCCAATTGATGGATGCTTCTAAAATAAATTAATTGCATCATTATGGGAAAAAAAGATGGTTACATTTATGGTTAAAGGTCACTGTAGTTAAGTTAGAGAGAAAAACATGTCTCCAGCCACATGACATATAAAATAATGGTATATGCTAGGATGAAAGAAGACAAAAACGAGCCAAAAATCAATAACAATTTGAACCTGAAAACAATATTTGAATTCCAAATTAAAAATGTATGTCGCCAGTAAAGCTTATAACACACATGCACATATAATACTCATGTAAAATGTCTCCCTCCTGGAGCACTTATGCCATAATTGCCTCATCTGCATACGACTAGCATTTTATAGTATTGCCATTTGATTTTTTTAAGTGTCCCCATGTATTATCATGCTAATGTCTTGTTTTCTGAACTTAGGTACCATTCTGGTAAATGACAGGATGAGCAGCTCTAGCAATGCACAAGCGCACATTATTCTTCAGCCGTGTTAACAGTACGGGGAATAATTCGCTTCAACACTCACTTTCATTTGATGCCTATTACTATGAGGTATGTACGCCTTTAAGAGCAGACTGCTCACAAGGTCATAAGATGATTGGTCAAAAGAAAATTCTAGGCCTGAGAATTCCCATTCAAATCCACTTAGGCAGAATTGTGAATATCTACTGAGTGGATTTCATCATCGCTCCTCATATTGGCTCAGCACTCTGAAAGCACCTGTGTACACACGAGGAACCCTCCTCCATACCACCCCCTCCCATCCAACCTCCTCCTCATCCTCAAGCAAAATGTCAGGTCCCCAAATTAAAGCTAAATAATAACGGCTTCATACAACTAGACAGAGTTGTCATGCAGTAGTATGGAATTTAGAAGCAGTCATGTTGATTTTTTACCAAGCTTTCCCCAAAAAATGAAAAATACTTATCACAGTGCTAAGGGATCGTGCTTACGGGCATATAAAGGGATTAGCCACTTTATCCAAAGCCCCTAAACTATTTGGTGTGGGTCATCCATTAGATGTTACCCTCACCGCTCAGAAGAAGGCAAGATGGTGGCAGTCACATGACACCCCCACCCTTGACCACTTTCTCAGCTGCCTCTTGATGGATTTTCTTCTGTGCAAGCGCTAAATACTTTCTTTTACCTTAAAGGGTTATTCCCATCTCAGACATTGATGGCATATGTTTAGGATCAGTTACCACCTCTGGGACCAGCTCCTATCTCCAGAAAGGAAGGTGAAGGTGAACACACCGTGCAAGCTCGACCACCCTTTATTCACCACTATGGGAACGGCGTCTAGAAACATGGCTGTGTTCCTCCATCCATACCTCCATGTATATGGCTCTGCCATACGAGGGAGTAGATACAACTGGTACCGAACATGAATACCCAACACGCAAACCTTGCAAATTTCTTTTTCCAAAGCAGTCTCCCCAAATTGTATACATCTAAAAATCTTTATATTTACCCTTAAAAGCCTCAGAGCCAGTGCCATAATCCATGCAAAGTGCTCTAAAAAGCTCTATCCATCAAGGTCCTGCAGAACTCATCCCTGATATTGTGTGTTTTGTGTTAAATGTAATTTCCTTCAGGAAGCCAGAAGTACAATTCAGAAATTAAGTAAAATATAGGTATAAAAAAAACAAGTGGATCTGCCTGTCCCTGATGACCTGCAGCCATCTGTTAACCTTGTGGCAAGGAAGAGGAAGCCAGATATTTCTCCTTTACATACAACAATTACCTTTGCGGCTCTGGTTCCCAGGAGGGACTGTTTACTCTCATTGTAGGAGCGTGATACACCAAAATAGCACTTCTCCGATAAGGAGGGCCGCACCGGGGAAAACAGACATATATTTCAGGTGTAAGTCTCCAGAAAACTGCTGAATGACGCAAGGGACAACAGTAAAGAAGCTTACAGGAGAATTGATGAGTATTAGAGACCACGCTGTGCAACCGTTCTCTGAATAAAAGTGCAGATATTTTGTTCAGTTATTGAAAAGCAAGAATTTTTTTTTAGGGGACTGACTGCAGGTGCATCAGCTGTGTCCCAAAGCTGTATGATGTAACGCTTGCAACGTTCATCACATCCTTTTATTTTCTATGTACATTTTCACTGGGTATTGTTATTCAAAACGATTCAAAAGGGTCGGGCTGCACTACAAGACTGCTAGAGGATCCTCTAGTGGGCCCATGTCTTAACACTATAATGGGCCCCAAAGGTCTAGCAGAAGACAACTGAATTGCTTGTGACTAGGGTCTATTTCTTACGGTTGATGACAAATCACCTATTACATCCTGGTAATGATATAACATGTACGTTGCTAAAGACAAAGGGGGACATTCATCATGAGGGGAATTTTTTTAGTCAGTTCCCCTTCAGTGTGTGTTGGCATACTTTGCTTCTCAATTAGCAAATGTTGCTTTGTTAAATTTAGAGCATCTTTACACCTAAAACTTTTGTCTAGAAATGCAGCTCCAGTTTTCTACACCCACTCGAGTCACTTTGGGACTTTTTTGCAACTTTTTGAAGAAGTCCCAGGGATAAATCTAGACATGGCTAACCACACCCACTTTTCTACCCACTTTTCCAAACTGGAGTGAGTGATGTAAAAATGCAAGGCTATGAGCTCTGCGCTGCGATTGGACAGCGCTACAGCCTAGGAGAAGGAGACACCCAGGACAAAAAGGGCAGACTCTTCCCAGTAGAACCAAGTCACTGAAGACACCGGAGGACATAGCGAGAGAACGGAGCAGCGCCCAGGCATAATAGTAAGTGCAGTGAGATCCCTGGGCGCCGCTCTACATATCATGATACTTAGTTCATACTTTTTTTTTCACATGAAAGGTCCCCTTTAAGTGGGGAGAATTGGCTTCTACCTCATTTTTTTTTTTGCCTTCCTCTGGATCAACTTGCAGGATAACAGGCCGAACTGGATGTACAGATGTCTTTTTTCGGCCTTATGTACTATATTACTATGTTACTGAATCACTTTCTTCAATAAATAAATTACCAAGTTGAATATTTTTTTATATTTTTTTTCAAATTTTTTTTTGCTTTTTTATTCCTACAATTTTATTTACTAGCAATATGCTGACATTCTCCTGCATGCCAGCATAAAAATATGCACATGCGCCTATTGGGGAAAATGAAGAGCGTGCCCCAATAGACATACATAAGACATGTTAACTGCTGAGATTAGAGTTTTCTCCTATCCCAGCATTTGCAGAAGGAGTAGATCCGTGTATTACAACTCCACTCTCACCGTTGAACTGAGTGCACTGTCAGCACACACGAGATCACTATCGGCTACCATCCGGTTACCTATAGCAGGCATGTCCAAACTGCAGTCCTCCAGCTGTTGCAAAACTACAACTCCCAGGATGCCCTAATAGCTGTAGGCTATCCAGGCATGCTGGAAGTTGTAGTTTTGCAACAGCTGGAGGGCCGCAGTTTGGCAATGCCTGACCTATAGCCATATATGTTGCTATCACTTTGTCATTACTAATGCTGTCTTGATGTTAAGGAGCTTTTAGGGGTTGGATATGGTCCTGGGAGACTCCAGAGTGTCATACACCACTTATCAAGGCAATCTGCAGCAATTTCAATTCTTGCAGAATTTATTCTTACCAAAATTGAATCTGCCGGCCAATTTGTTAGAATCGAACACCAAACAAATTCACTAATCTCTGTTTACAGTATTCAGATCTCCAGCGTATTTGAAGTTGTGAATATATCACCAGCCAACCCATGTGCTTTATATCAATACTTGTTTGTGTCCATTACAGATTGCCGAATAATTCTGAATAATACAACGCCAACATGAAGAAATGTCCTTAATGTCTGATTACAAGGGAGAATACAGCCTTTTTCTGTACAGAGCTTTTCTTTCCTGCCATTGAAGAAAATGTCATAACAGATTAAAGTTCGAGAATTGCTTTTTTCCTTTTCAAATTGATTACATTTTAAATGTTACAGGTCCCTGGTGAGTTCTTTATCTGTAGGGTATCTCAGTGATTATATTAGAAGGAAATTGTAAAATGCTCTGTATGCAGATGCCTGAAAGAAGGGTGTATATTAAGGAAGAAACATTCAAGAGAGCAGGCTTCTGTGAATGAGTAAATTAACCCCTTGAAAACCAATTTTGTCTTTAAGAACCCCAGCAATTTTTTTGCAGGGCAAGTTTCAGGTCTGTTAGAAATTATTTGGCAGTACACACAGGCACATTCTAAATTACGCTCATTTGTTTCCAAATGCCGGAATGTATAAAAATGCAATATTCTGACTTTTTTATGCTGTTTACGAGTGTTGAGTGAAGTTAAGCTGTCCAAAATGGAATTCGGCCGAAGTTTAGTAGAGCTTGGATTTGCAATGAAGCTGAATTTACTTGCGCTTCATGGTAACGAATAATTTTTTTCCTAAAATGGTGGCTGCACATGTTACAAAGTGAAAGTATGAAGCCTGGGAGACATCACCCATAATGGTGTGCAGCCAGCCAATCCACAGGTAGCCATCTTATGTGATGTCACAGCCCTATAAAAGTCTCATCCCGCGCGGTCTCTGCCATTTTCCTGTGAGCTGAGCATAGGGAGAGATGTGTCAAGCGTTTATGTGCTAGGGACAGTGTTGCTGCAAATTGTTAATAGGACAGTATTGGAGAGGGAGAGTTACAGGAGGCTGAAGGAGAGTGCAGGGAGACTGCAGGGAGAGTGTATCGCTGTGCAGTTCATCGACATTCATAGTTAATCTCTTCTGCTAGGGATACAGTTAGTGTGTCTCAGTATTAAAGGCAGGTGTCATATATCACTGTGAGCATCACTGCTGCTGCTGTTGACACCCTCCCCACTCTGTCATGGGGTCCCTACTGTCACTGTTACTGCTGCTACCACTCTCCCCACTTTGTCATGGGGCTACTACTGTCACTGCCGCTGCCACCCTCCCCACTGTGTCATGGCGCCACCACTGTCAATGTTACTGCTGCGTATGGAGTGGGTTCACTGCAGCAGCCCATTCCATACATTCCCTCAGCCACCGTGACATACGGGTATACCTGATTTATAGAGGTTCATGACAAATTAATTTGTAATAAAGCTAATTGCTTGGAAAACTTCGGCAAATCGACCAAATTGAATTTTTCTAAACTTTGCTAATTTCTTCTGTTTACCATAATGGACAAAAACTGTATTGTACATGTCACTATGAGTTCGGGATACGTCACACATGTGTGTTTTACTATTAAATAGTTTTTATTCTATTAAAATTATTTATTTAAAATAAGAAATTGTATTTTTTTCTTTTGCAGCACTATTTCACAGTTTTTTGTTCCATTATAGAAGTTTAAGCTAGTTTCTTATGCATCATCTTTACGCTTCAAGAAAAACTGCAGCATAGCAGTCGCGTCTCCGTACAGCATTAAAATATATGGGCGAGTGGAAATTAGTTATCACCAAAGTCTTAGCGAGACTTTGGTAAATAACTTCTGTATTACATTTTAAACTTGAAAACCATTTCAAAACAGGAATCTGATGTTGGCTTTGGTACCGGCTGGTACCTCGGTACCGAAGCCAACTTCAAATCCAGGTTTTAAAATGGTTTTCAAGTTCAAAAATCAAATCCTGAATTTATCCACTGAAGTCCCACGAGATTTGGGTGATGATAAATTTCCCTCGCCAGAGCCCATACATTTCAATACTGTACGGAGACGAATCTCCATACAGCATTCAAACTAAGTTTTGAGAAAATCGAGTTCGGATCTAAGATCCAAAGCTTGTTTCACTCAACACTAGTTGCCAAGAGATGTTGAGTGTTATTCTTCAGTTTTTCTCCACGCATGTGAAAAACTCATCAGAAACTGATTGCACCCACTCAGAAAAAAATGAAACACTGAATGCAGTTGTAGACAAAACTGATTGAACTTGCATGCAAAACCATACATTTTTCACTAAGGTACATCTTTAATTACCTTTGTTAAGCCCCAAACTGACAGCATAGGGGTTCCTGCACACTGGTCCGGGTTTACAAACAAAATTTTGCACGTGTCACTTGCAGATTCTGATGCAACGATCTCACCCTTTGCACTGCAAGGAATGAAATCCACACCCAAAAATCTGACCGCACTTGTACACTCGTGTGCACGAGCCCTTATGCTGTTTTTTCTAAACTAAATTCCAGGTGGAAAAAAGACGCAGAATCTGTAACATGTGCAGGTAGCCTAACACTGTCAACGCATGTGATCTAAAGGCACTGATTGCAGTCTAAAAAACATTCACTCCAATATGTTATTTTTAACACTACAGGGGCAACACTACTGTAATGGGGGCACTAAAGGGGCAGCATCATTATAAGGGGGTATAAAGGGGCACCACTACTGAAAAAGAGAGTCATAACTGCTGTGCAGAGATATTAAGGGGGCATTCTACTGTATGTGGGCCCTATGGGGTATATTACTGTTTAGGTCACTAAGGAGCACATATACTATATGGGGTCACAACTACTGTGTGGGAGTACTGATTTGGCATTCTACTGTGTGAGTGCACGATGGGGGACTTTACTACTGTGTAAGGGCACTAAGGGAACATAACTACTGTATGGGGCACAGCTACTGTGTGGAGGCACTATGAGAACATAATTACTGTGTGGGGGTACTATTGGGTATAACTACTTTGTGGGGACACTAAGGTGCATTGTATTGTGGGGAAGCATAAGTACTGTGTAGGGGCAATAAGGGGAATAACTATTGTTTGGGGGCACAACTACTGTGAAGAGGACATTAAGGGAAAATAACTACAGTGTGGGTGCAGTAAGGAGAATAACTACTGTGTGGTGCACTAAGGCAGAATAACTACTGTGTGGGGGCACAAAGGGAACTGGGTGGGAATGGGCATGTATAAACAGGCATTGGGTAGAGATATCAGCATGGCTTATTGTAAAAGAAATTGCCATAGTGCAATAGACTGTGTGGCTGCTGTTCTCTCCTTGGGCTTTTCAAAAGTCCGTGAACATATTACTTTTCCTTCCAGCCTTTCTAAGAGGTTGGACTCTCCTTGATGTGGTTTGCCCTTGCCTAGGTATATTTCATGCTGCCCATACATCTCATGGTGCTGTGCTTAGAACCAATCCTACTTTACTTCCCTCCACGCTCAGAGAGAGAATCTGCAACTGCGACCACACCAAACCCCCTTGTCCCTGTCTGCAATTTACTCTATTATTTTAGACTGATTTATTTTTTTAACTCAATGGGCTTCTGAATATTTACAGCATGTATGTATGCAAGCAGAGAAGAGGGAACTACAGGCTGCTGGAAGATGAGGGAAGTGCTACTATCCTCTTTAGTATTATTTATTTTAAAGTGCCATTAATTCCATGGCATTGTACATCAAGAGGGGGGATACACATACATAATATAAAATACAATAAGAAAGAAACTATTAACAGACTGGTACAGGGGGAGAGAGGATGCTGTCCACAAGAACTTACAATCTACAAGAAAAGAGGGAAGAACACAGTAGGTGAGGGTATAGGCTGCTCATCTTGATGTGGTGGCAGCATGTGTATTGCAGATTGTAGGCTTTCCTGTAGAGGTGGTGGGTTTTCAGGTTAGTCTGTTGGGGGAGAGTCTGATGTGTTGGGGGAGTGAGTTCCAGAATAGGGGAGAAGCACATGAGAAATCTTGTAGTCAATTTTGTGAAGAACAGATGAGAAGAGAACAGAGAACTAGGTCCTGTGAGGATCGGAGACTACGTGTAGGGATGTATTTGAAAAGCAGGTCAGAGATGTAAGCAGGGGACAGGTTGTGGACGGCCTTATAGGTAGTTGTTAGCATTTTAAACTGAATTCGCTGGCAATGGGGAGTCATTGAAAGTATCGGCAGAGGAGAAACGAGGGAAGAGGTGCATTAACCGAGCAGCAGGGTTGATGATAGATTGGAGGAATGCGAAAGTACTAGATGGGAGGCCACAGAGGAGATTGTTGGAGTAGTCCAGGAAGAGAGAAAGAGTGCATGCACTAGCATTTTAGTTGAAGTTCTTGAGTTGAAAACGGCAGATGGAGGTGAGGGTTTGGATATGTGTCTTAAAGGACAGGGCAGAATCAAATGTATCACCACGCAGGAGACCTGCAAGCCTGGAGAAAGTGTCATGCTATTAACTGCAATGTAAGGTCAGGTAGGGGGGCTGAGTAATATGGGGGAAAGATGATGAATTCCGCTTTCTTCATGCTGGGTTTTGGAAGTGGGAAGAGATGAATGAAGATATAGCCGACAGACACACTGGGATTCTGGATAGCAGGAAAGTAACATCTGGGCAAGATAGGTGGTATTGAAGCCATGGGACTCTATGAGCTGTCCCAGGCTGAAAGGTACAGTGAGGTATGAGGAGATCCAGTAGAGGACCAGGTCTTTGATGCTGAGGGAAGAGGGTTTGTAACAGGAGAGACTGGTCAACAGTATCAAGGGCAGAGGACATATCAAGGAGGAGAAGCACAGAGTAGTGACATTTAGCTTTGGATGCTAGCAGATTGTTGGCGACTTTAGTTAGGGCAGTTTCAGTGGAGTGATTGGGTCTGAAGCCGGATTGCACCTGATCAGAAAGTAAGTGGGATGAGAGGTGGGAGGACAGTTTGAGATGGACATGTTGTTCTAGGAGTTTTGAGGCAAATGGGAGTAGTGAGATGGACCAATAGCTGGATAAAGAGGATGGGTCCAGGTAGGGCTTCTTGAGTATGAGTGTTATGGTTCATGTTTAAAAGAGGAAGGGAAGATACAAGTGGTTAACAATAGGTTAAAGCGGGGGTTAGGGATGAGGTGGGATGGGACTGGGTCAAGGGCACAGGTGGTGAGGTGTGACTTGGAGATTAAGGTGGAGAGCTTTTCTTCTGTGACATTGGTAAACTGTTATGTAGGAAGAGCACTGGGCAGCTGTGTAAGGAGGTAGTGGGGGTTGTTTGAAGCTTTCACGGTTTTTGTTGATTTTATCTTTGAAATTTGAGGCAAAGTCTTCAGCTGAGATGAAGGGTGTGGGAGGGGGCACCAGGAGATGGAGTAGAGAATTAAAGGTATTAAATAGTGGTTTAATACCTGTAGCAGCTGTTTGGCTTTGCGGGAACGAGATGATATGAGAGATTATATCCTCTAACAACATTTCATGTATCTACATGTACTACTGATGTATGAAAAAACAGTTATGACAATAGATGCACTTTGCGTTCACATTGAACGTTACGCTCACATTGAAAGTTGAACACATGCTGCTTAGCAAAGGAAATATTATATCCACCTATTTGCCATTAAAGCACCTTATGGCATGTTATAACATGCTTTGTCAGCTGCTAAAACACCACAACCGTCTAGATTTTCTTTGTAGTTTTGAATGTTAAATCTTTTGGACATTTGTATTAGCAAGAAGGAGGCAGTCATAACGATTCTGTCACATCTTTTATTAGTAAGCAGTAAATCTGGACTGTAAAAACAGCAATAAAATAAATTATGGCAGAGTTCTGCAATTTTATACTCAGTTAATGACATTAGCTGTTCACAGTTTTCTGTATGTCAATTATATCA
This sequence comes from Bufotes viridis, assembly GCA_033119425.1. Taxonomy (NCBI): domain Eukaryota; kingdom Metazoa; phylum Chordata; class Amphibia; order Anura; family Bufonidae; genus Bufotes; species Bufotes viridis. The sequence continues at coordinate 561,832,291 of CM065589.1, read as the reverse complement.
GTAAGGTTCTTCTTTTGAAAAAATCTGTAAAAAAACCTATTACACAAATATAAACAAAAGGTACAATTGTAAGACTTAACAGACTGTAGAAGTTTGACGTATGACCAACATAGTCAAGGATATTATCCGCACACACACTAGCATAGGACAAAAGGCTGTTTTATCGATTGTGCTCTAGGTATATCTGTAGGAATAGACTGGCATTGTTAGTTAGGATACTTTTTGACAAAAAAAAAATTCCAAGGGTGAAAATGAGAAGAAATGTACAAAATAAAGAAGTGTATTGGTAATTCATTCTTAATGATGGATTGTTAAGGGAATGTATCACCAGAAAATAAAACAAATCAGGTTTTTATTAAAAACATATTTAATTTTAGTGGCGTTTAAATGTTAATATATTCCCGTTTTTATATCAAGTCATGGGAGCACACAACATAAACTGACTTTTCCGACACCTCACTTTTCAGCTTTGCTGTGTAGACTTGGGCACAATCAGCAGACACATATAAGACTGTATGCAGTTCCTCTGAAACTCCCTGATTTGGGGCTTTATTCTTTCTCTTTACATAAACTATAGGTCTATTTTTACTCCGAAACATTGCAGCTGCCATAAAGTGCATACACCCAGCCCCACTGTCTATACATACAATGCTGGAAAGAAGTGCGTGCCTCCCATAGGGCGATCCCCAGGAGGAAAAGCATAACCACAACATACAACTTAAAAAGTAATAAGCACATTATTTCTCTTCAAGCTACATTTAAAGGTTCTCAAAAACACAAAGATCTAATGCTGTGATGAGCTTAAAGGGGTTGTCTCATCTGAGACAATGGGGCGTTGCGCTGGGACCTGCAACTATATTGAGAACAAAGTGGGCCAAAGTGGTGGCTGGAGGACTCCGGTCCGGCCACCACCAAGCGCTCTCCCCATAGAAGCAAATGGGAGCGCACTGCGCATGACCGGCCACCGCTCCCATTCACTTCTAAGGGCCAGATGGAAATAGAGTCCACCACTTTTGGGGCTCCGTTTAGGAGATAGGTGCTGGTCCCAGCGGTGGAACCCACACCTATCAGACAATGGTGGCATAGCCTAGCTATATGTCCCCATTGTCTCAGACGAGACAACCCCTTTAAAAGACAGTATAGGATTTTCTTTAAATTACACTGGAAAGCTCTGCGTCTGTCTGTATGTGTCTTTCTTTACTAGTTGGTGGCTACTCATCCTGTTGTACTGAAAAAGTGTCTACGTTGATGAATAATGTTATACCTGTACATCGCATCCCTACTCTCTGACGCTATGCTTCCTTCTGAATTGTTATATGCTTTGTATGTGATGTATTCATGACTTGCAGACACCAATAAAATACTTACTGAACTAAATTACACTGGAAAGAAGACAAGATGGAGACAACTGTCTATAATTTCCATCTTTACAGAATATTTAATATGAGTCCTTTTATTGATCTGCATGTTATTCTACCATGAGAGGCTCAGCTGCTAGGGCGAAGAAGCCAGAATAGAAAACAGTAGCTTCTTCTTTTTAACCTTGGCCAATGGACCTCAGGCCTATATTAAATGTGTCCTCTAATCACAGTACCATCCCTTGTAAAGTCCTAAATATAACAATGCACTGA